>JARHVA010006624.1:45000-647500 GCA_037957365.1 Torreya grandis | reverse complement strand
TTTATTCTTTTATCAGTTACAATAATTCTTTTCCTCTCACTAACAACACCTTAGTATTATTTTTACTTACTTCATTTCCATATTTCAATGGTTTCAAGATATTAATATTTCCATCTTTATATAATGTATTAGTGTTATTATTTCCATCATGTATAGATCTCTTATCAAAATACCAAGGTCTACCCAATAACACATTGAAAACATCTATAGGCATATTGTTACAAAGTACTTCATCCTTATAACTACCAATCTAAAAATCAATTTTGTATTGCTCATTGACTAATACTTGATGTTCCTTTTGGATCCAAGATAATTTATAAATTGTAGGATGTGCCAATATTTTCAATCTTATTTTTTCAACCATTTATGAAGAAACCAAGTTATATGTACTACCACTATAAATGATAACTTTACAACACTTACCTTTTGCTTTGAATTTAATCCTAAACAATGTCTTCCTTTGGAATTTTTCCTTCACCTCTTTGTTTGTATTTAGTAACGCTCTTTTAATAAATAAGAACTCTCCCACTTTAGGTTCTTTCACATGTGATGGTGATCATACACTTTCTTTTATAGCTTGAACAACTTGGTTCTTTCCTTTGGTTCTTGTATGGATTACTTTTGAAATCTCAAGATATTCAAATGCCCTATGGCAAACAAAAATGTTACATTTGAAACATTTCCCCTGAAATCATTATCTTATACCTATTTTATATAGCCTTACTGCTCGAGAGGAATACCCTCCTCTTATACTACTATTTTGACTTTAAGAGTTGCTTGTTTCTTCATTTAAACTTGTAACTGACTTCTACCACCTTGTTGTCCTTTAGCTCTAAAATTTATACCTCCTCTAGATTTTTAAGTATATCTTCTATCTAACTTCTTTTCTTCCTTGATAACAAATAGATATGCTTCTTCCACTGATCTTGGAGACAAAAAATTGATTTCATCCTAAATATTAAACCACAAACCATTGATGTACATTGATATTTTTCCAACATTATTTTCTACATGACCAACTCTAATTGTAATATCGAGGAATTATTTAGTGTAGTCCTTTACATTCATATATTTCTACTTCAAGTTTTGGAGTTCTTGAACATGTTTGTTTGGTAGTCTACATGCATGGTTTTTGATTTTATTTTTTTTCCATTATATCTCACTTCTTGTTTTTCTATTTACCTCTTTTATTTCTTTCCTCTTAAACATGATCCCACCAAAGAGATGCATGTACCTTCAATTTTGTACAAAAGCATTTGACCTCATTATCTTCATTCATTCATCTAAATTCCAATTATTTGTCCATTACATCTATCCAATCCATAAATTATTCAATATTTATACCACCTCCATATACTAAAACCTTCAACCTATTCCTATGACTATTTTAAGGGTCTTTCTTCCATTCTTTCTTCCTCTTCTTCCTTTACAATCTCTTCTTGTGGTTATTCTTCTCTTTCACTCACATCACCTATTACAACACCTATTCTTTGTTCAATTTCTATTTCTTCAAAACGTGCTTCCAAGATTCTCATCTCTTGTAACAACACATATCTTGGTTGTCTTAGTGTGTCATTCTTTCAATTTCATGGATCCTTTTTTTCAAAACCTGCTCTTCATTCTTCTCCAAGAAATATATTTCTCCTTAGGTCATATTAAAGTATAAACAAACCCTACTTTGATACCAAAAATTATGGAGATATTTAAGGAAGAATAAACATACAATTTTGATTATGAAAGAGAGATATGATTAGGCCTATAAGCCTTCTTGACTTACAATATTAACAAAATAAGGAGTATATATAATACACAATCATTTTAGACATTCACTTGATGTTGTATCAACTCAATATATTTATTTATACCTTTTTTTAAAACTTAAAAATATAAGAAAACATTGAAACATTGTTTTTAAGCCTAGAAATTAACCCTATAGACTAAGAATCTACAATATCTCCCTCTATAGATAACCATATTTTCATTAAATATGGACATATTCCTAATAATTTGAACTTCTAGTGTTTTCATTTTTTGTTTTATAATTATTGAAATTGGATTTCCATATTATTATTATTGGTTTTTTACTAGTACGATATCAAATTCCATTATTATTATTATTATTATTGGTTTTAATTAGTGTTACATTGGATTCCAATATACCTATTATTAGATTCCAAATTCTAGTGTGGAATAAAATTCTAATTATATCTTAAATGATTTTTCCACTTTAATTTCATATTTATGAGAAATGGGCCAATAGTTGAGCATGGTCTAATAGTTAAAATGGGTCCTGATAATTTTTATAATATGACCCTATACTATTTCCATATTATTGCCCATTATAGTTATAATTATAGTAATGTTTAATATTTATCCAAAATTTATCATATAGTAACCAATCACATCATGACATGGAATATTTAAAATATTAATTCAACATTGTAAACCACACTTACTATCACCATATACAAGTATTGGACAACACTTTTCATTGGCCATGTGCCTAATGTAAAACATAATTATCATTATTCTTAATAATCTTGCATATAATCAACAAGCACCCATTCTACACTAGATAATAACATAGGAATTTATTGCTCATATTATTAATTTATAGGTCATTATTCTTATCTCAATGTGTAGAATGGATATGTGCTCATTCTACCCAGTATAATAATATATGACTCTATTACTCATGTTATTCCTATAGACTTGTGTATCATGGGCATGTTCTTGTAAAACCAAAGATGGTTACGACATACATTAATCAAAAGTTCAAAATTTATGTACTAGTATATTCCTAGAAATAATTAATCACTTCACAGATACACTGATGTGATTTAAATGGTTTATATATTATATATTTATTAATTAATAATTTGTAGGGAAGCCATAAATGTGAAAGAGAGATAATTATCTTTTTTAACTTGTTTGATCCATGTTTTAATAGGCATTAAATAATCGAGATACAATGCTTCACCTTCTTCTCTTCCAGAAGATCTCAAGTATCAAAACCTTACATTTTTAGCCACATAAACATACATCAATGGATTAAATACCTATATAAATCAAATTTTTATAAAATTGTTTTGTTTGTGAAAATGTGTTATCACTCATATATGTTATAAATAAAGGTTCACAAATTTAAATTTCATTCCACATAATACATTATATCTTTATTACTAACATACCCAACCACATTTTAATGTGAAATCCACAAACTCACAAGTTCAAGGAGTTCCCTTTAATTTTTAATAGTTAACATCTTATCCCTAATATGTTAGCATAATATAATTGTGAGCATGGAAATTTGTAATTATGGATAGATAAAGTGGACTAAAATTTTCAATAGATAAATGAATTTTTTTATGCCAAATTAAGAACAAAATAGACTTTGATGACTCCATGCATTCCTGATGACCTTGAATCCTAAACATGAAATAATTTCCTTGTAGTTCAACACTTCACAAGCCTCTCCTCCTTGCATCACCAAATTCTATTGTGTTTTTAAAACACATATCATCAACATAGTGTGACATAACCTCATAACTTATAGTGATGCACCATTACTATCACATCTCCCATGAACTTAAGTAGAATAATTTTAATAAATGAAAACAATTTTAAAAATATTTTGATTCAATACTTTAAAATGAATAAAAATATACTATTAGGTATGAATAATTATGATAATTAAATTCTAAAAAAAGTATTAATCTTACATAAATTTCCCATGAAAAATATGATTGCCATGTTAATTGGTTAATAGTAAGAAGATTGAATAGAATCAGGGATAAAAATATTGAATAGAAGATGGTCAAATAGAAGCAATTAATGTCAATCTTCAGTTCATATTAAACAATTAAGGTAAAAATGCAAGGCTAAGTTACTGGAACCTACTTTGGAATAGATATTTTAAAATATATAAATCATGATCCAAGATTACATCACACTAATTTATGAGCTTCAATAGTTTCACCTTACTATTCATTACCCTATTCCAGTAGTGCAAGGTATGATTCAATTGCCTCATTTCTATTTTTATGAATCTTAATCTATCCACCTTTTCAATTTTTGTTTGGTGTCCATTCCCATATGACACTATCCACATCAATGTCTTGTTTGATTTTATATCAGTTAATCCACATCTTACTACGTGTTAAATAATACTGATACAATGCTTCACCAACTTTTCTCTCTAAGGGTTTCCAATATTGAATCCTCACCTTTTTAGCCACATTCTCACCATTTGATTTAAGTTAAATATCCCATCTACCCTTCCCATCCATATATTTTCATTTTTAATTGATGATCATACTAGAAGCATCTCTCCCACATACACATCCATTAATGGATTGAATGCTTGTTTAAATCTTCCATAAATAGGTCCAACATAAATATCATTATTACTTGGGATATTTTCATTAATGTAGTCCTTTTTGTGGAAATGAATGGATCATGTTATTTGGTCATATATGTCATTTTATTGTATTTTTATTTGGACCAACATAAAGATTCAACATCCTACTACAATTTAAAAACAATCTATCCAAAGCATACAAAACATGTTCCCAATATGTTATCTTTGGAAGCCAATATTATCTACCTCCACTTGTTGCACTTTTCCCCCAATGTTTAGAATACATTTGTATTCCCTTTTTAATATATTTCATTTATTTGAAAGGTGTTATAGGAGGCTTCCCTTCTAAAATTTGTGGTTCACCATTATCCTTTTTATACCATATTTGTATTGGATGAGATCATTGGAGGTCTTTTATCAGTGTTTTATATCCCATCACTAGTATATCATCCATAACATAAACCCTGAACATCTAAGGTTTATAAATACCCACTATATTATGGATTCCATCCAATAAGTATGGCTCCATGAAGGATTTCAACTTATACACTTCCTCAATAAGGTAAGGAGTGAATTTACTTGACCCTTCTTGGCATGTTATGTAGGTGTCAATGATATGTGGAAAAGAAAATATGTCTAGTTTCTATAATGATGCTATTAAACTACCAAAATTCCCATATATATCCTCATGGGTATGTCCCACTAGGAGGAATCTTACATGCACAATGTTGAATACCATTATTTCTATCAAAACTGATGCAAATGCAAATAAGGTATGATTCTTGTTGTCACTTGAAGCATTATCAATATTTAAGTAGATGATTGATGGTTATTTTTTGAATTAAGTACTTGTACTAACAACACTGTTAATTGCTTCATCATAGACATAATTTTTCTTGTACCCTTTACAATTATCATGCACTTAATTTTATAATAATGCATCATGTAATGTTTGTTTGGATGATCCACAAGTTTACACTAAATATCCATACTCATAAAGATAGGTTCTTTGAGCTTCTTGAGACAAAAATCTAATGATGTGATTGTGTAGTTCACTCCATTTTCAACAAATGGTAGGATGAAGTGGAAAAAACCCCCATTATTTTGTCTATGTGTGAGCATGCTAGTCAAAGTAACTAGGAGGTTCATAAAATTACTTATTAACTTTTCTTTTTGGCCCATCCTTGGTATCGATGTTTTCATTTTGTCCATTTTATAATGAAAAATGCTCAAGAATACTTGAGGTTATTCCTATAATTATAATCTATGGGAGTATTAATGTGCACAAAAATATTGAATGTATTCATTGTGTCATGTTCATTCCTCTTCGAGTTTTAAGAGTGATTTTGGGCATGTGGTGTCTCTACATTTGTTGTACAAGTATGTACACTTATCACACTTGGCAAAGAAGTTGTTGTTTATAATTGAAACATGTTGAAATATTTTTGTCATTATCTTGCAAATACTTGGTTGTGACACTGGTAGAAGTTTAAACAATTTAATCTCCTCATTACCATTTTTATGCCTTAAATTATGGTTATAGAACGTAGGAAGCAAACTTTAAGGAAATTTAATTACATCATGTCCTGCACAAAAATTTAAATGTAAAGAAATGACTAAATTTATCTCAACTATTTTTGATATGAAATAAACTATTATGATGGTATTTGACCTTTCTTTCTCTTTCCTACTATTACCATTTAATGCATGCCTATGACCATTTATCTAGGATTCTTTATCTCTATAGAAGGTGCTCCTTGGGTACCTATAAGATTTATGTCATGCATTTTGACAAAAATACATCCCATCAGATTCTATTTTATATGGTTCCATAGATTGTTTGACCAAATAAAATATGGTATTTATTTTTATTCATCTAACACAAAATTCTTTTTGTCTTCTTCATTCATGTCTTTAATTTTGTGCCATAAAAATCTGATTGAAGTTAGGCATAATTTTTTGAGATAGTTAGATTAGTAACATTGATTTTTCACATTCTCCACTTCATCAAAAAAAAATGACCATTTTATTTCCTCATCAAAATTTTGATTTGACAAACTGGGTAGAGGGGCATTCAATTTTTGATGTTTTTGAGCATTTTAGGGTTTTTTGATCACTTTTTTGGAATGATTTTAATTAGTGGAATTAAAAAAATTAGATATACCATTTTTAGTTGATGATCTTATAATGAATCCTACATGTTAACCTCAACTTCATGTGGGACTTATTTGAATATCACATCTAGAGGATAATTATTTATGTCAGCCAATTCCCTAGTAAGCCATTATATGCAAGATCCTTCAGATAGGTAACATCCTTTGTAAGGAGGGATAAATAACCTATCAATATGCACACCAAAGGTTTTGGCATCCAATACCTTAAATTATACCATGTCTCCTTTAATTACATTTGTAATTGTTCATTCTGTAACATAATTACTTGTAAATGAGCACAAATGGATTAATTTGGCAATAATTCCCCTGAACGTCAAATTGTGTTCACTAATAAATACATGGTCTAAACCATCCAATTGATAACATATTTTATTGACCATGAGGACACTTATTATTTCATAAAAAACCAAATGTTTTATTGGCCAAGCTATTAATTTATTGGGTTGTATTAGTTTGATCAATCAAAACATATATTTACCACATTTTAAAGCATTACACCAAACATCAAGGGTTTCAATCTCTCTTCATGAATTTTATGATCTTTTAGAAAATGAATTATAAAATCTTGGGCTATGTCATCATCTATGTTAGAACATTTGTGTTTAATAATGGCATTGTGTGTGATAAAATCAATTCTATCTTTAGTTCCTATATAATTGATTGTAATTTCACTATCATTATTAGAATTTACATCTTCCATGACATTATAAATCTCTGAGTCATTAAAAATTTAATCATTACAAAATATGGGAATGGACAAATGTGAAGTATTTGATAAGCCACTCTCTTCTCATTTAATGTGGTATATTTTTTCCTTGACATATGACAAGTTTTCAAATCCATCAACTAAATAAGGAAATTATACTTTTCCATACAACACTATGTCAACACTGACAAAAGAAAATCCTCTTCTCACATCTCTACAATATTGTATCCTTATGCTTGGATACACTCTATCCTCTACTTTGGTGTTTTTTTGAAAACAAGTCCACATGATCATCATCTTCAAGTGCAAAAAACATTGATGCTATAGTAAAAATAATAAACATGAGATCAAATTTAAAAACTATAAAACCCTATTAGATATAAAAATTAAACATAAATGTGAGATGGAATCAAAAATATATAATAATCATTAAATGTAATTTAAGTCTCATCTACTAAGGATCTATGTGTTGCTTGGAATAAATCTATATTATATAAAAATAAGAACATGTGAGCAAGGTGATATACAAAAATAAATAACATCTAATGAAAATATGATCTCAACATACTATCATGAAATTAATGGGACAATATCATCATTAATTATTGATAGCTACAAATATATTTGAAACACTTCCAAAAATGAGTAAAAACATATTTAAGGTAAATTGAGAAAAAAAATGATGCCAAAAGGATATTACAACATTTTTAAATATTCTCAATATCATATTTTATATATAAGGTAATAAAGGGGTGAATAAAAAGGCCATTATTGGTGTTTTTAGCCCCTATTTTAATCAATGGTCAAAGTTACAAGATGTTAGACAATCACAACCATTTCAAATGACATGGAAAGACTCATAACCCCTAGGAAAGGATTATGATCCAATGATGAAAACTAATTAATGAAAATCCTCATAGCCTACAAAATCTCATGCAATAATGTTATTACTTAGTGAAAGATAATGAAACCAAGCTCAAAACATGGTAAGAAAGGAACTAGCTTCACTAGTCACAATGGATTTAGGCTGAAATGAACTCAAGTCGAACCCGACTCATAGTAAGACCCTAAGAAGGAAGAAAATAACAACCATGGAAGGTGACCATAAATTAAAACCTATTTCTTATACTAAATCCAAAGAATACCTAGTTATTTGTAACAAACCGAGAATATAAGGACTAATTTTTCTTTAGCAAGTCTACATGGGGAATTCCCTCATCACACAACTATTTACGAGAACATGGTCTAAGTATGAAGGTACTAGGTAGGATTATATTTCAATAATTGTTGATTTTACATAATATAAATAATAATATAATATTTTTGATTGATAATTTTCTTAATATGTTAGACTTGTGTAGAATAGGCATGTGCCAATTCTACATAAGGCTACAATAATTTTATCAATTAAGAATCTAGTTCAAAGTTCCAAAGAACAAAAGTATGTGACAACTTGACTTTGCATGAAAATTTCACATCTTGATCTTGTAATTATAATGTAAGTTTTGACACGTAACAAATTTATATAAGGGACATGCAACACCACCATAGTTCGTACGATCCAAAATCAATTTTAATTTCCATTTACAATCAATAATATTTTCAATATTGAGTATTCATAGCTCCTATGCAATTTCAATCATCTGATATGAGTGCTATCATAATGGCATCCTGAGGTCAAATTAAAACTCCATCTTAGTTGACTATAAAAATAATGAGATTTTGATGAAAAGACTAGTTGAATATTTTATTAGAACTAAATGATGTATAATCACTCAATCATATAAAATAATACAACATTGATAGCTATCAGTTAGTATTCATGGCCTATTCAAAACTTATCTAATTCCACAGTAGATCATGCTTAGAGCTAGACTTCAAGGTAAGATTATAATAAATAATATAATTTTTCCCTAATTCTTTTTCCTTCGAATATTAAAAATATAATTACAATTTTATGAGCTATGTATAATTAACAAATTTAAGACATGCTTAATTTGCCTGGTTATTTCGAACCCCACCATGTCTAAATCTTACATGGAACGTGAGGTTGATTATGGTCATTGGTGATGTAAGTGATGTTGGTGATGTAGTTGATGCTAGTGACGTTGGTGATTGTGGGGATGTAAGGAGGATATGTGCCTTCTATTTATATCCTAGACTATTTATTAGCTCCATTCATAATACCACCCCCTCATTTTACCACTCCAAATCCTATAAAATAATTTACCCATATCTAATAAAAATTAAAAACCTTCTGGAGAGGGTTCTAAATTTGAAGGGTATTTGAAGGGTATCCATGTAAGAGTTAAATTTAATGGGAATCCTTTGATAGACTATGTAAAAATATTATGACTATTATTCATTCAACATTACATTTAAAAATTTACAAAAACCATATTTAAATAAGTGTTCCATGCATCTTTAGTATCTGTTATTTAAAGATATTTATGTTATAAAAACATTTTTTTACAATTTAAACCTCTTAGAAAGTGAAAACTAATATATATTAAACTATTTGAGGATGGGATTAAAAATATTAGACTAACATTAGGTATATTAATATATTTTAATTACATTAAAAAATAAATATAATATATCTCAAAAATGTAACACTAAATAAAAAAAAACATAACTAAGATATCCTAAAAAGTTATTTTTACACACAACAAATCGATCACAATCCTATAGTAATATACATTATGTCATTTCATAAATATTATTAAAAAACTTCCATTTATTTATTCTATTTGACAAGGGATTTTCCATTTTTCATGTTAGTACTAGTATCACGAACAAGAAAATCACTGCCTTAACATTTTAATTAAAAAATATAGAGGGAAAAGTTAGATATATCACAAAAAATGTAACACTAAAAAAAATAACATATTTAAGATATTAAAAAGTTATTCTTACACAACAAAGTGATCACAATCCTATATTCATATACATTATGTCATTTCATAAATATTATTAAAAAACTTCCATCTATTTATTATATTTGACAAGGGCTTATCCCTTTTTCATGTCAGTACCAGTGTCACAAACAAGAAAATCATTGCCTTAACATTTTAATTAAAAAATATAGATGGACAAGTTAGTGGGAAAAATTTGAGAAACTATGATTGGATTGTGATTGGGTGGCTTTCATTAAATGTTCATAGTGTAACTTTACATGAGCCACCTATGGGTGTGGATTGTAGTTAAGCCCAATATAATAGGTTTTTTTTGGCAAAATTTGATTATGCTAGACTAAAGCATGCTTTATTTTCCCATATTCACAACTACTCACTATTTCTTTTACTAGATTTGAAGTATGAAATATTTTTTATAAAGCATGTGATATTTTTATAAACCCTATAATTTCCTAAAATTATCGACTTGTTTGAGATTTAAAGCATGGAATATTATTTACAAAGATTGAGCATGGCAGCATAAAACTCTTAAATTAAATGAATTATATCTACCTGAGTAAACTCACAATTAATCCATAGCTTAGGTAATTAGGCATATGTGGTTACTCAAATTAAATGAATTATATATACTTGAGTAAGTTCAAAATTAATGCTTGACATAGGTAATTAGGCATAGGTGGTTACTCATTATATTCAACAATTAGCATCTTCATTGTTCTAAATCAAGCTTTATGAAGAATTAATATTCTCAGTAGTCTATTTCAGCATTCAAACTTTCTATAAGATTTTAACAACACCAATGAGTATATTAAATAGTTTTCCATTCTGATGTATCTACAACAAGTTATAAGCTGACCCTGGATATCCACATTCACATGGAATGTAAGTGGACTTGGACTATATTAATATTTTTCAATATCATTTATAGTATAAATATCATCACATATTAAAAGCTCTAGAAATTATACTGGCATCCAAGTATTGATATATATTCACTAAAATATAGAATTATTAGTGAATATTCAAAAAATTATTTTTAAGTTTTTTTTAAAACCATGATATGTGAAGATCTACATTGTAATTAATTTTAATATAATGCTATTGTAATTAATTTATAAAAAAATATTTATCATTCAATACTTTAGAACCAATTATTTTATTTTGAGGTCCCATAGATTATTTTGGTCTCATGGACATATCTTTATTTAATTTGATATTAAAACAAAATAGAATCTTTCATCTTTTTCCATCATATTGAATGCTCAAGGTTTGACCCCCATATTTTTTTAAGCCTCTTGTCTACTTCCTTTTAAATTAAAAATAGTTTGTATGGGTGTGAATCATGAATGTTTTCACATCATTTTATGATACTCCCTATATTTTGTACGAGTGAGGGGCACTTCATCCCAAAACATCTATCTAAAAATGAAAAAAATATATTTAAATTTTGAAGATACCAAAAATACATCTAATACCACAAAGAATTATCTATACCACATAGTTACATGTATATAGAAACCTTGTTGTAATAAATACAATTTTCAAGCCATTTTTTGCATTAAAATTAGGTGAAATAACTACATGATGATGAGAAGGTTAAAGATGACCTTTTATCCATCATGCAGGAGGGCAATGGAAACTATCAACAATAACTACTTCTATTACCATTTATGCCTATATTATATCTATTGGATGCCTATATTTTTTATTAATATTTCCTCATAAAACTTCACCCATTTATACCTTAGCATTTTAATTTGTGTTAATGTGTTTAGTTTTAATTTTAATCGATTAAAAAAGATTTATAAAAAACAATGCTATTAATATTTATAATTATAATAAGAGTTTGATTTTAGATTTTATTTTAACTAGATTAAAATTATTTATAAAAATAGTCTTATTAATATTTTTTAGGATAGATAATAAGAGTTAGATGATCCCTCACCTATTTTATTATATAAAAAGAGAAAAAATAAAAAAACTCATACCAAGTCATGAAATCTAAGGGTAGCCCAAACACTAAGAGGTATTCAATTAAAATAAAGGGACAAAACCTAAAACATAACAAAAAAACTACATCAAAATTCCTATAAAACACCACTCAGGGAGTAACCACCTAAGAAAAATACTAAGGTCAAACAACCATTAAAAAAGGAAAGCTAAGCACCATCCCTAACACCATCACTCCTAAGCATGTCCCTACCACTGCCACCCACAAAAACCAAGTTGTCTCCACCATCCATATCCACATCAACATCACCCATTACCAATGTTATTCCACCACCTACTTCACCACCAACACCCTCAGTAGGGACTCTATCTAGAACATAGGTTTCTGAATCAACATCATAGTCAGCCACTAACGTGTCCACACCCAACTCCCAAGGCAAGGTGTGTTTTCACCTCTTTGTTATTATTCTGAAATTCTCCTCCAATTTCCCCTAGATTATGATCTAGTTCCCACCAAGTGAGGTTTCATGTGCATTCCTTGTGTTGATGGGTCCAGACCCCATCCTAATGTGAATTAGTTGAGGGAGATGAGTGTGATACCTATAAATCCTTAAGATAATCCTACTATTTTCAATCAAGAATGAGGATAATTACCCTTAAAAATCTACCAAACTTGATGTTGGGGTAGAGTGCAGGCCTCCCATGTCTAACAATGATACAGGGCTTCCATAGGGCCCCATATTTTACAACAAAGATTGTAGTAAATCAAGATGAGAAAAAATGTTTTCATACCTATGTTATAAATCCTTTAAGCCTCTAAAGTAGACTACTCATATTATAGATAGCCCAAGAAAGGAATGAAAGCCACATTCTTCAATGGATAAATTATTAATAGTTATCTTTAGACCAACCTAGAGTTTCTCCCAAACAAATCACAATGAAATATCCAAGGTAAATTATTTATCCCAAAATACATGTGGAAAATAACCCACAAACATTGAAGCCACTAGGGATTTGGGATTAAATCTACATTTGGTCTTTAGGAAGATAAAGTCAATGACTTATTTGATAGAATGCAAGATGTCCTCCCTCTATATGATGAAAACCCACTTTAACTTGGATTTATTACCCTACCATTGAGTGCCACTTACTATTTTACAATTATGATATAGAGGGAGGGATTTATAAGTGCAACTTAAAACATGTGATCTATAGTGATCAAGTAGCTAACTATCTTAAATAATGAATGAGGTTTCCAAATGCGACACTTGGCCAAACATAATAAAACCCACTATAAAATTGAGTTGAGAGAAGGGATGTGTGTAATAATCATTGAGGGTGGTATGAAAGTTCCCACACTTCAAATGTATACTTATAATAATGATCCTATCATCCCAAAATCTTAAGTGTAGGACAATCAAAGAGTATTCATTAGTCCACCTTTCCTAATCATTATCATAAATTATCTCATCTTGATTGATATTCATAATTAGCAATAGATCCAAATCACTCCAAAACATGGCTTATAATTCTTTTAAGGTTCCATGATCTGATCCACATGCCGACCCCCATTGCATTGAACACCGATTCAATATTCCATTGTATTTTAGTGTGGAAACGATGTTAGAGAGTGGTCATCCCAGTGAATGGACCTTAAGAAATCCCACTTATAACACTTAACTCACTCACCTCTAGGATATCATCTTTAGGTTAATTTTATTAATATTAATGATAGTAATAAATTAATTTCTATTTTTTTATTAATAAAATTATATTTAATGTTATGTCAAAAGGCTAAGCTTATGCTAACTTTATACATAATGGAAATAGGTGTTAAAAGATGATGGAGAGACCATGTTCTTTATATTTTAATTCCAATTGTTTAGAGGCCTTATTTTTTAACTTGGACTCCAATTGTCTACAAATAAGAATCAAACTAGTACTTTTCCAACTTGAGTGTTAAAATACATATGGTAGTATAACTAAATTATTTATATATTAGATTTAATCTAGTATATATATTCTATACATTGGAGTCCAAAAATATTTTAGTAAAAAAAAAAAAATTAGCACATAAAGTGTTTAAATTTTAAGTGTATAATTATACATTACAAATTACTTCTCATATTTCCTTTCATGGCAACTTCTTCCTTGTCTTCTCCCTCAAGCCTCAAGACATGAAGCTTATTTATCCACTACTTGCATTATTGGGTGTTAAACATGACCCATCAACTTGGATACCATATGCTCCAAACTTATCACCACCTTTCCTATATCATCTCCTCTCTTGGAGAACTCTCCAATACTCAACTACAACTCGATATAAACTCTTACTTTTAACCTTTACCCTCATGGGGTATTCAACATTCTCTTCTTAAAATGAAGTCTCAAACTTAATTATCCATTACATGAGCTCATTTGGGCTCTCTTTACCACATTAAAAAAAAAATTAGTGATATTACCTCTTTCCTTCTTAACCTTTGCTTGTCTATTCTTATGTAGCTTATCCTCTCTCTAATAAATCCAAATTTGCTTGTATGGAAATTAACATCTCTAACATCTCTTCTTATTCATATAAAACTACATCATATTCATTTTACACATCCTTCATCATTTCCAATTTTGCCTAGACTTCCTTCAATATATCTTCCAATTATTCTATTTGTGGTGTTTATCCATTCTTAGGGGCCACATATTCACATCCTACAATAAAATCAAAATAGAGCTTCTCATAATCTCTACACTTGTAAGGCTTCTCCTATAACTGCAACAAAACTCACTTTGACTATAATGTATCTATTGACACATTCTACCTAACACCTCTCCTATGTTGGAAGATTCGTTATCTTATTTTATACCCACAAAAATGTAGAATGAAATGCTTAATAGGATTGAAACCTGCTCTGATACCAAAATTCAAATTGATAGCACTAAAGTTTCCATCATGCAACATTTCATGGAATTCAAACCCCTAGTTGAAAGGTGAATTTTCCTCAAGTGACAAATAATTTGTGTCACTTATGAGGGATGGTGACATTAATTAAATGGGATGAAAATTATGATAGATAAGTATGATGTTATGTGATTAGCTGAAAATGAGAAAATGACCCATAGGGTAAACCATTAGAACTAGGAATGTACATGAATATGCATTATTACATTACTAAAAGTGTTAATGAAAAACATTACTATTTTGAAAAACACTTGCCTCATTTACAAAAATCCTTTTTTTAATGATTATTTTTGAAATATATGTCACATAAGATTACCTCATTCACCAATGATTGAACTTGAAAGACCAATCCTAATTTATATTTGAAGGGTATTTAATCATCCAACCCTTCCATGATGAAAAGTTTAAATATATAGTTGCACTTCCATTAAAGAGAGTAAATTAAGTACATGCATCACTAAAAAATATGTTAAAAAAAGCATTTTTTACATTTTAACATATTTCAATTTTACAGTTGTGGATAAGAACATGCAAGTTTAGATATTTTATTAAATAAAAAAATAAAAATGACAAACAAGACCAAGAAGCCCGTAAAAAAATTTCAAGTTTATATATTCTATAAAATATTTTTTTCAAAATTAAAATATAAAAAAACCCCTAAAAAGTCTCTAAATTTAGATATTATAAAAAAGTAAGTTTTCCAAAATTACAAGGAAGACCAGTAAGCCCATAGCAAGCTTCCAAATTTAGATATTGTAATGAAGCCAATTTTTCAAAATTACTTGGAAGCTCTTTAAATCTAACTCAACATTTCAATATAAAAATAATTAAGAGTAATTAACTAACCAAATCCTAGTGGTAACTACTTTAGCTTAATAATAGTTTTTAAATTCAACTCCCTTAAATATGAGAACACCCTAACCAATTCTAGTATCTCATCCAAAATAATGCAGTGATAAAATTACAGCTTCTCTAGATTACAAACTATCTAAACATGAGATATTTATAATTTTAAAATAATATAAATCCAAATATGAAGATAAAAAATAGAAAATCCTTAAATATCACATTTCATCCCATACAATATTAAAATAAATCACCATATTTCACAATTAAAAAGCTTTAATAAATTCATATATGCATCTATTTTAACCCCTATCTCTAATCCTAAAGAATCCACACTTCTTTATTTGTAGGATACTACACCATATTAACAATGATTATATTTTGAATTAAATGTTGACTATGACAACAAGCTTCAGATTTTAATAATTCATGTTCTTTTCTCCTAAATTCACTATGAGGAAAATGGAAATTAAAATTCCTTGCAATAATTAGATTTTCAATGTTGTCTCCAAATATTACACCCTTGAAGAGGGTGTTCAAGCCTATTTCATATTTGGGCAACATGGGAACACTTCCAGGTATGTGGGTGTACCTATAGTGTAAGTGAGCCTCTAAATTTAAGGGCTAGCTCCTTGAATGTATCTTAAAGTTCTTTCACCTATGTTAATGCTTGGATGTGGGGAAAATAGTTATAATTTACATGAATTTAACCTATTATAATTGGGTGATACACCAATATTTTTTCCATATGACCATCACATTTCATTCACTAATAAATAAAGCATACAGACTAGTCTCAAAGTCCTAAAGGAATCTAACATGAGTTTATTCAATATAAAGGTGAGATGTATAAAGAAACACAAGGAAAAATAATAAGATAGAAAATTTCACACTCTAAGGATAATCATACACTTAAAAATATCCTAACACACTTGAATAAACTCTATATGACCTATTAGCATGAGAGTTTCTTACAAAAGACATGAAAGGATAAGGAAAAGCAAAAGATAAAATCATGAAACTTAACCACTCATCACTTTGCACACTCAAACAAAATATTATTTAACTCAAAACCAGATTGATTGAATTATTCCAAGGAAAAATGTGACATCAAACTATCAGTGCTTTACCACACCAGGTGTGGTCTTTTTTTATAAAGGCCAAAATGTTAGCTAGTTATAGAATTTCAGAGAGAGGAAAAAGAATGAAGTTAAAAGGTCACTAGAACATGTCCAATAAATAACTAGTTACATTGTAGGTGAATAGAGTATGAAATATACCATGAATGATTCCCAAGACAAATTTCCATATAAACCTTGATAAACTCTCTAAAATGGTATAGAGACTCTTTAGCTAACCTTTGTGAAACTACCTTCATCATGGATCATCTCTCGAGCATTTGAAATTGAATTGGAGAGAGTTGACACATATTTACTATCTAAGGGAGGTTGAAACATGATATGACATTCATATTATGTGTTCCTAACCAGTATCTATCTTCTAAACACCTTTATTCATCATTTTAAGTCATTCATTACTTTTCTAGACTTCATTCTTCATATTTGGCAATTACTATTCATCTTGGGTCTTTGACTAAGATTTAATGGTGGTATATGAGTCTAAATATCTTGATTTGATATATAAAATATGATACTACATATTTTTACATGTGGCATTCCCTTTCCACATTTCTCATTCCATTATAAATTATGTCTATTATCATTTGGACACATAACCTTATCTTGTCCATCTAGAACCCGATCATATTTTCTCTATCAATCTTGTTTGGAGTCTCTTTGATTCAACCTTAAACACTAGCCATTGATAATTGAATTATGGTCCTAATATTATGACATATGGTAGCATTTATTTCAATTTGAGCTCCTTGACCTTTGACTCCCGCTCTCACAGTTAGATTTAGATGTACATTTGAATGCCAACTATTAGATCTACCTCCATTTGAATTCAAATGGATACTTTAGGAGATTTTATTTTTAAATATATGTGCCCATAATTTATGTTCACATGACCATAATTTACATCTACATTCCCATCACAATTTGAACCCCAATGGTTAATTTTTGAGGATTGATTTTGTTGTTCAAATGACCATCATTGTCTACTTGTCCAACATTAAAGATTTATATCTAAATATAGAGAGATTTTAAAGATGGAATATTTTTAAGGGATGTTATTAGAACTAATTTAATTTTTATTTCATGTGATCTTTTACCCTCACAAGGCTTTATAAGTATATTTATAATATGCATAAGTGAGCTAACCCATCTATTTCTGCATGACATCATGTGATGGTCTACTCTAGTTAGAATTGTGCTGTGATATTTAAATTAATATTATATATATCCAAAAAGCTCATGAGGCATATTAAAACTTTTTTATGACTCTAAACTACTCAGACACAATGACAACCTACTACTTGCATATAAGACCCTAAAATGACCCATAAGTGACTCATATTGACATAAGACTTAATTAAACTATGACCAAGGTGAAAATGGAATTAATTTATATAAAATGAAATAATAAACACCATATGACACTATTTTAGACCCCTATATAAGTTTTTGACTATAGGGGGTTGACCTATTTTGACTTGTCATCAAAATGGTCAACATCTTTAGTGATTTCCCAAGGATGGTATGCTTTTTATGCCATGACCAGTTGCCAAATCCTATCCATTGGGATATGGAGTCACATGTATACTATTTGACACAAAATTTACCTTTAAAAACACACCAAACAATAGAAAACAACAATAAAAAGACACAAGATAAGAAACAAACATGTGCTCAACTATAACACTTAGGGAATATAACACACACAACTAAAAAAAGAAACACACACCTATCCTACTATTTATAAAACTTCATCTTGAGGTGAAAAATATAATCACACCTAAAATAGGGTAAAAAATGGTTCCTTACCCTAGCATCTTCATTACTCCATGAAGGCAACCTAGCATGAAGAGCGTGGTCATCACCAATCACTTACATATGTAGGTGATCAAGAAGAATATCACCTTTAAATATTCTTTAACTAGTGTGATCTCTATCATATGGGACCTTCATGAATGATATTTATTGCTCTATAAGAGCCTTGGTTATATCTTTAACTAGTGTGATCTCTATCATATCCATTGGATGTTCTCCAAAAAAATGTAGATTGGAGTGTATGATAGTCTTTTCATTTTTCTTCTTCTTCTAGGATCAGAAATGCTTAATGTTTAAAAGCATCAAGATCCTCTTCTTCATGATCCAATACATTTGGATTTAGATAAAAATTAAGTGGTTATCTTAACTATTCTTGGGGCATAACAACTTCTACCTTAACCTCATTATCCATGTCTATAAATTCTTAGATACTAGCATCATCAAATTGTTTCATGATAGAAAATTATTGATCAATAGAATGACCTTCATCTTTATGATTGATATAAAAATTGTCAACATGATCATTATTCTCATTAGCAACCTTGAAATTAAATATTTAATCTCTTGGAGAAAAGGGAGGCTTACCCAACTTGTCAAACTCCTTGTATATGGTATTGAGATTTTCTCCTAGTTCTTCTTTCACAATGTGAGACTCTTCTTCATGATTATTGAGATAATAAACATAATTTTTATTATAGGCTTTAACCACATCATATGTATACTTATTGAGAGGAGTAAAATTACCAAGATGATCAAACTTATGACATATGACATCAAACCTTTACCACAAATCATTCTAATCCACCTCATGAGTGTCACCATCCAAAGTATCCTCATCAATGGCAGGGATAAAATCATCATTTCTCCCACTATGGTACTAAATTATATTCATAAATCTATTATCATCATGTTGATGAATTATATATTTACCTTTAACAACATGAGAATGTTTGACACTCACCTCAGCTCCTTCAAATGGCTCTTCATGCATGATATAAGTCCCAAGGTCAGTTTGTTTAAAGTATGCATAAATATCATGTACATATTCATCTACACCATAATCATCCAATAAAAAATTGGATATTCCTTCAAGTTTAGAATCTCCATCATCCACACTAGACTCCTTCTCATGAACAACACAATTCAAGTTATAGCTTGTTTCAATGTATGGCTCAATGTGAAACATTTCAAGAGGCTCAGTTATAATGGTCACTTTGGTCCAGTATATTTTCCTAAAGGCCAAGAAGGAATAGTTATCTAAGAGGTAACCACCTATCTTGGTTGTAAATTCTTTGGATAGGTAGATTGTAAAGTGAGCTAGGAGGCTGAAAACAAATATATCTTAAAGGATAGGAAAATTAGGGCAATCATGTAGGAATACCCTCAAATTTTTTATTATCCCTATGGTCTTATTAGGTGTACCATATAATTAGATAAAAAAAATTCTATGAGGCTCATATTTTATGCCCAACATATTGGTTAAAACTTTGGGCATGATTGAGGTAGAGACTCCACTATCAACTATGCAATTATGAACCAGTTTGTCACCCACTATAAGAGTGAGATAGAATGGTGGAGGTTTATAATCAATATTAGATGGTTTAACAACTATATTATGTAATTTTTAAAGGAAAACATGCCTATGACTTCTATTTGAAGGAGGGACACTAGTAGGGATAGTATATAACTATTTCTATAGGATATCTTTTTGACCCAACATATGAAGAACATCCCAAAGGGAAATGGAAGTTTTAGTACTCTTAAATGAATCTATAATGTTTAAATAATACATACCTACTTTCTCTTGGATTCTTGGAATTAAAGAAGTGATCATAACTTGAGGAATCAGAGTGCCTTGAATAGTCCTTCTAATGTTTTAATTTGGAAGATGTGTAGAGTTATTTAAGGTTGTTGCATCTACAACTATACCTTGTTTCTATATATGAGGATTTAATGAGCTTGTAGGCACATTATTTTCACCACATAAATATTTCCTCTTAGCTCTAGTGTTTTCTACAATAGAGGTTCCTTGATTAAGTACAAAAGTGTCCTCAACTAGGAAGTTTGTGAATATCTCTCCTTGAGGTTGCCCACCTTCACTTGTTTGGATCATGACTTCATATTTAGCTAATAAGAGAGGAGAAAATCCTCCTTGATAAATAATATCTTTCTATCTAATTTCACTATAATCTAGGAATTTACCTTGTTGTCAATCTTCTTATTATGCCAAATTGCTATGAACTAGTACTATCTCTCTTGCATTGGTGATAGAGTTAGGATTGTATGCATTGTTATCCCTATTAGATTTAGGATGAGATTTGACTCTTCCCCTTCCATATTATTGGCCAAATTATTTTTGATAAGTGTATGGATTTTGATAATCAACTAGTTTCATATTAATTCACTTAAGCTAAGATTTTAGCATTGGAAACTGAGGGTGTATCTGGAGTACTACTAGTAGAAGTATGAGATAAAGGAGGCATAGACACCTTAAGAGGAAATATTCCAATTTGGATTAGACCATTATCAGATTTGATATCAATTTCATATGTTTTAGGGAGAGTGGAACCCCCCTTTAACTAAATAATGATAGTAATTTTACTACCATTGGCTCTCAAGTAGGTAGGGAACAAAAAATTAAGATGTGGCCTCATGGGAGGAGGCAATCAAAACTAGGTATTTTGAATCCTCTCATTAAAATAATGCATCATTTATTTAGATCCTCTTTTTATCACATTTAACTGATGTATGAGATAAGCATGATCACTTTCATTTCCAAATCTTAAGGTCATAAATACTCCAAAATCATCCTATGATGTAATGTATCCACCTTCTATATTCTTATACCAATAAAGAGATTTCCCCCTAGGGGACACGGCAAGGATTATAATATCAATTTTCTCTTGAGTGATATTATGGAAGATACAAAAATTGGAGACATCCCTAATGTGCTCAATAGGTGTAACATGAATCTCACAATTAAATATGGGTGCACCTATTGTGGCATTAAGAGGAATAACATCATATGCTTGAAGGTGAAATGGATTTTTAGTGTTGAAGCTAGGGAAATAATTAGGTCTAGCAATATCTTCTTCATACTCCTTTAAATATTCAATTTATTCAACCTCTTCCTCTCTAGAAAAATCTATTGGTTCTATAAAGGGAATATTAGGCCAAAGATATTGAACTTCAAGGGGATATTCAAGATGAATTTGTGGATTAATGGGGTTAAGCACTCTACTAGAGGATACCTAGTGAGAACCATGAATTATGAGAGGAATATTATAATATCACAATGGTTTTTATCTAGATCTTACCTTGATGGAGTCATAAAATGTTGAGTAGCACACCAATTTATAATTAATGTTTTCAATATCAACATTCACCTTGACAAGTTATCTTAAAGATAATGGTCCCACTAGGAATGATAGAAATATTGCCACCAAATATAGCACCCTAGAAGAAGGTGTTCAATCCTCTTCATAATTTGGGAAACATGGGAACACTTCTAGGTATGTGGGTGCACCTATAGTGGAAGTGAGCCTCTAGATTTAAGGGCTAGCTCCTTGAATATATATTGAAGTGATTACACCTATGTTAATGATCTCTTATGGGGAAAAGAGTTAGAATTTGCATGAATTTAACCTATTATAATGGGGTGATATACCAATATGTTTTCAACATGACCATCACATTTCATTCACTAATAAATAAATCATATAGACTAGTCTCAAAGTCCTAAAGGATTCTAACATGATTGTTTCAATATAGAGGTGAGATGTATGAAGAAACACAAGGAAATTAAACCAGAGGGAAATTTTAACACTCTAAGGAAAATCATACACTTGAAAATATCCTAAGATGCTTGAGTACACTCTATATTACCTATTAGAATGAGAGTTTTTTATAGAAGACATGAAAGGACAAGGAAAAGCAAAGGATAAAATCATTGAACTTAACCATTCATCACTTTCTATAGTCAAAAAAGATATTATTGAACTCAAAACTATATTTATTGAATTATTATAAGTCAAAATGTGACATCAAACTAGCAGGGGTTTTCCATACTAGGTGTGGTCTTTTTTTATAGAGGCCAAAATGGTAGGTACTTATAGAATTTTAGAGAGAGGATAAAGAATGAAGTTCAAAGGTCACTATAACACATGTCCAATCAATAAATATTTAAATTATAGGGGAATAGAGTATTAAATAGGCCATGAATTCTTCCCAAGACAAATGTAGATATAAACCATGACAAACTCTCCAAAATAATGCAAAGACTCTTCATCTAAACTTTGTGAAACTGTCTTCATCATGGATCATCTTTCGGGCATTTGAAACTAAATTGGAGAGAGTTAACACATATGTAATATTTTATAGAGCTTAAAACATGTTATGATATTCATAATATGTGCTCCTAACTACTAGATATCTTCTAGACACATGTATTCATTAGTTGTAGTCATTCATTACTTTTTTGTGCTTTGTTCTTCACATTTGGTAGTCACTATTCATCTTAGGTCTTTGACTAAGATTTCATGGTGGCATATGAGTATGAAGAGATTGATTTGATACATAATCCTTGATCCTACATATTTTCCCATGTGGCATTACCTTGACACATTGGTCATTCCATTATAAACTATGTTTGTTGTCATTTGGACATGTAGCCTCATCTTGTCCATCTAGAACCTAGTCAAATTTGCTCTAATGATCTCATTTGGAGTATATTTTCTTCAACATTCAATTATTTCCATTGAAAATTAATCTAAGGTCTTGATATTATGACATCTAATAGCTTTATGTTCAATTTGAGGTGCTTGACCTTTGACTCTCGCTTGCACTATTAGATTTGGATGTACGTCAAATGTCAATCATTGGATCTACCTCCATTTAAATTTAAACAAATACATTATAATATTTTATTTTTATGTATACATTACCATCACTTATTTTATCATGATCATCACTGATGTACATGCCCTCATCAAAATTTGAATCCCAATGGTTAATTATTGAGGCTATATTTTGATGTTCATGTGACTGTCACTACCTGTTTGTTTAATTTTAAATATTTATATATCAATATAGAGTTCTCATATATATGGCATATTTTTTTTGGATGTTCTTGTCACTAAGGGCATTGATTTCATGTATTTTTTGGTCATGTGAGCATTTTTTATCACATTTATAATATATGCAAGTGAGTTGACCCATCTATTTTTGTATGACATCTTGTGACGGTCTAGTATAGTTAGAGTTATGTTATGATATTTTGATTAATAATATATTTCTCCAATAAGTTATTGAGGAATATGAAAAAAATTCCCATGATTCTGAACTACTTGGACAACATGAAAACTTGCTACTTGCATATAAGACCCCAAAATGACCCTAAGTGACTCATATTGACTTAAGACTTAATTAGAGTATGACCAAGGATAAAATGGAATTAAATTACCTAAAATTAAATACAAAAACCCCTATGACACTATGTTAGACCCCTATATATGTTTTTTACTATATGGGGGTTAACCCATTTTGACTTGTGGTTAAAATAGTCAATAGTCAATTTATTTAATATATTGTGTTTATTTGTATCGTGATCCTAAAGCATTTAAATTATTGTATGTGGACTAATTTTTTTATATTAGAGATAAATGGAGATGAATTTTGAGAAGAGAAGAGAAAAAAAATTGGGAATAGACAACACAAAGAGTCAATGCCATCTTTGAGTGATTATGCCTATGTCTTTGTAGATGTACCCTATTTAACATGATAAACGTAAAAGTTAGAGTAATAATAATTGAATAAAAAATCTTCAAGGATTATAAAATCACAAGGGATGTTGGGTAGGGATGAAAACTATTAAATTTGGGGATAAACCATTGATGGAAAAATCAGTAAGTATTAGGTTAGTAAATATTTTTCGATCAAATAAAAATAAATTTTTTTTAGAAATTAATTCTAGAAAAAAATTATAAATATAATAAAATTATTTGAAAATATTTTGTTTGGAAATAAAATTAACTACACAACATTTAATATGAATGAATCAATTGAAAATGAAAATTGCCTATAAAAATATCCTTTACATTCCTTATCTATTGTATTTGAAATAGTGTGGGCTATAATCTTCATGGATTTGTAGAATGAAAAGGGAGGTGACTTGTGGATGAAGTGGTAAAATTGAGATGATTATCTTTATATTATATTTATTTTATGACTGGAAAATAAAGTTGAATTTATATATGTACTCATAATCAACAAGGTTCATAGCCTAATAAAGGAAACATAAATATGTTTCCTTGTGTAGATCACACTCCTTTAGAGTTTATCATCTTCAACCAAAACACTAATACAATGTTAAAATTGTGGCCCTTTTCTACATTCTCTTCCAATATGTTGGGTTTTGTAGATAACAAAAAATCACCTTCATAATCATGCCATATTGTAAAAATAATAATTTTTTAAATAAAATTAAGAAGGATAAAAATAAAATTTAATAGTATATACTTATTATTTTGGAAATAGTATGTTGAAAATGGTTTATAAACTGAGAATTGATATTTATTATTGACAATTTTATAAGTAATAAAAATAGTAATAGCAGTAAAACAAGCAATGTTTATTCAAACATGATGTTAAATAATTCATATGGATATGAAAATAAACTATTAGGAATATAGAACATAGAGTAATATTAATGAAATAAAGACAAAATTAAAATGTAGAAAACATAATACAAAATAGACATAGATTTAATGTGGTTCACCCAATATGGACTACGTCCACACAAAAATAGCCAGTTCTTCTTTTTATTTAGTCTAACAAAATGAAGGGATAAAACCTATAATACATCCACTACAATCTCTTATTCACTCACATATGGTATACCACCATGATTATAATACCCTCATATTAAAGTATGGTTACATATTAGTGGGAAAAAACACAAACATAATTTCTATCATTAGATCTACAACCTTATAGTGAACAATCCAAATTTGTTACAAATTTACAATATTTTACAATGCATAGTGGGGGGCATTACCCCCCACAATCCTCCAATTAGGAACTAGGTATTATAATAGGATTAGGCTCCACCATGTAATAATATCCCACTTGGAGACTGATTGCTGCAACTCCACCACTACAACTATTTCCTGGACTTTTCTTTGAACTTTAACCCTAGCATGTTTCTCATCTTCCTTGTTATTCTCAAAGACCTATTGAAGCTGAAAAAATATCCAAATTATATTTACTAACTTCCTTTGTTAGCATATCTACAAGATTTTAACTCATATGGATATTTTCCAACTTTAGTTGACCATCCTCCAAAACTAAATGAATGAAGTGATACTTAAGTTATATATTTTTGCTTCTTTAGTAGAATGTTGATTTATTTGATAAATGAATCATACTCTATCTATCACTATACAAATTAAAATACTATTGCTTTTGTATCAACTCATCCATGAACCATTTCATCTATATCATCTCCTTTCTTACTTGTTTAGCTGCAACATATTCTTCCTATGTAGTTGACAAAGTAACTATCTTTTATAATTTTGAAATCCAACTAACCATTGTGTCACCAATCATGAATACATAACCTATGGTGCTCCTCCTACCATATATATATCCATCCATGTCTACATCAACATATACTTGTAAGGTAGCATCTGACCCTTCATAACACAACTTTCTATTAGTAGTCCCTCTTAACTACCTGAGAATCCACTTGACTACATCCCAGTGATATTTTCCTAGATTATTCATAAACTTGTTGAAAAATCCCACTACATGAGTAATGTCTAGTCTAGTGCAAACCATAACATACATTAAACTTCCAAATGTTGAAGCATAGGGAAATTTGGACATGTAACTTTTTTTCTCTTGTGTTTTAGGACACTATTTCTTTCTTAATTTGATGTTCCCTCCTAAAGGTGTACTCATTGGTTTTGCATCTTGCATATTGAACTTGACTAACACCTTCTTGATGTACTCTTCTTGAGACAATGTCAATTTTCTATTTTTTCTTGTCTCTTTTTATTCTCATACCAAGGATTTACTTTGCATCACACATATCCTTCATTGAAAATGAATTTACTAATTTTATTTTGAGATCATTTATATCTTGCATGTTAGACCCTGTAATAAACATGCCATCTACATATAATAATAAGATAATATAGTTTCCATTATATAATCTCTTAAAATAGACATAGTGGTCAAAATGACATCTACTATAACCTTGTTCTGTCATAAACATGTCAAATTTCAAATACCATTACCTTAAATCTTGCTTTAGACCATATAAAATCTTCTTCAACCAGCACACCATTTTATCCTTATCTCTTACTTTATATCCCTATCATTGCTTCATATATATTTCCTCCTCCAAATCACCATGAATAAAATTATTCTTCACATCTAATTGTTCAAGGTGCAAATCTTCTACTTCTACCAAACTTAAAATAGTTATTATGGAATTCATTTTTACAACTAGAGAAAATATTTTATCAAAATCAATACCTTTCTTTTGTACACACCCCTTTTAAAGAACTCTAGCCTTATACCTCTTTGTGCCTCCATCTTCTTCCTTTAACCTATAAACCCATTTATTTTTCAATACTCTTTTACCTTTAGGTAACTAAACCAAATCCCAGTTTGGTTATGTACCAAGGAGTCCATCTCCTCTTTCATGGCTTGCTTCCACTTCTTTTTAGTTTACACATGTATTACTTCTTCATAGTGTTTTGTCTCACCACCATCAGTCAATAATAATTAATAAAGTGAAGGAGAGTATCGTTCAAGGAGTCTACTTACTCTGGTAGATATTCTAACTACACTTCCAAGAGTTTGAGGTGATTGTTGTTGTATTTTTTACACATTATAATTTTTTGGTAGTTTTAGAATTTCATTTCTAGTGATTTCATCAAGTATTGCATATTCAATATTTGGATTTTCTTGATTCTTTCCATGAAATTGATCTATGTGCATGACCTTCTTGTTAAAGATCACATCTCTACTCCTACTTATTTTATGATTTTCAAAATCCCATAAACGGTAACCAAAATAATTAACTCCATATCCAAATAATATACATTTCTAGGATTTTTATTCAAGCTTGGTTCTATATTCTTTATCAATATGGACAAATGCTTCACAACCAAAAGTCTTTGAAAATGAATAATCTAAATTTATACATGTCCATGATTTTTATAGAATGATACCATCCAAAGGACTTTAATTCCATTTATTTATTAATTAAATAGTATTATCCATAACATCTACCAAAAATTGTAAGGGCAACCTTGCATGTAATCTCATGCTCTTTGCATGCTCCATGATTGTCCTATTCATCCTCTCTAACACACCATTTTTTTGTGGTGTTATTAGAACCATATTCTCTCTATGAATACCATGTGATGAAATGTAACTATCAAATTCCTTACTATAATATTCACCTCCTATGTGATGCCTCTATGTATACCACATATATCCTTAGTATTCAAATAACACTTCTCATTTTAGAATTTTGGGAATTTAGAGCATGAGTATTTTTTGGTAACTTATGTTACCTATGGTGAAATAACAATAAAGCAATGTTTATATTTTCCACAAAATTTATATTAATTGACGGTTGGGAACCATCATGGTCTAATTATTTGTAATTTATAAGTATCTTTATTAATAATGAATTATGATCAAAGTCTAAACTATAGACTAAACTAAATGAATATGTAAAATTAAATTTAAACTAAAGTGATCTTGGTTAAAAATAAGTAAAAGAGAAGGGTAAGGTAGAAATAAAATGAGCGATTGATTGTTCTTGACTCAAATATCATGACAAGTTTCAATTATACTGAACCTGCATTTAACCAAAATATGATGCAAAATAGCATAAGCTTAGATCTCACCATACACCCTGAAAATTTCTAAGGATAATATGAAATTATACAAGTAAGAATTAGACTTTAATTTAAATATTTGTTACCAAACTCTAATAGCATTAGCACATCTAAATATAGAATAAATGAAATGAAGCAAAATTAAGATCCTTTAACTAATCTAGCATAAGCACAAATTAGTAACCATGTATTACAAATGCAAATTTAGAATTCATGAAACCATTCAAATTCAAGATTTAAAACCAACAATTGAGATAAAACTACATTAATAATTTACATATTAAATTTTGACAATCTTCATGGAATTCCTTGATAGTATTAATTTCTTAAAGTATACAAATTTGCTCAAAATTCTCCCTCTTACAAGATGGTAATACTTCATTTTATATAAAGACAAGCCAATATACCGATTAGTTGTGAGATACAAATATATAAAAGATAAGGATAAGTGTCCTTTTTTAGAGAGTTCTAGAATACACTTGATTTTCAAAACTAGACTAACCTAGAAGAAAATATGCTAATAGACTAGCATATGCCTTTACAAAATAATATTCCTATTTCAAATATTACAATGATTTTACAAAAAATAATATTAACTAATTGATGGGCCCATTACCAAAGGGTCTCTTTGTTTCTCTTGTAGAAGCTCCATAGCTCTTTGATGTTGTTCCTTGACAAGCTCCAAATATATGACTAGATTTAGGAGGTAGACATCTTCTTGGTTAGCTAAGTCCTTAAAATATATATCATTCCTCACCATAACTTCTTTAATACTCCTGGCTTCTACAATATTTTATTTAACAGTGAAGATCATGCCCAAAATTTTGCCATTATCACTGCTATTGACCTTAGCTTTTGCCCTTTACTTCTTACATGACCATAGTGACTCTATGATTATATTCTTCTTCATCATGCCCAAGGCTATAAAATTCATAGGATTAGCTAACATGGTGCCAAGTAGTTTCTTAATTTGGGTAATTAGCTCTTCATCATTCCTTAGGAATCTATCCAAGCCTATTGACTAAACACTTAAACTTTAGATCTTATCCACCAGTATCCCCAATATAGCATTTAGGGGGCTTAGGATAATGATTTCAAACATAGAAATTCTATTTCTAATTAGCATGTTGATAAGATCTCTTATTTTGGCCTCTGTATCCTGCCATTCTATAATCAATCCTTCAGTCACCTCACTTTTCTAGCTCAATGCATCTTTCCTTAGCTTCATTGATTTTAAGGAATCAAAAATATCAAAAAAGGATTCTTCAAACATATTTATTATAGCCTCAGGCACTGATAGGATAGCTTGGGTTTCTAGGTTCTCCTTTTTCTTATCTACATTATAAATCCTTTATTTCATGTCCTTAATGCTAGCTCTAACTTGAGCTAAATCGGCCTTAGTTAGGCTTTCAATATCTTCTTCATGGATGGGTAGTTCACTAGGATGCTACCCTCTAACTAGAGTTAAACCTGTAAAAGGCTCAACCTTTTAGAATGTGAACTCTTTAGTTCCCACCATGGATTTTCTTATTGTGACTCTCTCTATTCTATCTTTGGATTGAACTACATAGTAGTAGATGACTCTGTGTATTTTGGAGGTTTTAATAGCTCTATTATTGTGTTGCTTGATGCTCTTAGAGCATCCATTTATTTGATTTCTGCCCCTACAGTGGTCACTAGCCTTCTTTCTTATTACTCTTTCATCAAGGCCTTTATCCAAGTATTTTTGTCATCATTTACATCAATGTTAATAGTTTGCGCCAAGGCCCAAGAATGAGACATAGTGGGAATCTTTTGTAATTTACCATAGATGAACCAATCTGGGATGATTGGTCCATGAATAGGGTATTCCTCACTAAATAAGTTAATTTCACTTATGGGATGAGTGAAATTTAACTTTGTCCGCTTTGACCCACCTGGGACCAAGGCTAATTTTACTTTCCTTTTTTTGGGGGGAGCTACTGGAACTAAACCCAAATAAACCTTTTTTACTTTATCCTTCTTATCCTCCTCTACATAGGCTTGTGCCTTTTCAATATGTTCCTCTTCTTCATCAGTGACATATTCCTTATCAAGGACTTTGAGGGAATCCTCTAATATTTTATAAGGATCCAAGGTAATCAGGTTCAAGTATTCCACTAGAGATGCAGGTCTTTCAAAAAGGATTGAGGATGATGGGCCCTCTCTAGGTCTCTCTTCCAACTTTTCTTTGTCAGGACCCTATGTTATCTATGCTTGGGGTTGTTTCCTCTCTACTTGGGGTTACTCTTGAGGGGGCCTTAAAGGTTTAGGCAGCAAGTGGTATTTCAAAGGTCCCATTTGCTCAATGTCTCTTGGTGGCTTCTCGTCACCAAATAGTCTATATTCTAGTTTAATGTTATGTCCTTTAAGTCTATCCAATATTTCTTCAAAAGTTTTTGCCTTGATATAAATGGTGTCATGGACACTGAGTTGGTACACATACACTAGCTTATGAAACTACCCAGATTTCAAGTGTGTGAAGGATGTGACTATTGGGTCTCACATCTTCAACTCATCAAGCTGAAATCTAAAAGAATCCCTATGCCTAGCCATAATACTCACTTGATCCTAATTTTGTAGCATAGTTTTACCAATGGTTATAAGAAAGGGATGGAAGAAACCCTTCCTCTTATCTTTGTATACTCTATCCACACCATTAATAATTTGGTATGTAATCTCCTACTTTGATAACTTGATTTAGTCATTGATAGACAATTTATAGGGTTGAATCATGATCCCCTCAATCTTAATCACTGTATAATCTATATACAACTAGATGTCTCCCATGATCTCAACATATTTATAGGGATTACTATGGGCATGGGAATCCATGTAATGGATTATACTAAAGCAAGGTAGATTTAATCAAAAATGAATTTCATGTTATGCCTATACTTGAATATGTGTAGCTTGGAATAGTGGTGAGAGACTATAAACCTACCTTCTGGTGACCAATTTTTGGTATAAGGGATCTAGGTGGAGACTAGTAAGGCATCCAACAGATAGGACATCATGAAAAATTAGGTGTTGGTATTATTTCTAATGGATATAAATTTCCTTTCTAGGTATATGCTGATCATCTACCCAATGGGAGGAATGAGCCTTTCTTCTACCATAAAGTAGACATAAGATACCCAATTCTTACTGACCAATATAGTTGAAGGGGATCCACATTGTCAATTCAATAAGGTCATAATTACCATAATTCTTTCCCTAAATTGGGAACTATAATGTTTCTATTGGGTATTAGATTACATGGCTCCCTTAGAGAAACCATGGCCTAAGGATGGTGTCAAGATCATTCTTCTCAGTCCATTCCTTAATAGTGGGTAAAATCACTTGGGGTTTTGGGTGTTTATAGTAACTTTCAAAGGATAATGGGGAAATTAATTCAACTCTTTTAAAGGTCCTTTCATGTATAATATAACCCTATTCAATCTTACAATCCTTGAAAATGAGAGAAAGGATGTTGATATAGTGGATTACCTTTGGTTTGGCAGCTTCATGGTGTAGACTGGCCATCTAGATTAAAACTAGGTCATAGTACCTCCTAGTCATAGTAGAAATCCTATATTCCTCTTTAGTGATAGCTTGTGTCTCTTTAGTGGTCCAAAAGAGATTTGACCAATTCTTATTTCTAGTGTTCAATGCAACAACATCTAGGTTTGTACCCTTGAAAACCTTCCCTTCATTGTCCATAGATAAATACAACTCTATCTCATCCATGTATTATTTCTTGAAAGCTAACATGGATTCCAAACCTTTCAAATTGTTCATAATTAGATTCTAAATGGTCTCTAGGATAGCTATTTCATTATCAAAACACACTTGAACCCTTAAATTCATTGTAATCAATTTGAGTCCACTTAAGTCCTTTTTATGTAAGTTTTAGGGTTTTGAAGCTTTAATGGTAGTAACTCATTTGGATTTTGGATCATACATGCTTTAGATATTATTTAGACCTTTGCCTATATATTTTTACACTTTTTAGCACACAAGATCTCATATTTTATCATTTTGTGCTCACATAGAGCTTATCTGGTGTCTATTTAGAACCTTTCATGGCATTTTTCATAAATGCCTTTAAAGCACTAGCCATTACTATTTAAAAAATGCTTTCTATTTTGCATCATTGGATCAAGATCCTTGGTTTAACATAGGATATTGATTTTTATTAGAACCCTTCCTTGTCATTGGTTCCTTTTGGTCTTAATCCCTATGGTTGTGCCACTTGGTACCTTTGTGGGATTCCTAAGCTCTAGTACCTTTTTTAGTCACATATTAGATGCACATTCACCATATGTCAAACCCATGGGCTCTTACTAGATATATTTAAAATTTGTCAATGATTTTGCACCATTAGATCATCCATTGTGATGAAGTGCAAACCATTGGATCGTATAAGACGCATGAGCTTTAAGTCAATACATAGACATAAAAGAACTTAGGCTAAGATGCTTTTACCTAAGTCTATTTCATATTAATAAATATGAAAATACATAGGTTAAAGAATTGTATGCTAAGTTTTAAATCATAAATGTCCCTTGGAATGACATAAAATATTCCCCTTTTAGTCTAAGTAAAAAGGTTATAAGAGCTTAATTTTGATGACCTTATAGACTTCAAAGAAAGCCTCTTAGATGTTCAAATGACATTCATGAGGATGTCAACTTTAATATCATGAATTATTTTAGGTTTGATGGGATTAAAATTGATTATCTCATAAATTTCAATGATGGCCTCATGTATGTCAAATGACATTCATGCGAATGTCAAATTTAAACTCATCAAATTCTTGTATTCCAATGTGAGAGTGCCACATGTCAGCTCCATAGAGCTTCCTGAGATCTTGAAGTCAATTCACACCATTCGATCAAATTCCATGATGAAGTGAGATCCAATTGATCATGATCTAGGATCTTGCTTGTGATTTTTTCCTACTAACATGTAGGACCCTTTTATTTTAATATTCAAATGTAGGAGTGCTACATGGCAACTCTATAGGCCTTTTAAGGCTTTGACTATTTAATTATGTCTTCACTCTATTCGATATTCATTCCATGATGAATCATGAGTTATTGATCACGATATATATTCTTGAACATGATTAGTCCAAAGGAATAAGTGCTTAATTTATTGGGCTTTTTCTCACTCTGTTGGATCAAAGGGCACGAGGAAGCACATATCATTAGATCCTAAAAGATGCATGATAATTAAGTTAGTAATTGAGTTTAAAGAAACTTAGTCTAAAGCATTTATACTATGGTCTCTTTGGTGTTAATAAATATGAATAGGGACTTAACATTAAATATTTAGGCCAAGTAGGTAATTAAAGGGACCATGCTAGAGAATACAAATAGACCTTGCTAGGAAAAATTAAAAGGGACCCTTGGCATAAAATTGGACCATGTTAGAAAATAAATAAGGCCCTACCAACATAATATTGGACCATGTTAGAGATATAGGAAAAATAAGAAGGGGAAATAAAAGGGACCACGACATAATTTTAGGCTAAGGTTTGATTATATTAAAAAACATGACCATGCCTTAACAAAAGAGTTGGTCTTGAGTCCAAAATAAATTTAGAATGTTCCTGCCAATTTGATCTTGTCAAATTCAAATTCAAAATTGAACCAAGGGTTTATGCTAGGGTTTTAGAACATGAATCCACCAACAAGGGTTCTGTAAAACCTATAACTAATAGACATGAAGACCAATTATTAGCAACATTAGATAAGCAAAAATTAAAATCATAAACTAGTGAACCAACCTCATTAAAGTGGATGATCTTCAAATTTTAAATAATGATCAAAACATGCCAAGTTTTAAAGGTTAAGCTTCAAAATATCTCAAGGATCCCAATTTTCAAAAGATAGGGGTATGTTGACCTCAACACCTCCATTATCTGATCTAAAACACTTCAACTTATTTCCTATCTCATTCTCAACCAATTTTTTCCACTTCTTAAAAGTATATAAAACATCAATTTTTTTTTGTATGCAATAAACCCAAGTTTTTCTAGTTTCATCATTAATAAAAGTAACAAAATAAGATGTACTAAGGGATGATACCTGAGCTAGTCCCCATACATATGTATGCACAAACTTTAACTTTTTATCCTTATTTGTCTTCCCAACTCTAAGAAATTTGACTCTCTTTTGTTTTCCATACACACAATGCCCACAGAATTCCAAATCCACCTTCTTAAAATTTGGAAACAAATTATTTGAATGAATAACTTGCATCCCTTCTCGCTCATATGCCCAAATCTATGGCGACATAATTTTGTATCCACTTTTGTAGAAGCTAAATAAATAGAATAATCAACATTATCATTAGATAAATATAATTTACCTACCTTCTCTCCTTTCATTATTACTAATTATACATTAGTGACCTTCAACAAATTTTATGAAAATATAACTATGTAGGCCTCACTTCCCAACTACCTTGTTATAATTATATTTATTTTCAACTCAGGAACATGCCTAACCTCTTTCAGCAACCATTTGTTTCCATTCTATAATTTTATCTATATCTTACCCTTTCCTATAATTTTATAGGGTTTACCATCACCCAAATAAACCTATCCAAAATCACCTTGAACATAGTCTTGAAAATATTTCTTATAAGGTGTATCATGAAGTGAAGCCCCTGAATCTAACACCCAAGAATAATTAACATTATCTAAAGAAAGGATTAAAAAATCTTGTAACACATCACCTACTACATTTGCTTCCTAATTTTTATCTTGTTGTCCATCTCCTTATTTTCCTTTTTGAAACCAATAATCTTTCTTTAGGTGTCCTTTCTTTTCACAAATATAGAACACCAACATTCTTATAGATTTGAATCTACACTTATTATACTTATCACAATTCCTTGGGCCCTTTCCTTTATCCTTTTATCTTCCCCTTTTCTCCATAGTCAAATAATTACCTAATGTCTCACCTATGCTTTTTCATCATATTTCCTCACTAAGAATAACACCAATAACATCATCAAACTTTAAAGTATTTGAATTAGAGACATAATTACTCACATCCATGACTAAACCATTCCAACTTTCTAGTAATGAGCATAGAATCAAAAGTGCCCTAACCTCATCATCAAAATTTACTCCTAAAAATCTTAATTGATTTGTGATCATGTTAAATTCATTTAAATGATTAGTAATAGACCCAGCTTTTGACATTTCCAGATTAAATAAATGATTGATAAAAAATATCTTATTGGAGACTGAGGGTTTTTCACAAACTCTATCCATTGCCTTTATCACATATATTTTTGTCTTTTATTTTGAAATATTGAAGGCCACTAATGTTTCCAGCATATTCATATTGTTCTTAGTGCTTTTCTATCAAGAACTTCCCAATCTTCATCCTTCATAGTTTATAGATTTTGTGCTATTATGCTCAATGGTAGGAAAAGATCCTTCTGATATAGGTAATCCTCCATTTGCATCTTTCATAGCTGGTAGTTTTGGCCACTAAACATTTAAACCTTAAACTTTCCCTCTTTTACCATTGTTCCCACTCAAACCAAGGTCCCTCTTTTTTTGTGAGTTTATCTGCCAAATAAACCTTTGGCTCTAATACTAGTTGTTAAGAATATAAAACATAGAGAAATATTAATGAAATAAATACATAATTAAAATGTATAAAACATAATACAAGATAGACATATATTTAATGTAGTTCACCCAATATGCGCTACATCCACATATAAACAACCAGTTCTTCTCTTTAGTTAGTCCAACACAATGAAGGGATAAAACCTACAATGCATCCAATATAATCTCCTCTTCACTCACATATGACATGCTACCATGAGTAAAATACCCTCATATCAAAGGAGGGTTACATATTAGGGAAAAAAGCATAAACATAATTTATACCATTAGATATGCAACCTAATAGTGAATGATCTAGATTTACTAAAAAATAACAATATTTTACAATGTATAGCTAGGGGGAGAGGGTGGGGTGGGAGAAGTGAGGGGGGGGTGAATTTCACCCCCACACCCCTCCCTATCGGGAACTATGCATTATACTAAGATCATGCTCCACCATCCAACATAAACAAAAATGATTTTAAGACTATTTTTATTGATTGTCATGGCATAAATTCATATTTATGGATACTTAGCTCACTCCATGTTTTAAAACATGGGGTTTTGTAATGAACTGGAAATGAAAATAACACATTAACAAGTAGAATGTGGTGTACAATTAATAAACTACCACATAACATGATATTTTAAGTAATGGCACAAAGTTGTTTGAGAGCATATCTTAGTCACACTATTATTTTGATGAGACACATACATTTAGGTTCAAATTTAGAGTGTATTATGATACATACATGAGAAAATAGAACTCAACATACTCTTTAAAGTATAAAAATATGAAAACCAAAAATAATTACAATTTCTCTAATGTGGTATATTTGAATCTTGAGTACCTTTCTTACCCACCATCACAAGAAATTTATATAATTTTTAAATAAATGTCCAAAAACACTTTTGTCACACTTTTTGGTCATATTTACATCAATAATGGTTTCTCATATAAAATTTTTATATTTTTTAAGGATTGTACCCTACATTGACAATGGTGTTGCATTGATGGGAAATTTTTTTATAACCATTATTTTGTCATTTTAAAAATGCATATATATGTCTATGTTGTTAAGAATTTTATAGAATTTGAATTTTTTTGATGGCCTATTTTTTAATTACACATCTATAGGGTTTTGATCCCTTGGAAAGGTTGAGAAGGTCTTAGGTTTTATCAATACATTCACCATCAAAAACACTTTATGTAATTCAGATAAATTCCATAACTTCTACATTTGTCAAAAACCTCACATAGATGATAAATATGTTGGTTTTTGTCCGCATAGAAAATATTAATGTCATCCATGTAAAAAATTATACAATTACCCACTACCCCTTTGAAGGTGAATTCCATTACTCTGTAAAAATTCACATCTAAATTAATTAGACCAAAATAAATAACTCCATAAAGGCATGACTAAGACATGAGAGACAAATAGCTCAAATCAAAACCTTCACTTTATACATTATATTATTCAAGATCTAAATTTTTACATTAGCTTGAAAAAATTTGCATTATTAGTCATACATAGTGATAACACCACCCCAAATACAAATAACCATATAGACTAGTAACCCATTTTCACTTAATCTAGTAACACTAAGGGATTACCACCCTAGCTTATACTTAATAATTCACTATCCAATAATTCACTCCCATCATCTACCAATGTCATATTATTTACCTTAGCCTTTTGGGCTAGAGTATCACTAGACAACCCTTCAACATCCTCCTCTTCATCTTCAACACATAGTGGTGTCACCTAACACCCCAACTACATCTAATCCACCTTGACCATCAAATCCTCTTTCATATTTTGATTTCCTATCCAACCCACTCTAACCATTAAATCCCCCTTCCTCTTCTAATTTCCCACCCAAATTAGGAATGGGAATAGTCTTATGTAGATCCCATTCGACAAAAATTTCATCAAAAAAATCCTCTCAAGGGACCTAAGTGATGCTTGCCATGCCTTCAACTCTAGAAAAGGAGCTTTGATTTTAGCTAAATTTGGGAGAACCACATGACACACTCTTTAACACTGATTAACAAGAACACAAATGACAAGAACATAACCAATCAAATTCTTCATCTAGGTTTAACAAAATAACATATCTAGCCTCTAGAGCCTTGAAAAAAGACATGAGAATGAAACCAAGACCATATTTTACTGAGAAAGGGATATTTTTAAATGTCTCACACTTAACCTTCTCTACCTATGATAAAAAAATCACCTTGTACTTTGGAAGAATGAAAAATTACACCATCTCTTCCACCAATGATTTGTCTAAAACCATCATTTTAAAATTACTTATAAATAACTCCACCAATTCAAAATTCACTTTCATGTATAGACTTTAAGCAAGGTTGTCTTCTCCTAGAACATGATTTATATCCTACACTATATTTACATATGGACCCCAAAAAACATTCTTTATAAGACACAATGACACCTTACCCATAAACCCAATCTCACTCTTGAAATTACTACTAAAAACCAATGGCCAATTTAACATTTACACTAATGCCTACTCTATGATCAGACACCACCAAATTTCAATCTAGGTAGAATAAATAAGACTTAAGATATCTCTCTTCAACCTAGGTAGCACAGACAATACTTAACATATCTCACTTGCCCCAAACAATGCCTTTGCCCATATGCACCAATATCACCTAAATACATTATGTTGACATTTCCCACACCAAGTAATAATGACATTCATTAGTCAGACTTGTAACTCCTCACATGCGTAAAATAATGAAAATCACATCATATTAATATATAAAATATTAACACAATCATTCCACCTTTTTTTGCTACATGTTAATTGTAATCTATTAACAAAAAAATATTCTTGATCCCTAGGATCAATTAAAACTACCTAGATATATGAACCTTATTTTAGGTCAGACTCTAACATATATATTTTTAAATTTAGTGCTTAGGTTGAGGTTATAGTTTTCAATCTTAGGTTTTTTTTAGTTTTTAATGTGAATACACCGATGTCCATAGATAATACCTCAAAATTATCACTATTTTTGTGATACTTGGTGATTACATACTCTATATTTAGATCTTTTTTGACTAAAATTTGGTTTGGTAAACACTTTCATGGTAGTCATATGTGAGATAAATTTGTGGCTACATATTCATTTAGATATTGATACCAGTCTCTAGTTAGCAACCTTTTTAAATATTTAAGAATCTTCATTACTTGAATATATATATATATATATATATATATATATATATATATATATATATATATATATATATATATATATATAGCTAACTCTGGGATCTGTGGCAAATTATATGGGGACATTAGCTAGTTTTCCTATCATAGTCACAATTGATTTATCTAATTGGAAAACCTTTGTAGTCAGTTTCATGTCCTAATTTTTTACAAATAGTGTGGCATGACATCAACATATTCTCATATTTATACATTTTCACCAGGATCATTGTAATCCTTGGAAGGAAATTCATAATTTTCAAGCATTAGAGTGGGGGAAGCAATTTTGATGATCCACTAACTTGGGGGCTATCCTTATCTACTAGTGAAACTTCATAATTTTCCATTTTATTTAATGATAATTTCAAAAGAATTAAAAAAATAAGGACAATCCAACTCTCCATGGGAAATTAGTGTGAATAAATTAACAACAATGGGGTGACACTATTTCTAAAAAAATTATGCCAAGGGGTGGACTTGAAGATCTAGCCTTAGAGTTATGTCTCGATCTTTTCTAATTATTATAATAGTTATTCTACCAACTATTTAATTCTTTGAAAAAAGTATTTTTTTCATATTAGATCTATTTGTCTATAATCAAACTTTCTCTAAAGGCTATTGAAATAATTATCAAATTTCTTCATGATTTTGGCAAGAGCTTCCAACTCAGTTGAATGGGTATTATATGTTGGGGTTATGACCTCATATTGTTTTTTTGAAACTAATGACAATGCATGTGTTGTGATTTGTTTAGGCATAGTCCCAATTAGTTGTGGTGATATTGGAATTCATATTATCCAAATGTTTTGGACAATATTTGGAATCAATCCTCAAGTCATTAGTTTTATTTATTTTATAAGCTTTAGTGTAGGCATCCACCAAGCTAGTTGAAGAATATGTTCTTAAAAATATGGAAGTGACTAGTTCTAATCCATCCAAATACATATGGATTCCATATGAGCAAGGAGTCTATGATATTTATGGATATCAGTAAACATACATTGGAATATTGTATTGAAATCCTGCATGGTCTCATTGATCTCCTTCATAATCATGTAGAACTAGTTGAATTTGACACCAGGATATAATGCTTATCTAAGAGGTTTATGTTGTGAAAAATATAATCAATTAAATTCTTGTTAATGTCATGTAAAATCACGAATAATCCCATTATAAAAAAGATATATCATCTCCATTTAATTAAAATATATTATTAATAAGACCAAATATAATAATACAAAATATCAGGGTTCACGCCATCCTTGTGTATATACATATTAGGTCTAATTTTACATGGGATGGGACTAGGTACAACTGATTATAACCTAACTTCATAGGTAGCTATTTGGTACCATGGTACCATGACAAGGTTTTGTGGTATACTATTTGTCTAATACTCCACTAAATAATCCCCCAAACTTGTGTTACAAAATATTGGATAGAAATTGATTGCTCATATTATTATTATCCTATTCAGAATGGGCATGTGTTCATTTTATGAAAGACTAGAATATTATGTTGTGTTGAATGGGAATATGCCATTGTAATCAAGGATGTCTATACTCAAGATAATCAAGGTTGTAATACTATCAATAATGGAATAATAAGAATTTTTATTGTTTGATTCTTTATTAGAATTTATTGAGACATTATAATCAAGGATGTCCATAAATGAGTGAAATGATGCATGTGCCCATTATATAGAAGGTGGATGTTCATATTAATAATTATTATCTTTTTCAAAATGGCTATGTTCCCATTCTACACAAGATTAGAATATTATCAATGGGATATTTGAATAATATTAGGTCCCCAATTGATTTTATAAATTATGGTTTTTGAATATTATCAGCATGTTATTCTTATAAATTAGGAGATGATGTTAAAACATTACTAAAAATATTATATGACAAAGAATCAAGGTGAGACCCTAAAACTAAATTATAATTACTCTTACAAAATAGTTGTGCATATTATTAATTTTTTAAATTTGATATGGTAAAAATCTTAGTTTTATAAGGACCAAGAACAAAAGTTAAAATAATTGTAGTAAAATAGTATCAATCCCCATGGGCTAAAAATCAAAAATCAAAAAATATCACTAGCAACTAACGGCGCATGCAAAAGTAAAAAAAAAAAAGGAAACTACATAGGAAAATGAATCTAGGAGGTGGGATCCCTTTATAGGTACCTTTGCATCCTCATTACCTTATCCTACATGACATTCTTGTTCTTTATTATTTTGGACCTATTTCTATTTTTGAGCCTTTCTACATCCTCTTTAGGTAAGATCATTTTGGGTCTCTTCCACATCTACTCCTTCATAGTGGTATTCATGGTGGGGGTTATTAGGGGGAGCTTAGGTGAATAAGTCTCCACCTCCATGATATGTTTCTTTAGAGGGGTTCCTTCAGCCTTTGTTATTTGGGTGAAATATTGGATCATTTTAGCATCCTCCTTGTTCATGGCATTTCAATCCTAGATTAAACCTGTTAAACACATTCTAGCCTCATGGAGTTTTTTTATTAAACCTATTTAGTTGTTCCTTATTGGTTTTGATCTCATATATGAGGGGATATTTATTTTTCCATCTTCTTATTTTGAGGTTCCTTCATCTAGAAATAGTGGTTTACGTTTGAGAATAAATAGTTTTAGGGGAGGATCCGTAGCTGAGCTTTTAAAATTGGGGCTAGTATGGGAAATACTGGTTATTGGGTGGTGGGACCTTGAGGTAGGATCATCATTAGGAGAGTCCTCCTCAGTGAAAGACCCCTTTAGAATAACCTCCCTACCCCTAAGGGTCTCATTATGTTTTACCATTAATAGGATAAGGCCCCGATATAAGATGGGATTATCTTCATTGATTTGGTGTGAGATAGTAGTGCTCTCTAAAGATTTTAGGAGGTAATAAAGAAGGATGATTTTGTAACCCTAAAAATGGTTTAGTAAGAGAAAGTGATGGGAAAAAATAAGGGTATAATTACCTTCAAGTGTAAAATACTTCATTATTTTTAGGTAGACTTTGGGCTATTAGTGTAGAAGGTCCAAGCAAGGAAACCCATTTTTATCTATTTTAATGAGCTCATTGGTTCAAAAAAACACTTGTAGGAGTTCCTTTTTTTAATTAATCTTTATATGATTTTGTTCCTTCATATGACATCCCTGTGGCTTCCCCAATCAGATCTTCTATTACCAAGATTTGAATGCCTCTTACTTATACAACCCTCTTATTACATAGAAAAATAAATTCTTTCACCAAGTCGATGTTGTGGTCATTTATCCTTAGTATAAATTCTATGAGGCCTCCTCTACAAAGCTTCTTTCACACCTTCATACTTTTGAATTCTAAGCAGTAAATTAGTTCAAGATGGTCCATATCCCCATCCATATCAATAGTAAAATGAGAGATGAATATGTAATTTGGTGGACATTGGTGAGGCTCAGAGATAATAGTTTGGAATGAACATGCATCACACACTTCCTCACACCCTTTGTAATTAATTTTCCTTATAGTGGAATGATGGTGGGTCATTATTTTTTAAATATTACACTTGAGACTTAAAGTTTTCATGTGTGGCTTCCATGTCATCATCCTATCCTGATGCGACTTCATTTTGAATAGTTAACATGACACATATTATTAAATTTGAATAATATTGTTTCCATATTTTAATTCTTTATTTGAATTTATTGAATCATTATAATCAAGGATGTCCATAAATGAATGAAATAATACATGTGCCCATTCTATCTAAGGTGTATTTTTATATTATTCTTATCTTGTTGAAAATGGTCATGTTCCCATTCTACACAAGATTAGAATACTATCAATGAGATATTAAAGTAGTAGTGGGTCCCCATTTGATTTCAATTTTTAGGATTTTGGAATAAAATTTGTTGAAAAAAATTCCAAGTCTAATTCTCTATGACATGCTACTAGTTGTAACTGATTATAGTATGAAAATAATATGTAGCTATCTGATGTCATGATATTGTTACAAGGTTCCATAGTATATGACTATGCCCAATACTCCACTGAAGAATCCCCCCATTGATCTTATGTTATAAAAAATTTGGAAATTATATACAGATAATATTTTTAAACTTTATCAATTATTGAGGCTTTCTTTCTTGAAAGAATCCATCAAGTCTCAATCTCTCTGAGTGCATGCCTTAAATGGTTCACCAAGAAAGGCATGGGTAGACCATTAGTGCTTCACAAGATTGTTTTTCCCTACACTATCACTTTAAACTAGTGTAGGTCCCTCTTATATGTTTCCCTAGGCTTTGAGACTTTATACACACTCTTCTCTAATTAACTCACCACCCCAAATAGACCCTACCTAAGTAAAAAATCTTTTTTTAAAATTAACCAAACATAGTCAATTGGGACAACCTTGTTATGATAATAACACATGTTGTGGGACTAAATCAGTCTAGGCCAAATTAGTTTGAGGCCTACCTATTTTATTTCTACCTAACAAGGTTGACTAGGATGACTGCATGAGCTAAAATTATAGAAAGGCTTAGAGTTAGATCTAGTTATATATACCCCTATTTCACCCCATTTAAAATAGAGAGAATAATTGATTTTCACTTCTTTAAAATTTCCATTTCTCCCATTCTAATTAAGGAGTCATTTCTTAGGGTTTACACTAGATATGAATCTTGTCTTGTGGGAAAAGTCTTTTGGATGATTAAGATATGTATTGTAGCCTAGAGATGACCTATCTTTTTTATCCTTATGAACCACAACAATTTATTTTAAAAAACCACTGTCCAAGGGAGAGATTGAGGCACAATGGGTTTGTCTTCAAGGTAAGTATTCCTAACTTTTACTCTTTAGTAGATATGTTTACATAAGTAACGGATTATGAATGTACTTACTTTTCCTTTCTTAGTATTACCTCTACATTAAATTGAGTAGATTTTTAATTTTCTTTTATATTTTTTATGTTTATTATTTCCCATTTGTGCCATAAGTTTTGGTAAGCATTCAATTATATTTACTTTACATTATTATAAACCATATGATCTAGATAGCATTATTCTATGGTATTACTCTATTAGATGGTTTAGAACCCTCTCTAGATATATTAGATGGTAAGATACAACTTATTTAGGTCTAGAGGATCCATATTGGTCATGACCCAAAATTTCTAAATGTACCAACAAGCTGAATGGCTAGTTTGATTTATCTTCTCTGAACTAGGATAAATTCATAGATCAACTTCACCTTCTCTTGTATATATTTTGTTGAACCTGATGTGAATCTAACCCTTGTAGGTTTTTATTTTTGATTTCATTTATTTTCATTTCTTATTTATTTTGTTTCAAAATTATTGGATCAACTTAGTTAACTCGGTCTAACATTATGTGCATGGGTTTTAACAAACAATAAATTTGATTGACTCTATCTATCTTAATGTATGTCATATTCAATTACAAACAACTGGATCAATCTAATTGACTTAGTTTTATTTTTTCCATATATTCCTTCAGACATAGTCGACCTAATCGACTCTGTTAGTATCTTAAAATATTCATTTGGATGCCACAATATAAAAATAACAATTCAAGCATTTTCAAATATAAGAAAAATATATGATAAAATCATCAAGTTCATTCTAACCAAATTAATCATTTGTTTTATTCATTTCAATCTTATTTTTCAAAAAAATTAGTTCTATAAAACTATAAACCTATAGCAAACTAAGTTGACTAGATAGAATTAGTTCTATAATTTCTTCTTACCTAGGAGAATTAGCTTATTTAATTGACTGTATTTCTTTGGCCTATTTTTTGACAAAAAATAAATCAAGTCAATTATTTTATTTACTATTTTCATACTTGGTCAACCCAATCAACCCAACACTCTTCAAGAAAAAATAATTAACTCACATTGGTATTAATTAATTCATATTTCATTTTGTTGCCTACTTTTTTATAGTAACACTTATAGTATAACTATGAAATTTTAATTTATCAATTTACTCACATTTTATTTTATTTTATTCACACACTACCAAATCAAAAAATATCAAATAATCATTATAACACTTCTATCCAAGTCTACCTACTTAGATTTCATCACTAAGGGGAGAAATTGTCTCAATTTTTTGACCAAGTATAAATACATGGTTGATAGTAAATATTGTCAAATAACCTAACACCCTTATCATTTAGGGATAGTGAATTGAGAGGGTAAGTTGCAATACCAAGCTAGTACCATCACCAAGATATATCCCTTTCAACCTTAACATACCTACAACCAGCTTTAGATTACCTCTTTTAGTTCCTTTTCAAATCAAAATGCCCTATCATATTTCAAAACATAATTTAAAACATACATGAAAATTTTCTTATTAGATTAACATTTACATTTCACTACTATTTCTTGTTGTTTATCAATTGTATTTTATATTTCAAAACTTATATTAGCTAGTGTTGGTATAATGTTTGTGGTGTAATGCACTAAATCGACTCAATTGACCTAGTTGTCTATGTTTTAAACTTCTTTCTCTATAAATTACCACCTAATCATCCAAATTTGTAAAATTTAAAAATTTTCCTACTTATAGAACATATTTGACTCACTCAACTTAGTATCTTACATGTTATTATGTTTATTTTCCCATAGAACATAGTCAACATGTTCAACTTGGTTTCTTACAACTTATTTTATTTTTTCTTCCAAATGCAGTTAACCAGTTTAACTTTGTATGATTTAGATGACTCTATAGGTCCTATACAATTTAGTTTTTTCTGTGTCTAATATATTTTGTCTTTCCTTTACAATTTATTAGGTGGTTGATCCATTTTGTCTTTCCTTTATAATTTAGTAGGTGGTTGATATAGTTTAGCAGGTGGCCAACTTAGTTCATTAAACTTATATATTCATAATTATGTCTTATTTTTAGCTTCCAATTAGTTAATGACACTGATAATTAAGTATTTAGATGATAAACTCACTTTTATTATTAATTTAAAATAAATTATTGAATTCCTTCCTTCATGTGTTCTTAATCCCAGACTAATTACTACATAGTTTAATATAGTTGAGATTATTCATCCTAGTCCTCTTCTTACTACTAATGTTTGGAATGCTCCACCCAATAATTTATCCCCTAATACCATTATATGGAATGATCATCCTACCAACCCTAACATTCCACCTCCTATCACTAACAATCAAAATCCTCCCATTTATATAACTCAAATACTTACTTAAATTATTCAACAAATGAATGTTATGCAAATAAACTAACCATTCCAAAATGATTCAAATGTAATTTTATATAATACAAATGGCTAGTCAATCACCTTGAGTGATTATGACTCAATCATATCACAAATTTATCCTTCCTCCTCTTAGAGATGCTAATGGGAGCATCATCCCTCAAACCCATTTACATAATAAAACTCTTTAATGTATTCAAAATTAACCTTTAGATCCTTTCATTATATCCATATATATTGGAAAAATCTCTCCAACAATCACAAATGATGGGATTAAGGACCTCACTATCTTTCTTAAATATTTTGGTAATCTCTATAAGGAATGGTTCCACACTAACACCTTTACTACAACCAAGATCCTAGCCAAAACCTTTGTTGGTGATGCACTTGAATGATAAAATAAACTTCTTAGTCATTCCGTATCATAACTAGAGGATTTATTCAATGATATAGTAAATGAATTATAACATAATGACCTTCTTAAAAATTACCTTAACCACTTAATAAATGCTAAGAAACTTCCTAATGAATATGTCCCACTTTTACCAAATGGTGGAAGTATTTAACTCACAAATTGGACCATAACATGAATGATTATAATCTTTTAAAAATATTTTTTACCATTCTTAAATCTCCTCTTCAATACAAAGTTTGGATATTTTCCCCTAAAATTTTAGAATAAGCCTTAGACCAAGCAAAAGGGCAAGACTTTCTTATGACTCAGTTTGAATCACCTCAAAAAAATAATAAGGAAAATTTAAAATAATTTTCTCATAACATCAATTATTATAATCCTCCCCAAACTCAAAAGGGATTATCCAATTTAACTAATTTTAACCCCACCCACCCTCTATTGAGTCTAAAATAACTTAAGAAGAAATTTACACCCCCTAAACCCATGAACTTTGATCCTTCCAAACCTCCTCTAAAATGGTACAATCCTAATATAATTTTTTGGTGGCATGATACGATAGGTCACTCTCATGATACTTGTCATTATCTTCACCGATTTCTTCTTGCTTCCTTGCAAGGTCCACATTTAAATCTTGATACTTTAACAAAACACTGTTATCAAGACTATATTCAAGCCTCACAAGTCTAATCTAAATAACCACAATCACAATCAAATCAACATCACCTAATTAATAATAAAAAATAATTACACAAAACCTTAACCTCATCCACTAATGTTGTATTTGCATCCATGTAACCTCAACATCTTAGGTCACACTAACCCAACAAACACCTAGTTCAAATTCTTACTCTAAAGCGCATAATACATGGTCCTCCTTTACCTTATTGACCACTTCATACCTATTGAATAAATCCTATTTCAATTTAAACATCCTTAAAATATAATATAGCAACACATTTATCTATTTCTAATAGCTACACTTCACTTTATTCCCTATCACATGTTGGGGCATCTTGTGATGTCGATCCAGATATCACTTTAAATTTTGGATAATCTTGTGATGCCCATACAAACATATAATTACCCTTTATGTAATTATATGATGCCCAATATTCTTCTAAATTTCATAAAAATTAAATTTAATTTTCATAATCCTTCTAAGACACATAGGCTTGTATTTCACATGCTCATCTTTTATATAGACATTAGCATAGATTTTACCTATTATTTTTGTCTCTTTTTTTGTGTGTGTAATTTATTTAATTTAGTTTCATTCTAATTACACCATTTTTTCCTTGGGGTTTATTTTATTTTATTTCAGTTTTTAGTTTATGAGTTTCATTGTAATACTTTAGATAGGACTAGGTCTTCCTCACAAAAACATTTTACTAGCACCATTGTTTCCTCTTTGGTTCCTTGGTTTTATTTTATTTTACTTACACCATTATTTATTATGGGTTATTTTGCTTTATTTAATGTTATAATTTTTGAATTATATTTTAATACCTTAGATAGGACCAGGTATTCCTCACAAACACATTTTAATAGCACCATTGTTTCCTCTTTAGTTCCTTGGTTTTATTTTATTTAACTTTCAAAAGTTGTTTCAATTTTATTTCTTATATATCTCTTTCATTATTATCAATTATAATATATTTATTTAATTATTTACCTTATTATATTTATAATTATTTGACCCTTTTTCAATTCCCCCCTCTTTTGGGATAACTACTACTTTCATGGGTGCTTGTGCTAGATCCATTATAAGTTAGTATGGCTTCTCTAGTGTCATGACTACCATAGCATATCCCCTCCCTTTCATAGCACTATTTACCTCTTTGTCATCAGATATGATCAGATTCATAATTATATCACTTATTACATGGATGGATATCTCATGATCCCTATCATTCCTCTTATTTTCTTTAATTTGAGGCACACATCAGCTAGTTTTGAGATTGTATATTTACTTGCGGATAAGTCTAGGAGTCTTTAGATACGTTGGTCTTTAGGTCCTTTTCTCTAGTGACCTAGTGTAAGATCTCTTGTGTTTGTCACCTATTTAACTCTTGATTTATTCTCAAAATACTTATGGAGGAGGAACAGAAAAATACAAAAGAGTTAAAATATAAATCATTAAAAAATAAAATGAAATGATTAATTGGCAAAAACAATCTTCAAAGTCATATCAAACCAAAAAATGTGATCTATATTTGGCACATATCATATCTTAGATGAATATCAAACTGTATGGTTGGCCTCATGATAGAGATGAGGTCCATTAGGTGCAGTAGGCCAATAAACTAGGGTAGGAGGTCTCATTATATCATATACTATCTAGTTCAACTTATTTATCACACAAGTACCCAGTCTTCATAGTAGACTGATGATTCTATAATGGTTCCTCAAGAATGGGGAACATGTTTTGGTAAGGTAGGTCCATTATAATTTATCATGCATATAGCATTCATGGAATGAGATATTAACTTTATTTGTTATCCCAATCTTTGTGTTCATTATTCAAAGTGTCATAAGTCTTTATCAATAGTTTATAGTCTTTCTCACTTCATTAGTGTGTCCAATTATTGATAAGGATGTTCAAAAAACCAAAATGACACCTCAAATTAATTATTTACATCATATTTTACTATGATTACCCTTTTTAGATTCTGATTTTAGCTAATCACATCATTTTTCACTGCTATCCACTTATGCCTCTTGTTTGATAGTTTGTGAGTTGCATTGTAAGACCTTCAATATGATTAGGCCTTCCTCAAAAACATCCTTAGATAATTTTATTAACATACCATCTCATTTTAATCCTACTCATGTAATTATTTAGTTGTGATTTCTTACATTGTATCTTAAAACAAGCACTAAGTTGGAGTTGTCATCCTTTAGCACTTTTTACTCAGTTATTTATCATGTCCTTGTTTGATTTTTGTATACTTAATTTATCTTACATAGGCCATTTTAAATGATTACAAGTTTTTTTTTAAGTATGGCATGACATTCTTATCTTAAATTTTAATTTAAATTTCATTTTTAGTCATTTAGGCTTTATTTATGTTTGATTCCACATGCTCATCTTACATAATGTTATATTTCACTTACTTTCATGAGTTTTTTAGAGTTTTTTTTCAATGGTATTTTATTTCTTACAATGTTTACATAATTAAAAATTTTATTTAGTATGTTCTACATTAATTTTTTTCATTTTATTATTTACATGCTTCCCAATGTTATTTATTACATTCTACATTATTTTTTGTCTTAAAATGTTTACATGCTTCCCAATGTGATTTAGTATGTTCCACATTCATTTTTATCATTTTATGTTTTACATGCTTCCCAACATGATTTAATATGTTAAACATTCATTTTTTCCATTGTATGTTTTACATGCTTCCCAATGTGATTTAGTATGTTCTACATTCCTTTTTGTCATTTATGTTTTACATGATTCCCAACTTGATTTAGTATGTTTTACATTCATTCTTTTAATTTTATGTTTTACATGATTTCCAACATGATTTAGTGTGTTATACATTCCTTTTTGTCATTCATGTTTTACATATTTCCCAACATGATTTAGTATTTTCTATATTTTGTCATTTACATGCTTGATATATTGATTATACCTTATCCTTAACAATCTCATGTTTTGATTTGATTTTTAGTCTTGTATCCATAGGGTTTGTTCAAAGTAGTTAATGCACTTTCCATAGTAAATATTGTCTAAATCTTACATCCATAGGGTTTGTCCAAAGTAGATACTACACCCTCCATGATGGATATTATTTAATTTTGTATCCTTAGGGTTTGTCCAAAGTAGTCTATGTGTATTCAATGATAAAAAAATAAAAACACAATAGACAACCATTCAATGATAAAGGTAAGTCAATGCACATATACATTAATTACTTAATTTTAGTTATTTTCTTATTTATCATTTCATTTATTATTTTATATTATAACCTAATTAGCTTAGCATTGTGTGTTGATATGTTATTTTCTTGAAGCATCATCCCATGTTATAGTTGCATGACACATGATGATATTTAAAAGGAGAATATTTATAAACATAATATTTTTAAACTTTATTAATTATTGATGTTTTATGTCTTACAAGAACCCATTAAGTCTCAATCTCTCTAGGTGGATGCCTTAAAGGGTACACTGGAAAAGGAGTTGGTAGACCATTAGTGATTCACAAGATCATTTTCCCCTACACTATCACTTAAAACTATTATAATTATCTCTTATTAATCATGCTAAAATTTGACACCACATCCATGTACTTATCTAAGCATTGTACTACCCCAAATAGCCCTTAACTAAGAAAAAGCCCTTTTTACCACCCATCAAACACAATCTATTAGGTCAACCTTGTTCTAAGAATAGAAAACTTTACAAGACTAAGTTGACCTAGATTGACTTAGTTAGAGGCCTAAAATGTCTATTTTTACCTAACAGGGTCGACCAGGCAGATTATACTAGCTAAAATTTTGGAAGGGCTCAGGGTTAGATCTATCTATATATACCATTCATTAACCCCATTATAAATATAAATAATCATTCATTTGTTTTTATTTATATTCTACATTTCCACCATTATAATTAAGGATTCATCTCTTAGGGTTTACACTAGGATAATAATATGATCTTGTGGTAAAAGTCTTTTGAATTCATAAGAGAAGTATTGTGGCCTAAAAATAACATATCTTTGTTATCCTTACAAACCACAATAACCTTTTGCAAAGCACCATTGGCCAAGGGAGAGATTGAGGCACATTGGGTTCATCTTCAAGGTAAGTATTGGAGGCTTAGGCTACACTTGGTTAAGCAAAGGATTATTTATGTCCTCTCTATCAAACCTAGTCCAACATGGGAATGACCTTAGGCTGTGGGTCACCTAATCTTGGGTCAGACCTCTAGGATTTTTAATGATCCTAGATCTTATGATGTATCACTTAGCTCATTTACACTAAAACCTACATATTTTAGGGGTAAAAAAGGGGAGAAATAAACTAAAAGGGAAACCCTAAGCTACTGTTATTGATACACCTAGAATGATTGTTCATCCACTCATACTTGAGTTTCTAAAACACTAATGAGACAAAAAATTCCTAGATCTACAACTCTTAAGTCTATTATGCATCATTGTTTCATGCAAAGGTTTCATAAATTTATCAAAAATTGAGGGAAGTGATGGAATATGTCTGATTCAAGGCACTAACCAATTAATGTATCCACTATCAACTTCAATAAAATGACATAAAACACTAGGTATGACCTGCATAACATGACAAACTACCAACTAAGTGAGATCAAGACTTGACAAGTGAAAAATATCTACCACATATACAAATAAAATAACATGAACACTCTAGATAAGAATAATTAAATCTTAACATAATCTTACATTCATCTCAAGAGGTTACAAAGCTCAATCTTGGCAGAGTTTAGTCATGCCTAAGAGGGGTGAAAATCAAGAACTCAAAGATTAGATTTATAGCAGAATAGGATGAGGAGAGGGGAAGGGACATGTGGGAGAGTGGAGAAGGGGAAATAGTGATAAAGTATGATATTAATAATATAAGTAATTATAATATCCACTTAAAAATTCATATTGAGCCTTTCCCTACATTAATGTCATTGTGACTCTATTGACATGGAAGAGTGGAGAAAAGGTCATGGAAGCCAAAATTTATATTATGAGAAATCATAGATGGTTACCTAAATCTCATAAATATCCTTATTGAATTGATTCTCTTTATAGACAATTAAATGATCTGATTCCATCAAATAACACACTCTGCATTTCATGCCAAGTGCTAGACCACACTTCACTATCAGTTTTGGACACATGTCATTATCTCATGTTATTTGGATATTTGATCAAATCTAGTCTATTGATATCCTTAAAAGTATATTATTTTTTAAATTCATAATTGACCATTGATCTATGTTAATATTTACATATGGTGACAATTATCGACATTGCCTTTATCTTATGGGTCCTATAATCAGTTTTATCTTATTCCTACACTTGTGCCATGTGGCAGCCTTGTATTCATCATGAGATCATTGACTTATTACCCTTAAATTTACCATTAATATCACATTTTATGGATCAAATATTTACCATTTATTTTCCTAAAAGCTTCCATAGTCTTGACACTTGTCATCTTCTCATTCATTCTCATGATACACTGACTAGTTAAACTTTTTCTCACTATTACTCTACTTTGGTATGATGGATCACACACTATTAATCAGTTTTGACCCATTAGATTTATCAATAGTTATACACCATTATATATTTTTATGGTAACTTGATATATTTACACTTTTTATCTTCATGCTTATCCTAGGTCTATTGACCTTTTGACTTGATGCTCATTGTTGATCTTTGATTGCACAATTAAACGTGTACCATATATCTGTTTAGGCCCACTAACTTGAGATATCAATCTATGCCATTGACTATGATAAAATAAAGTGTGATTTTGACACTTTTCAAACACACATTAAACTTTGGAACATTTTAATTTAAACAACTATTTCATGAGGCCCAAATTTGATGTCTGCACGCATGTCCTACTCTGCTAGTTCATCTTTGAATGCTTATATCTGGAGATAGAAAACTAATCAAGATACAAATTTTGTAGAGAATATTTAAGACATGGAAAAAATCATGTCAATTTGAAATTAGACCTTGATTGATTTCCAAAGTGTGTTTATTAAATGTGCAACCAGATTGATGTATCTATTTCTATATGATGTGTGATGATGGTCTAGATCTTTTATGATTGAGATTGAAATTTTAAGTCTCAAAATGAGTTTTTGAGACATGTGAAACTTAATTTATGTCCATGAAGGTAGTTTAATCCATAAATAACTTGTTTCATCCTCTCTATCCAAGTAAAATCTTGATATGTGGGCCAAAATTGCTAATAGTAAGTATTCCTAACTTATACTCTTTATTAGATAGATTTACATAAGTAATGGATTATGAACATAGTTAGCTCTCTTTAATTAGGATTACCTATTCATTGAATCAAGTATAATTTTACTTTGCATGCTTATTATCCCCCATTTGTGGCACAAACTTTGTTGAGCATTAGATTAGATTTACTTTACTTTGTTATAAACCATATGACCTATCTAGGATTATTGTGTCATGCTATTCAACTAGAGGATTTGGAACCCTCTATAGTGATATTTTATGGTAAGAGACCACTTATTTAAGTCTGAAAAATCCAAATTGGTCATGACCCCAATTATCTAAATGTACCAACAAACAAAATGGTGAGTTTGATTTATTTTCTCTGATCTAGGATTGATTTATATATCAGATTCACTTTCTCTTATATTTATAAACCATGTGGATGTTCATATAATTATTATCTTGATTGTAAGGGGCATGTGTCCATTCTACATAAGATTTAAATAATATCAACTATAACATTTTTTATGATCTACACCATGGAGATCAGGACTAAGAGTATGGGGAACAACCTAGTTTGGATATGAATATTAAATACATAGAGATGTATTAGGATATAAAATAAAAACATTCAATGGAGAAAAAATATTAATTGTAGTAAATATAAATTTTATTCATTAGTGAAGAATAGGTAAAATTAGTATAATGTGCTATAGTTCATGTATTACAAAGTAGATATTCAGAGCATGTTATTTGTGTTGTGCATACTACATATTTATATACAGAATAAAAAATCAATTACAACCATTGTTAGTTACTAAGAAGATGGTTGAGTTATTTCATCTTCTAGGTTGGGTGACAGGTGTTAAACCTCTTAGAGCACATGGCTAAGGTGAGTCAATGTGTGGTTATTTTGCTGGTCCTAAAAAGTTGGAGAGTCTATGAGGGAATTCCAATCAGGCATAAAAGCCTATGAGGTATGTGGGGTGTCAAGATGTTTGGAATCACAAGGTACACAATACTTTAAAGTGTGATAGACTATGAGTTATGAAGTGCATAAAATTCAACAAGTCCATGAGTGGGTTAATAAGGATCACTGAAATATGGGGTATGAAGTATTGTGATATGAGGTGTGCATATAAGTCAATGAGTCCATGAATGGGTCATTAAGTCATGTTAAACTTCAAGGAACATAAGACTATAAAATACATGTGAAATGGTTAAATGCATGGGATTTCAAGGTGCACATTATTGTAAGGCATGTGATATTTCAAGGCACATGAGAAATTGGTTCACTATAGTCAACAAATAAGTATAGGACTTTTTGTGAATGGTTGATTAAGCTATGTGCAAAGGAGATCATGATCTACATAGTAGAGAAAAAAGGATTGAGCTTAGCTATGTAGAGGTTACACAAGAATTATTTATCCATTATGACATGAAATTTTAAATTATCCAATTAGGGCATAATTCCCCATATAATTAATCCACAGAACATGGTAGACACATGACCATATCATACTAGAGACTTATAAGTTTGTACATAGGGCATATGGTGCTCTTTCATTTAATTAGGCTCTCCTATGTCTTAACAGGTCTATCAGATCTGGGAGACTGACACATCTAACATGGGGGAAATATCATTATTCTACTCTTGGAAAGTCATAAATCTAGACCACATGGAGTCCTTTGACTCAGTAGGGATCACCTAGGCTCTCCTGACATATGCAATTATCTGATGGTGTGGTACCATTACAATGTTCTATGATATACTATTATGTCTAATACTTCACTAAAGAATCCCCCCAATATTATACTACTAAATATTGGTTAAAAAGTGTATGTTCATATTATTATTATCTTGTTTAAAATGGGCATGTTCCCATGTAAAAAAAATCTCAAAGAGACCTTGAAATTCACTATATGTTATTCTAAAATCCTTCTCCCATGATTAGAGAATTTATGAAGGTAATTATCAAGTATTTAATATAAATAAACATTTGATTTAATCTACATTGTCAAATATTATTTATAATACTTTATTTTGATTCATAGAAATGGATTTATAAGCACCACATTATTATTTGAATAAACCATCTATTATAAGTAAACCTATAATTTTTTTAGGTACAACTTCTTTTTTCATTAGTAATGAGGGTTATGGGGCTTCTCTCCCATTTATTTATTATAATAAAAAATTATTTAAACACAAAACACAAAGATGTCCACATCATATTTATTATTAATTTTAGACATGAAATAGATACAAAAGGTAAATTTACATATTTAAGATTACATATTAGTACCTATAATTATATATTAGTATTTGAAAATATTCACATGTTTTGTTCAACCAAATTTACACAAGATGAGTGACAACAAACATGTGACTCATCCTTTTTTCACCAAGTCTATCCTGTGAAACCTCAATTAGAGTGGGCATCCACCCACTCTAAATTTTGATAAAATACTATTAATATTAAATTATTAGTAGACTATTATTAATAATTTGAAGAACTAATTTACACATTAATATATTTTCACTATATTTATTACCTAGAATAGTGGTGATCCATAATTTACATAGAGTAATAGTGTTGATTCATAATTTACATATGTTTAATGTGAGAGATTAAATTAGATATGATGAGATTCACTTGACATCATTTACATGCCCATAGATACATCGCAATAAGTTACTATCAAAGGATAATTAATATAGTTTATTTTCCCAATGATGTCAAAATCCAATCTAAGTAGCATCATTGGTGGATAAAATCCTCAATGGTCAAATCAAAATATAATTCAAGAAATAAATATTTCTTTTAGTAATCATTTTATGGCATCCAACATTCATGAATATTGATTAAGTCAAATTAATCTGAGAGATTAAAATGGTGATATTTGAGTGATTAATATTGTGATAAGGTGTCAATGTCAATAGATATTCAAGAATTAATATGATTTAGCATTTAATAAAGGGTTCATCCATGACTAAACATATGATCAAGAAGAGTCTGTAGACTATTTGTATTTATCCAGAAGGTGTTTCAACATTAGTTTTATTTGGAAATTATAAAGGCTAAATTCATCCCTTATCTTGATTGATATGTCCAAATTGCAAAATAAAATAATAATCATCTTTCAATTAAGTTATTTTTTAAGATCCAGTTCAAATTATTCATACATAATCTCCAATTCAAAATATTTATCCACATAATCCTACTGGTAATTTACTTTTGGCTAAAATGAATATCTATTCTACATTTTTAATGTGACTTTATTCTTTGCAATGATTATTTATATTAATATTAATAATTTTTATTTTAGGAAGTCTACTTTCTCACATATTATTTAAGTCTAAATTTTATATAAATTGTGATAACACTCATGACATCAAGGTGGAACTAGAGAAGCTATTCTATAATTGAATGCTCAAAATTTTGATGGTAAAAATTAATTTAAGTTATATAATTTTCCTTATTTTGAAGCCCAGGATGCTATGGTCTTAGGACGTGTACATAAAAGTAGCTAAAAATAATAAATTATTTCCAAGTCTCGAAGTTAAACTTGAGTGTAAATTTTGGCTCCATACTATTTTCTAATATAGTTTAATATTATATTAGAATTATTTAGCTCCCTTGTTTTCTAATTATATAATATAGTTTAGTTTATTAGGTGACCTTGGCTCCACATCATATTGACTTTGACTAATTTTTTTTTATCATTTACTTAGTGCACATTAAACTTGTATTTTACAAAAAATATTACTTTAGTATATATATATATATATTTTTTTTTTAATTTTTGCTCAAACTAATCTAACGAAATGTTTGATAAATATAGTGAAAACAATTTTTTGATTGAGACAACCTAAATTTTGTGATTACTTTTTATGTTTTTAATTTTAATAAAATAACACATGCCTTGAAATTCAATTAAATATTGATCAAGTATTGGAATAATTTGGCACCATTTTTAATATAGCATACTTGTAATACTCATTGGGGATGTCATAAGTCATGCTACCATATGAATTAATCTTGGGCCGAAGATATTAGATATAATATTATATGTTATGAAAAATATTTCACAAAGTAATGAAATATGAAGGCAATCATTGTTATATAAAATGAAATAAAAAATGGATAATATTAATATATTATTCATTTATTATATTTTGAAACTTAGGTTTTAATTTATACAAGCCATAAAAATCTAATTAAAATTTTGAGCTAGTTGGCTCTAATTTGGTGTTTTTTAATGATTTCACATTGAATAGAAATTTTTAAATGTTATAAAACAAAAATTATTATTGTTATTTATTATTTATGTAATTTTGTAACAAAAATTATAAAAAATGATATTACAGATCTACTCACTTGCATTGGTTGTAGTGTCTTAGTTTCTATTTGTATCTTTTTTGTCCTTGTGGTTGAAGCATAGTTATTTCATAGAAGTGATCTAATACTATATGGAAAGCATTTAAAACATAAACTAAGACATTATAACCAATGCAAGTGAGTAGATCTATAATATCATTTTTTATAATTTTTGTTACAACATTACATAGCATAACTATTTCATAAAAGTGTTTTTAAACTATATGGATAGCATTTAAAACATAAATGAAAATATTTTTGAAGGATATTATATAATTATAAATTATGAAGACAGTTCTAAGGTATTTTTAGTGATTTATGACATTTATATTATTCACAACACATATAATACTTTTGAGGAAGAGGTGGCCATACAATTTGATTTGTCAAATACATAGTCCTTAGATATTATGTAACTAACATATATTTTTATAGTTAGATATTGTGCAACTAACAGATTTAAAAATAATTGCAAACATATTCATAGTGTAAAATATTAATCAAGAGATGATACTAAAATAATACTACAAATATTATATGACAAGGAATCAAAATGAGACCCTAAAAATAAATTCAATTTACTCTTTAAAAAAAGTCCCACATGTTATTAATAAGACTCTTTCCATTTCTTAATTTTTTATTAGAATTTATTGAACCATTATAATCAATTATGTCCTTAAATGAATGAAATAATATATTTACCTAGTGTATAAAAGGTAGATATTCATATTATTCTTATCCTATTAAGAATGGGTATGTTCCCATTATACACAAGATTGGAGTACTATAAATGGGATATTCAAGCAATTATAGTGGGTTCTCACTTGATTTTATAAATTGGGGTATTTAGATACTATCAATGGGATATTTTTATAAAATAGGAGATGATGTTAAAACATTATTACAAACATTATATGACAAGGAATCAAGATGAGACCCTAAAACTAAATTTTAATTACTCTTACAAAATATTCCCACATATTTTTAAATTTTAATAAGAGGTTTTCCATTATTTGATTCTTTATTAGAATTCATTAAGCCATTATAATCAATTATGTCCATAAATGAATAAAATAATACATGTGCCCATTTTACAGAAGTTGGGTGTTCATATTATTCTTATTTTATTTATAATGGGCATGTGCCCATTCTACACAAGATTGGAATACTATAAATGGGATATTCAAGCTATAGTGAGTCCATAATTGATTGAAAAAAATAATCTTAATATAAATTTATAAAAGTAACTTCCAAGTCTAATTCTCTATGGCATGCTACTAGTTATAATTGATTATATCATAAATGACATATAAATCTATCTAATGCTGCAATGCTATTGCAAAGTTATAAAATATATTATTATGTTCAATACTCCATTGAAAAATCCCCCATTGAGTCTATGTTATATAAAAATTTAAAACATGTATATGTTGATATTATTATTGTTTTTTTGGAATGGGCATGTACCCATTATACATAACATCAAAATACTATCAATGGGATATTCGATAAATAGTGGGTCACTAATTGATTATAGAAAATCAAGTGTCTGAGTTGAATTTGTCAAAAATATTATTCCAAGTCTAATTATGTGTGGGATGCCACTCGTTACAATCAATTATCATGTGAATATCATATTAATTTATCTGATGCCATGGTATTATCTAAAGGTTCTATAGTATACTATTTTATCTAGTACTCCACTAAATAATTATCCCATTAAGATTATGTTATATAAAAACATAAACCATGTGGATTTTCATATTATTGGTATCTTGTTTAGAATGGGCCTATGACCATCCTACACAAGATTGGAATATAATAAATTTCTAAAAATATTTATCTTGTGTAGGTTATGATTAATTGATAAAATTCTTAATGTATGGTGCAAAATTAGGGATATGCCCATTCTAATAAAGATATAAAATATCATCTCCATTTTATTACAATGAATTATTAATACTAGATAAAATAATACAATTTTAATATCACATAGACACATGCCATCTTCATGCATATATATTTCAGCTCTAACTCTTTATGGGATACCACTAGGTATAATCAATTATACTATGAATGGCATATATAGCTTTCTAATTCCATGGCACCATCTTAAGGTTCTATGGTATACTTGAACCCATGCTCATAATTTATATGGATTACATATAATAGGCACATTCCCATTCACATCTTTAATTGTGAATCCAATAGCATAAAAATTTAAAAAAAAAAGATTCTTAACTAATGATGTGCTTATCTTTTAAAGATATTTGAGCATGTGCCCATTCCACACTATCAAGGAAGTCTAATGTTATAACTTATGAATCCATTACTCTCAATGGCTTGCATGTAAGGGGAACATTCCCATTTTACACAAGATATAAATATTAGATTCTCAATTAATAATATTCTTGAAATAATGGCTAGGCTCTCAAAAAACTCTTAAGTTTCAATGGGTTAAGAACTGAAAGTGATCTCATGGAATTTTATGGGCTTAAACAACCCCAAGAAATAAATGAATCTTTGTAATACTATAAAAAGGGTCAATACTTCAATTTTGATCATCTAGGAAACCAAAATATCTAACTCTACTCTCAAAATTAGTGTGGCATGGATCTAGAAAAATACCCATGACCTCACCTCAAAATCCATAGGCACTTTGGGAGGCTTCACTATTTTTTGGAACCCAGATGATTTGGAAGGAGACTTGATATGGAAATCCTCCAATCAAATCTTGGTATTACTCATTGACATAGCAAGTAAGGACAAATGGATTCTAACCAATGTTTATGCTCCCAACTCCAAAAATACTAAAAATCTTCTTTAGAAAACATTAGTGGATTTTTGCAAGAACTATACAAATTGGAACTAGATTTTGGTGGGTGATTTCAACACTCCCCTCATCCCTAGTGATAAAAAATATGGTCTCATAAAACTCACAAATAACATTCTAGAATTTAATGATTTCATTGAAATCATGGATCTAGTAGATGTGGACCTCAATAAAATCTTGTTTACATGGTCCAATAAAATGTTGGGAGAAAAATTGATTCAGGTCCACCTTAATAGATTCCTAATATCTTTAAATTAGGACATTATTTATTCCATAATACTTTATTTTATACCTAGAATTGGGTTTGACCACAATCCCTTGGTCTTTAAAGTAGACAAAATATCTAAGCCTAAATGCAGTCCCTTCAGATTCAAAAGTATGTGGACCCATCACTCAAAATTAATTGAATCTCTAAAATAATGGTTGGAATAGCCCTTTTTGGGATCTACCATGTTCATTCTTACAAAAAATCTCAACTTCCAAAAAAAAAGCTAAAAATATGGAACAAGGAAGTTTTTAGAGATATTTTCTTGCAAAAAAAAGGCCTTTTAAGCAGAACTTTCAATTATTGAAGAGATTAGTGCCTCTAGAGATTATAATGAGCATGTGGATTCTAATTAATAAGACCTCCTATGTCATTTTCACAATATATAAGTAAAATACGAGGCATACTAGAAGCAAAAATCTAGATGCTTATCGCTAAAAGAGGGAGACAAAAATACAAAAAAAATCCATCATTCAATTTCTAGACACATGAATATCAACAAACCCCCTAGCTATAAATGAAAGACGGGACCATAAATAATAATGAGGATGAAATATCCCACCATATTATTATTATTTTTAAAAACCTTCTCTCAGAGGTTGGAGAACCTAAAAATTTGTTAGTTTCTTTTGCACTATCTAACTTTGACAAGGTCTTCTCAGTTGTGGGTAATGATTCTCTCATCCAAACCCCCTCAAATGAGGAAATTAAAAGAGTTTTCTTCTCCATGGATGGCCTAAAGGCTCCTATACGAGATGGGTTCCCTCCTTTTTTCTTTCAAATTTTTTGGGACATTATTCACCTAGAAGTTGAAGAAGCAACCAAAGAATTCTTTCACTCCAAATCCATCCTTAAAGAAATCAAAAATACCTTCCTAGTCATAATTATAAAAAAATAAGGTGCCACAAACATTTAGGACTTTAAGCCTATTAGCTTATATAACACCACCTACAAAAAAATTTCCTCTATCCTATTCAAATCAATGCAATCCCTTCTTCATTTAGTCATTTGGGAGCAATAAGGGATTTTATAATAGGCAAGCAAATCACTGATAGCATTATCCTAACTCATGAAGCTATGCATTCCATCACCAAATATTTAATATAGGGCATTCTACTCAAGGTGGACATGTCAAAGGCTTATGATCTATTTTCTTGGCACTTTCTGATGTAGATTTTGGAAAAGCTTGGGCTGAATCATCACACCAAGAAAATCATATGGAATTATATTACAACTCCTAAGTTATCCATTATTATAAATTGAGTCCCTAAAGGATTCTATCTTTCCTTAAGAATTTTAAGATAGGGAGAAACCCTCTCTCCATACCTCTTCATCATCTTAGCTAAAACTTTAGGGAGAAGTTTGAGGTGAGCCTACAATCAGGGTTTGATAAAGAGTATTTCAGTGGCCTAGAATATTGATCCTATCACCCACCAATAGTTTGTTGATAACAATATCATCTTAGGAGATGTTTTTGTTGAGGAATCCATGTGCCTCAAATGTAACCTAAACAAATATGAAAAAAATTTCAACCAATGCATCAACTTTTAAAAGAGTTTCCTCTTCTTCATCAATACACCACCATCTTAACAAAGAATAATTTCTAAAATTCTTAATTACCAAGTGGGTAAATTATCAACTAATCATGTAGGTATCCCTCTCTTTGATGGAAAAATTAAATCACAACTTTGGAACCCCCTAATTGATTACATCTAAAGGAAATTATTGGCATGGAAATGACACCTCCTCACCTAGGTAGCGAAATACTAGCTCTTCAAGGCTTCCATTCAGAGTATTCTTGTATACCTAATGTTAGTATTTAGAATACCATCCATGTGGCCTTTAAAATTAAATAAATTCAAAAAAAATCTTGTGGAGAGGCACTGAAGAAAGATTCAAATTCAATCTAGTTTCATGGGAAAATGTTTGTCTCCCTAAAGCTAATGAAGATCTCAACTTGAAAAGCAGAAAATCCATGAACAGAGCCTTGTTGGAAAAAATGGACTGGCACCAAATGAATGAGAATGGTGAATGGACAAGAATACTAAAAGATAAATACCTATAATGAATGAAAGAGGATGATTTATTATGGGAGGAAGGACCTATTGACAAATCCACCTTTTGTAAAGCCATAACCAACTACAAAGATATTCTGAAGAGGGGAATCCTATGGAAAATTAGTAATGGCAGAAAAATTGATTTTTGGGAAGATGGTTAGATATCCCCTGCCCCCTTCTCTACCCAAGAGACATGGGCTATGTGGTATAAATATATCAAGCAAATATGGGGCTCCAAATTAAAGGATAATTGGGAAATTAATTAAGGGAAAAAGTGTTAGAAGGTCATCCCAAATGAATATCTCACATTGGAGGAATCCCAAGCCATTCAGAACCTCAACCTAGCCCTAAATTAGACTCACATCTCTTCCATACAAAAGGAAGATTAGTTTTTCTAGAGGGTGAAAGATAACATATCATACTCAATGGCCTCAGGCCATGCCATAAACCTCAATTTGGAAAGAAACTAAGACCACTATAAAAATATTTGGGTAAAGCATTTAACTCCCAAGGTTAATTTCTTCTTTTGGCTCATGACATAGAATATAATTATGATCGTGGATAGATTTTCCAAAAGGGGACTGATTGTCCCCAACATATGTCTAATTTACCAAAGTGAAAAATATTCTATTCAACACCTTTTTCTATAATTCCCCTTTAGTCTAAATTTATTTAATTAGCTTCTTAATATCCTAAACATGTCATGGGCCAAACCTAGTAGTATCCTGGATCTTATTTTTCAATGAAATCCCTCATAGACCATACCTTCCTTGACCTTCCTTTAGTGCCTTACCCTTCCCCACTAGTTCTAGTGCATCTAATTTTTTTCAGGGATTGCCTATTCATTATTAAAAGTCACCAGCTAAAGAGCATCTTCCCCCATCTTTACTATTCCATTTCCAAAAAATGGAAGGCTTTTCCTTCTAAAGATAAATATCCTACCCCCCTCTACCTTTATCATCCTAAAAAAATGGTACCTTCAACAAGTTATTTTCCCATCCTCAAAAAACTTAATTCTACAAGCATACTAAATAGAAAATTCCTCTAGAGGACTAGGTGAAATTGAAATTTGATGGGGCCTCCAAGGGCAACCCAGGCCCTATAAGGGAGGAGGAATCATAAGGAACTCTAAATGGGATATGTTGTTTGCATATGTATGTCCCATGGATAAGAAAACAAACCACCTTATTGAGGCCAAGGCAGCCCTATTAGGGTATATAACTGACATCAAGCATCAACCAGAATAAGATCATTATAGAGGGTGATTCACTGAACATCCTTAATGCCTTGGAAGGAAAAACTATAGCCTCACACACTATCAAGGACATCATTGATGATGTGAAGCAAATTTTAAAAGGTATACCTCACTTCTAACTCACACACTTATAGGGAAAGAAATGGGTGGTCAACCTCCTATCCAACATTGGAGTTGATATCCACCATTTAACTAACTATCATGATACAGGTAACATCCCATCAAATGTGTATAATATCATCCATGTTGAAGGTACTAATGCATCTTAAACTAATCATAATTTAACATGCACAACCCCTTAACTCAATGGGTTGGATCTCAATTCAGTTGATCAAAAATCATTTTAAAGAAAGGTAGCTTAATTATTTTTATGAGTCTTTGACAGGTGTTCTCACCCATTTGAGCCCTAGGCATTTCTACCACATCTAGAAAATTTGACTCTCCCACTCTATCTCTATTCTTATAGCACCCATAGGTTAAGATAGAGACTACTTATAACCCACATCATGCAAGGAGGTCTGTGATCAAAATTTTTTTGGAAGAAGGTCAAGAAAGGGGGAATCATGGAATTTGTGTTTTGCATCACTGAGCATAACATCATGGTGGATTGAGACTTTATGGTGTATTAGACAAAGTGGAAGGTCATTATATGAGGCATTACCATTAAATCTTAAAGTAATTCATTAGTGATGCCATTGGAATGTAATTTTCAAGTGCTAAGGAATTCAAGGACCAATAAAAAAAGCAAGAATCCCTATAGTGGTTCATCATAATGAATGATTTTGTGCAAACTGATAAGGAAATATTCCCATGAGCTGACCTCCCACATTATTAGCCTAATATCTACCTTCATATCATGTGCTACATGACTCTAGAAGGTAAGTATACTTTAATATTTTCCCACCATTTCCTATTTTTAAATCACTTCATTGGGTTTAAAATTAGTCTTCCATATTTCCTACTCAAGTCCTTGGAAAGTATCATTCTACTTCATGAAGTAAACAATACAAATCCCATTCTACATCAAGGTCTAATACTCCTTGTTAAACATGATCATGCCCTTTTAGGATGGAAGGTCCCCACTGAGGGATCCTCTTTAGAGGAGGACTCCCAAAAGGACTCTTTGATGGATGATCTTACTGAGGGATCCCACTTACCCTCTCAATTCTCCCCCTAGAATAGTTTATCTCAGTCCCCCTTGATAACCTCCATCTCAAATTTTTGTTTATCCCCAATTATAAACCCATTCAAATTGGTATACCTATGAATTTATCTTGGAAAGGAAAGGCAATAGTAATGGAGGATGTATAAAGGAATAAATAGTTGCTAGGAAATTTCAACTTGAGGGTACAATAGGTAAGGTTTGGCCTGGCTAAACTTATCTAGGATTGGAATGAACTTCATAGGCTAGATAAGGCTACTATCCAAAACTTTATTCACTCTACTAATCCCCCTCCCAATCCCTTGTGATGAAATCTCCCAAGGTCTTAAAATCCACCTGAGTTCCCCCAAGGGAGTCCCCACTAAATAGACTCCTTTGTAGGTAAAAGGTTGGAATCACCCCATAATGATCTTCCCTGGGGATGCAACAGAAGACCTTGGGAACCATACTCAGGCCAAAGTATCAAAAGACAAACCTACCATCCTGGTGAAGGAGACTATTATTGTTGGTGACCCTCATGAGGGACCTTCCTCCCAGTTTTATTATAGTTTTCTATTTTCTATTATCGTTTTAAGTACTATTTTTTTTTGTATTTTGTCATGTCGACCCTAGTTAGCTGTTAAAACTTTTAAAATACATTATTTTGGTTCCAAGTCCCTATAAAACCTATATTTTACCATATCAAATAAAAAAATATTCTTAAAATAATTTTAATATATTAGTATAATGGGTCATAACATGATCAATTATTTATAAACTATGTTCATAATAGTATAGTTAATATATAATTTGTTTTCAAAGGGCATAAGAGACATATTAATATGTTTCTTAATTTAATAATGTCGAGTCTAAGGCAAATGCCCATTACACACATGCAAATCCCATTGGATTATTAATTGATAATATTCATAATATATTACAATATCTCTCTATTATAGGAAATTGTGCTCATTCTAAATATATTTAAAAGCACCAAATCAATTAATAATCAGATATTATTATCTTAATGTGTAGAATATAGGCCTTTATTTAATAAAAAAATATGAATTTTGAAGCAATAAATATCAATCACTTGTTATAAGGTATTAATGCACATTCAAATAGGAATAAGTGTTACAATTTGTTAAAAATAAATCTCTTAGCTATAACTATTTTTTAATTAAAAAATACTTTGGTGTATGAACATAAATCAAAAGTTGAAAGGAAGTTTAAATTATCATGAGGGATATATTAAATAACATTTCATAGGAACAATTTTAAAATTCTATATTCATTATTTTAGAGGAGAAAAAAGTAGTTATAAAGTAGAAAAGGAATTACTTTTTGATAATGGTGTTTTTTGGGTATGACAATCACATATAAATAAAGTGAAGGTAGTGGATATTATACAAGGAATCATTATCATATGTATTAATTATATTTTCATGAAAACTACGTCTATAGATAGATAAGAGTTAAGCAAGACCTAAAAAATAAATTTGGAAGTGAGGAAGGGACAATCAAGGTGATTACCCAAGGACTCAATTTATTATTCTTGTTTTTTCTTGAAACTACATTTTTAGATAGATTTGTAAGATTGTACACATGGATATTACAAGGATTTTGCATTGTATTTACCATTTCTATTTTTTTATGTCAATGTTGTTCTCGATTTAAATTCTATAAAGGAAACTAATGTTTAAGTGAGTCTAATTATAATTGACATTTTAATTTCAAAATCAAATGCCATTCACATGTTGTAGATATAAGGAATAAGATATAAGTATTTTTCAAATAATAAGGAATTAAAAAATGGTATTAGATGTTGTATTCTTATTTATTATGCAAATAGAACCAGATGTATTCATTTATTACAACTAAATAAAAAAACGTTGATGTCATATTTATTATTATTTATGTTGTTTTTCTATTATATTATTCTTATTTCATTTAGTGTGGTTTTGATTAGCTCCTAGATGTATGTTTTTATCCCTTAAACCTTAAAATTTATATCTCTATATTTTCTATAGGATCCGTGATGGTTTCTACTATAATCTATGAAACCTAACTACATATATATGTATTGTCAATAGGCTCCCCAATGGATGTTGGTATCCTTAAAAAATGACTATATCTATCTATGTTTTAGATTAAGGTAAAATCAGGTTTTGAAGGGACCCCAAAACCCTTTAACAAAGAAAGAAAGAAAAAGCGATAACGCCCAATAGGAAGAACATTCCTATCTATCTATCTATCTATCTATCTATCTATCTATCTATCTATCTATCTATCTATCTATGTTATTGATAGGCTCTAAGATGGTTGTTTGTATCCATGAAACCTAAAATTCTCTATCTATCGATAGTTTTGATATGCTCTTTAATGGATAGTGGTATCCCTAAAACTTGATTCTCTATCTGTCTATAGTGTCAATGCTTGTATGATCTCATTAACCTCTCTTTTTATATCATATGGTTTCATTTCTTTCTTAGGAACAAACAAAGGAAGGAAGCCTAATTATTTCAAAACTCAAAAAATTATAATGCATGACTATGAGAAAATGTTGCCCAACATCTGAGTGTGATATATTCAAATGTTGAAAATGACATCTTTCATTAACTATAACACCTATTTTCAAAGTTGAGAAATGTCCTACCACAAAATTTTGAGATATGTCTTGATTTAATAACTATTAAGCTTATGAAATCTAGCATGGTACGTGTTTGATTTAAGGTCTATTTGTTAGTGTAGGAGGGTTTATCAATATGGCATGATTTGGCATTTACACTTATTTGAGGTGCTATAAATTAATTGACTATCTTATGTAGTACCTACATAAAGTATTTTTGAAATTTCCATAAGTATATTTAGGAGAGTATTTAGTCCTAATAAAATATGTTTGACTATAAATGAAACTAATAATTGTAAAAATTATTTTAACATGTAATTTAATATATTAATTAAATAGTTAAAAAGTAATAATATTTCTAGTATTTAAGCATTATATTTTGTTAAAAGTGCCACATTTAATATTTTTGTAATTAAAATAGACATAACCTTCAAGTGTGTACAATTAAAATCAATTTGTGGGATTTTAGGAAACATAAGCCAATATGAAATATTATAAAGTGTACTTTAACTCTTGTACTTTATTTAACCATTAAGGATATAATGCTTCAAATCCCATTCTAAATTGAAAGTTATAAATAAAGTGTGCTTGTACCTTTACTTCTATTTTTAATGGTTATGGGAGCCTCAAAACTCCTTTGTTATGCTTTGAATAGGTAACGAATTTTAGTGGGATGAAAAACCCACTCATTATAAATATACTATATGGAGGCTATGTTAAAGACCCTAGTAGTGGAAAACCTTCTTCAATAGATATTATAGTTTATAATGCTCTTAGATAATACACAATGAAGGGAGATAGCCCTTCAAGATTCATTATTTAGTAACATCTTTATGTACTATAGGTTTCAGGATCCTTAAAACCCTTGGTTGTGAAAAACCTTAAAACTCTTATGTTCTTTAGTCTCACCAAGGTCATGGGTACATTTACTTCACTTGTTTAAGATTGCATGAGCCTTTAAACCCCATTCACTATACATTGTTGTTAGGGGGATCCTTTTTTCCCCTCTTTTTTGTACTTGGATGTGGGTATAATTGTTAAAATCCTCACTTCCCTAGTTCATAGCTTCGATTTCAAAAGCATTTTACCCAATCAAATAGAAAATAAAGAAAGTGAACTTAATTTTACTTGAATAATGTCATAATTTAAAGACAATGGGGATACTAATGATTTTATTTGAATTCAAATTTGATTGGTGGATTAATCCTCCCATTTATTCCATAATTTGGACTTAAACTCAAATTCTACACACAAGAATCCAAAACATGTTCTGGAGAATGTTTGAGTGCATAGGTGAGCATAGCTATATGTGCCTAAATAAGAATATCTATTGATGTCAAGACCCATGAAAAGATCCAATATTTTTGATAGTGTTCTGATAGATTTTTATTTTTTTACTACTAGTGAATTCATTGATACCACATAGTAGGGACAAGTAGTTGAGTTGTACATGAAGTTAAAAATAAATGGGCACAAGAGGGGTTAAAATACATGGAGTGTTGTATAGATTAGCCAATTTAATACATGTTCAGATATAATTTTTCATCCTCATGCACAACACTTTAGAGATATCTATTATGTATTTCTTATTATATTTGGCCATTATGACATGACATTTTAAACTTTCAAATAAGGGTTGAGTTTCCCATGTAATTAATTCCTAGATCATGGTAAATGCATGAAAATATCATCCTTGAGACTTAAAAATTTATCACAAGGCATGTGGTGCTCCATTTTATCAATCTATCCTAGGATATAACAAGTCTATTAGATCCAAGATACTGACATGTTTGACATTAGGGAAAGATCTTTGGTCCACTCCTAAAAATTTTAACCTCAAAACTACATGATGTCCTTTGATTCAGTCAGGATATCTTGGGCTCTGTCACCTATGCTAGGTCTAAGAGAGTAACTATTCTAACTTTGGGGAAACCTAATTAGCTTGGACTATAAAATCTAGATTAAAAGAAAATAAGCATGATAAATTTAAATGATTACCTAACTAAAATATAAGATTTGTAGGATTCCACATAGGACTCTAAGAGACTAAGACTTTATAAACCTCAAAATGAAAATAAACCTATATAAAATATAGTGTATTTAAATATTCTAAGAAATAAAGTTTCAAGATTATTTTAAGATATAGCTAGGACCCAATTGAGTTATATTCAAAGGTCATGGGGAATTTTAATAGGGATTAACCAACCATAAAAAATACTTACTACACTCAAAAAGATAAGTCAAAAAATGGACCTTGACTATTCTCCTATAAAGGAGCCAATAAGAATGATACTGAGTCCAAGAACTATGAATTTGATCATTTTTTAGAGGGGTCCCACACTTATCCAAATAAGGGGGGTGTGGTGGCCATAACAAATCCCAAATAAAATAATAAAAAATTAATATCAACAAACACATGTTATCCTCTTGCATATACATTTCAAGTCTAATTCTCCATAGGATGTTGCTAGGTAATATCAATTGTATGATGAATGACATATGTAGGTATCTGATTACATGATACCATCACAATGTTCCATGATATAATATTATGTTTAATACTCCACTAAATAATCCACCTAATATTGTGTTATAAAATATTGGTTATAATTTTAGATGTTCATATTATACTTATCTTGTTCAAAATGGGCACGTGTCCATTCCACAAATATTAGAATATTGTCAACTACATACTGGTAGTACTCCACTAAAAAATCCCCTCAAACTTGTGCTAAAAAATATTGGTTACAATTTGGATGTTCATATTTTTCTTATATTTTAGTAATGGACATATGCCCATTCTATAAAATATTGGAATACTATCAACTATATACTAGCAATACTCCACCCAAGCTTGTGGTATAGAATATTAGTTATAATATGTATGTTCGTATTATTATTATTATCTTATTCAGAATGGGCATGTGCCCATTATACCCAAGATTGGAATGCAATCAACTACATAGTAGAAATAATCCACTAAATAATCTACCAAGATTATGTTATAGAATATTGTTTAGAATTTTGGATGTTCATATTATTTATATCTTATTTAGAATAGGCATGATCCCATTATACACAAGATTAGAATACTATTAACTTTATACATGTGGTAATCCATTGAATAATCCCCCAAAAATTACATTAAAATATTGTTTGGAAAGTTGATGTTCATATTGTTCTTATCTTATTCAGAATGGACATGTGTCCATTCCACAAATATTAGAACATTATCAACTAAATAATGGAAATACTTCACTAAAGAATCCCTACAATCTTATGTTACATAATATTAGTTATATTTTGGATGTTCATATTATTATTATATTTTTTATAATATACATGTGTATATTCCACAAATATTGGTATACTATCAACTGCATATTGGTAGTAATCCATTGAAGAATCCCCCAAATCTTATGATACAAAATATTTGTTAGAATTTTATATATAAGATGTTATTATCTTATTCATAATGTGCATTATTTATCTTTAAAGTCACCATAACCATGAACTCCTCTAATATGATGGGCACACATCCAAGGTAAATGTGTAAGGAGAAAGACCATCCCCAAACATACCTCAGTGCATCTTGGAACATTATTCCACAAGGTTCATAGGAATTTTGTAGGGTGTGATATTAAAAGGAATCAATATTAAATGAGTTGATAAAGTTTTGGCCTTAGAAAGGATTTGTGCCCAAGGATGAATTCTCAAATACAAGGGTATGAGGGAGCATGCACATCCAAAATGGAGTTGGGACCACCATGCATGTACATAGTAATGCATCGTAGTGCCTATTCACATACAATGCCTATTTTCACATAGTGCCCATTTGAGCCCAGTGCCAGTTCATGCCTAGTGTTTTTTTAATCCTAGTGTTCATTCATACCCATTACCCATTTTCACTTAGTTTCCATTCAATTGGAATACTTTCAACTACATATTGGTATTACTCCATTGAAAAATCCCCTAATCTTGTGTTATAGAATACTGGTTAAAATTTTGGATGTTTATATTATTATCATCTTTTTAATATGGGCATGTGCCTATTCTATGAAATATTGGAATATTATCAACTATATACTATCCTTACTCCATTGAATAATACCCCCAATATTATGTTACAAAATATTGGCTAGAATTTTGGATGTTCATATTATTCTTATCTTATTCAGTATGGGTATATACCTATTGATATTTTTTTATTACCATGGAGGATCAATGTTTGATTTTAGTTCAAGCTTTAAGATCACTTATAAGATTCTTAAAATTTAGTCAATGTTTAGAAAAAGGGATAAGTCAAAAGAAGAAAAAGACTTAGTGCATTTTCAAAAGTTGGCCTTCATGATTTTCATGAAAATATAAATCAAATATTTTTCATGAATGATAGTCTGCACAAATTCTAAAGACTTTACACAAATTATCTAAGTGTTTTACTCTTCAAAAAAAGTGTGTCATGAATGGTCAGAATAATTATTATGATTAAAAAATTCATGAAGGTTTAGGTCTTTTGAACAATTATTCCAACAAAATCCAAGGTAAAAGTTGTGAAGTCTATAGAAATCTCAAAGAAATATTCATGAGAGTTTCCTAAGTGTTTTGGTCTTCAAAAAAATGTTATGTGACTAGTTAGAACTTTTGTTCCAAATAAATTTTTTGAAGATAGGGGCCTAAATACAAGTTATGAAAGTTAATACATCAATAAATTTTGTGAAGACTTAGGTCTTCAAAAAAATGTCACAATGATAAGAGTCACAAAAGTAAATTTCATGAAGACTAAGGTAATGAAAAATAACAACAACCCAAATCCAAAAGCTTAGGTCTTCAAAAAAATTATGAGCATGATGATCCATGACAAAGTTACAAAGAATGCACAAGTCACAATGATAAAAGTTGAAAAGGTAAGATGAGTGAAGGATGACTCAGAGTAAAAATATTTTAAAATTTTCTAAGTATTAAAAAGACTTTGGGAGCATATAAGCATGGGGGTATTATAAACTTGGGAGCTAGGGAAGGATGAGAACATTATGCATTGGGCCAAAATTTTATTTCCCATCAAATGATTTTAGACTTAGCATTACTAGTAGGTTTCTTTATTGTTCTTTATAGGCCTACATGTTGATCCTAAATTAGATTAATTTAGATTATAACTAATTTAGACTTCTCTGGAGGTTCATCCCAAGGAGCACAAGAGTCCCACACCATGGGGGATGATCTTGATGTCTCATTGAACCATCTTATAATTTAATGGGTGAATGGTTATAGTGATAACAATGCCCATTCTACACAATATTGGAATACTATCAACATCATATTGGTAGTACTCCACTAAAGAATCCCACTAAGTTTGTGTTATAAAATACTGGTTAGAATTTTGGATGTTCATATTATTCTTATGTTGTTTAAAATGGGCATGTGTCCATTCTACATAAGATTCAAATACTATCAACTTAATAATAGGATTAATCCACTGAAGAATCCCCCATCATTGTGTTACATAATATTGGTTAGAATTTTGGATCTTCATATTATTATTAGCTTTTTTAGAATGGGCATGTGCCCATTATACATAAGATTGGAATATTATCAACTATCAACATTTTTTATCTTGGGTATACTGGGATCAATTGATAATATTCTTATTAATGCCATTTAATTTAAAGCAAGCACAAGCCCATTATGAATAAGATATAAAATATCATCTATATTTATTTATAATTCATTGTTTAATAATTCCAAATACAATAATACAATTCTCAATAGGCACATATTATCCATGTACATATACATTTTAGGTCTCATTCTTTTTGGGATGCTACTAGGTAAAATCAATTATATAATGAATGACATATATAGTATTATGATGCTATTATACCATTGTATGGTTTTATGTTATACTATTATGTCCCATAATACACTGAATAATCCCCCAAGATTGTGTTAAAGAATATTGCTTATAATGTGGATGTTCATATTATTCTTATTTTATTAAGAATGGGAATGTGTCCATTCTACAGAAGATTGAGCTACTATCAAATACATACTAGAATAAAAACAAGATACTAGATTGGAATATCGTCAAATAACTAAGATACTAGAATGATAATACATCCCATAGTCCATAGAATTGGAGAAGAACCAAAATTTGTACATGAAAATTAAGTAAAGTAGAACTTAGAATTTCCTATTAATTTTAATAGTCAAAATTTTCCTCCTTTTGGGACTAGGAGATTACAAGTACATATAATCTTGGGATGGGGAATACCTCATCTATTTAAGATTTATCTAAATTTACAATTCAAAAATATAATAATGTATTGAACATCGTATAAGTCATGCATGTACCATATTGGTTTCCTAAAATAGAATTACTTATCTAAAAATACAATATATACATGTAAGCCCCCTTAAGAATAGAATCCAAATTAGTTGGAACATGCACACATACATTTATAATTCACTAATTTTGAGGTGGCACCACTAGAATAACTTTTAATTATAACATAGTTAATTTGGATGATATTGTGGATAAAACTAAATTTGTAGCAGAAGTTGGAGGTGGAACAAACATTATCACTACAAGTGAACTATGTGTTTCAATTGGAAGTGGAACATGGGTGGGACTATTTTAATTATGCACCAATGTGTATCTTTTAATATAAGAGCTTAATCTAGGATCTGAAGACACTTCTACTATAGTGGTTGAATGCTTTTCCACCCCTCTCTAGAGATGGAGAGTTTCCTCCATCTAGATATGGATAACATGAATTACTTGAAATTAAACTTATATAGTATCATAATTAATAAAAAACTTATTGAATAAATAAGGAATTTTTTCCATCAGTTTCTTTCCAATGCTCAATGCAATATTAACTTCAACATATAGTGAGTTGCTTTTAATGGTCTTGTCCCTTGTAAAATTTACAAATTGCATTATTTCATCTTGATGTAAGCTCAATTAATAAGATAGTGGGGGGAGGGCTGAATCAAGTTTTGAAACCTTTACTAAAATTCCACTTAATAATTCATGAAAATTCATTCAAACATGTAGATTAATTATTGACTAAGTAACCATCCACATATGCATTAAACATAAGAACATAAGATAAACTAACTTATATGTGGGAAAAACTCAAAGGTAAGAAAACCCAATAATGCCTATAAATGGACTATAGTCCTATAATAAAATTTATAAAATTTAGTGAACCACCAACTTCACATGGAACACCAACCCAAACTGACTAAGCACCAACCCAGTTAGGCTTTAGCAAGCACCCACTTGCAAGGAGGCACCAACCCCCTAGATAAATCAACACCAACCCAACCACATGAAACACTTTATCACCTTTAAAATACCTTATTTTTCATATAATATATGATGATCACCTTATTAATCTCTTCACACATTTCTATCCCTCTCAAAATTACCTCTAGACTTCTTCACTCTACTAAGTCTCTTCAACACTAATTAGGTCATATGACATTGATCTCCATAATTAAAACTCTTGTTAGATATTAATGACCATATCTATATACCCTTATGATGGTCTATATGACCTCCTTATGCTCCCTAATGTACTCTTTCATTCATTTGCATACACACAGTATCTAACACATCAATTAGGCCTATTAGGTGTTATTCTTATACTAGGCTCTTACTCATACAACTCTTGATCAGCCATACACACTTTAAAACTTATATTTTTAATAAAATATGTCTTAGGACATCCCAAAAATATTAATCAAAAACTAAAATAGGCTATTCATAGCATATAGGACCAAAACCTCTTTTAGGCCTTAAGAAGACCTAATTCAATTAGGCCTTCATTAGCACATGTTACCCTTTCATCTTCTTTGAGAAATTTAAAAATTCATAAATGGAAATAAAAATTCATATGATACTCAAATATATCCCTAATAATCTCATATTAGGTCCATTCCACATTTTATATCCAACCATCACTTATAACACACCATTATTAATGTTCACAATTAGGCTTGTGCATGCCTAGAAAGTTTGTCTTGAACTACTAAAGATAAAACACCAATTATATAAAAAACCATGGAAATTAAAAATATAAAAATAATATTAAATACTTAAAAAAATTCACCAAGTTCATTATACTTCATTTCACAAGGCAAAAGGACTCAAAACCACTCATGCAGCTTACTCACTTAGAACTGCCAATTTTCCTTAAAGACCAATCATGGTGATTTTGACATTCAACACTTTTATGACCACTTTAAAAGAATCCTGATGCATTTGGATGATATTATTTTATAATTATACCATTATAAAATAGAAACATAACATGGTAAAATTTAAATATTAGTCTTCTAGACCAGTCTTATAATCTTGTACCTAACTATCTTATATGAACCAAATACGTCAACTTATGAAGAACATTTTCATCATATAATCTAACCTTAAAAACTTATATTGAAAATGAACATGTATTAAAATTATTATAAATGTCTCCATGAACTTTTATTCATCCCTATTCCATGATAACACATCCCTAAACATCTTCTCACTATTGCCTGGGTTTCTCACTATTTTAACCATTAGGTCTGTTATCGACTGGTCAACTTGGATGACTAGTTTAGCACCCTTAAGTTATATAAACTATATATAAACCATAATTTATGAAAAATTCAAGTCTCAAAATTTTTCCTCCATCCATTTAACAACATTGACTTGGTCAACTTTGACTACAACAATAAATCTTTGAGAAATTAACACTTTCTTGTAGGGTCTACTAACACCCCTGACAAACCAACTACACTTGGAGGTTCCTAAAAGAGTTTAATAAAACCTCAAATAACTTAAATATCCATATAAATCCATTATAATCACTTTATAATAACTTATTTGATATTGGGTCACTATTAGGGTTCTTTAAGGGTTTAAACCATCTTACATTGTTAGCAATCATTCATAAAGCCTAGACCCTCATTCTAGAAAATAATGCTTAAAATTTTGAGATAGGACCATTAAAAATATACCTTTAATAACTTATGTTCCCATGTAGAGGTTAAATATGCCAATGAAAACCTAAAAGTCCTTCTTGAGTTGATAACCCTTCGTTCTATGCACATGAGAGACCTCAAAACCACTTCTCATGCCTTATCTTGAAAACCATGACCTCAAAATTTGTTAACATACCTGGGATAATCTATCACACCATTTTAAATTATCACATGAGTATTCTTATCTTTAAATATGAATCGCATACCTCATTTGTCCACCATCTCTCTCTTTGCTCTCTAGACTTTGACTTGTAAATCAAATTAGGCCTTGAAATTTATCTTCATGCCTCTTTCCATGTGCTCTCAACATCACATACATTCTCACACAACATATAAAATTATTAAAAAAATTCAAACATCCTTTTTATGCCTTTAAAATATATCATGATTCCTCATTAGGCCATGTAGGGTCTAAAAGTGGGCTAGTTGTATGCTTGGACTTAAGGTCTTACACCTATAGGCTCACCTTAAAACTCTAATAAGTGATCTAATGCCTCATATTCTTGAAAAATAAACCTAATAAAACCTCTCATGCCTGTGTGCACTTATCTCACCAAGCCACCATGGTCAAACCTTCTCACTAGGACTTTACATGTCATGACTAGTGTCATGACTAGGCTTCTCAAGCACTTGAAACTTGAAAACTAAACTTGAAACACTCCTTGATGATTATACACCTTGATAACATGCCTTACATTCTATTCAAACAATGTGATACCTTTTTACATACCTCTTCATTATCACCATGCACATGCTCATGATATGACTATGCTTAGGCTACTTAAGTACTTATCCTCAAAGACCTATCTTACAACACTTATAAAAGCTTCTACACATAACTCTTAAGCCCATACAATGCCAAAAAAATTATCACATGCCTAAACTTACTCACTTAACCATGATACCTTCACATACCTTCTTATAAGGTATATACAAGGCTTTATAAGACACCTTGATGCATTCCATGTCATGACCTTAACACTACATCAACCAAGCATAGATAAGACACTTGGACTTGTACCTTTATCTCTCATGGAAATCACTACATACCTTCAATACTCATAATATTTTCACAATACATATTTTTAATTAGTCTTGCTCATCTACAAATCAATGACAACACACTTTAACATTAATTACATTAGATTGACATCAATGACAACACTATGCCAGTAAATTCCCCCTTTGTTATTGATGGAAAAACAAACTAAATTCTAATCAATCTCTTCTCCCCCAAACTAGTCTTTTTCCCCATTTGACATTAATGAGAAAGTGTCTTCCACAAATAACTATATGATCCTTAGACCTGAAATTCAAGAAACCACACAATGAAATGCTGACCAAATACTCACCTTATGATCATACCAATTATTGTAGACAAATTTTGTAATGCTTGAGTTACTCGTCAAGAAACCATGCCTCTAATATCATCTACATATTGACTAAACTACATATGGATCTCCATATCAAATTTTTATTATTATTAATATCCTTAGATAATTGATATCAACCTCAAATCTACCTTCATAACAATTTGAACTTTTGCATATCTACCTTGATCCTTCAAATCACAGAGCTAACAAGCTCGCCCTATGTCCATACTCTCATTTTGATTCACATAATGAATAAAAATTTAATCATATCTTCTATGAGATTTATAAGCCATATCTAATCCATCTATATCATGAAAACCCTTCATGTATAAGTTCACTGCTCATCAGGTCTTTAAAACACCTAGTTCACTATTTGCTACAATTCTATCTTGCTGTATTACCTTCACCTCATAAAACCAAGGAGTACTAAGCATATAGACCTATGATACATGATCCACAGGTCATATTTAAATTCCTATAGCAATCACACTCAATGTTTATGAGCATAAAACATCTCTATAATCAATGTTCGTCCACCATGTCTATTAGGTCTATTTGAAATCAAAGATATTATTCCAAGGGAATAATCTAGTCCTTCATGATGGATCAAAGATCACTCTTGTTATGTATATATGGTATATCATTTATTATTCTTACATCAATATATCTCCTTCATGTTTCTCAAGACACCATGACATAGACCTCATCATGACATCTTCCTTGCATCATTATATTAACTCGGTTTGCACTTACATGTTTCATTATGATAGACCTATAACTTGTCTTCTTTATGATATGAAAACTGAGACTATACAACATGTGCCTTGATATTTTATGAAATTAAGGTCATATTCATGTACATAGAACACTCAAATCTCTCTCATAACTAGCTCAACAAATAGAGTCATGAAACATCTTAGAAGTCATGCTCCCTCTTTATATTCACAACTTTCTCACCATATGAATCAATAGTACACATAGACCATGCCCAACATAGATTAATCACCTTAGTACCAATACCAAATATCAACATAGATCAAGTTCAACTATAACCAGATACCAAAAACTTACCTCTCATATAACAATTGATTACACTTTGACCTCAGATACTTGATGTTAACCTTAGATCTCTCATCATGCTTCTAATGATAGATAAGTGTCTCCATTAAGCCTAATAGAGTCACCTCTTTTCATAGGGCACTAAAATACCATGAAATTAGGAGATTTCCATATCTCTAATCCACTCTTCTTAACCATCTTGCAATCATGAGACTAATAGTCCCTCTTTAGAATCCATTTAGGCTTGACTAAAGCATTTGAATCATCCACCTTATCATCCTTATTCTTCTCTTTTAATGTCTTATCAATATATGTAGATAACACATGTTATTTACATTCCTTCACATCTAATCCTTACTCTAACTTATGAATTAGTTTAGTTTGACTACTAGACTGATCATAACTCACTTTGACTATCTTTGGTTTCCATGCACATGTTTGACCCTTCTCATGCACTCTAGGAGATCCATATACTTTTTTATGTATTGAGATCCTTCTAAATATATTAGTACATAATCTTTTAATGTGTCATATATTGTGACAAATGTAACAAACAATATTTTTGTACTTATATCTTAAGTTATTACTCATTTCCCATGGTCCCATGAGAAATCATTCTTGGAGGATATTATACACTCTCTTTCTCTATGACTAAACTGACGACATGAGAAATAATAACCTTTGAATGAATTTACATAACTTATGGCATTATACTAACTAAAAATATGTGTCTTCATATTGTTCTTGAGATTGACCTTCTTGTTCACATTAGAATTCTTCTTGTTCTCATTTTGATCTAATTTCAAACCAAGACCTGCCTTATCATTGGCATACTTTAGACTACTCAAAATGTCATATAGATCCTTAGTTCTATTTTAAAACTTCTCATAGGTATTTATCTTGTCTATGAGTTATTCATGCTCAACCTTTAAGTAATCTAGCTTTATCTTCAATTGATCATAGTCAAATTCATTTGATCTAAACTTTGTATTGACACCTTCTAACTGATTCTTGATATCCTTGATAGTATTATTTTGATGCTTCAAATCATTTGGGGAACTTATGAGCTCATCTTCAATGCCTACTTTAGCTTATCCTTCTTCACTGTCATAAAGAATTCTTCATCATACATGTTGTCTTCTTCCTTTTGATCACTAGACATATTATGCTTCTTAGGATCACCTTAAAACTATTAGGATTGATTCAAAGGACCAATATCTGGTACCAATTGATGAAATCTCAATAAATAAGAGTGTGGGTGAATCCATTTTTTAAACCTTTACTACAATTCCACTTAAGCATTCATGAACATTCATTCAAACATGTAGATCAATCAATGACTAAGTAACCATCCTTATATGCATGAAACATAAGAACACAAGATAACACAAATTATATTTTGGAAACCCTAAAATGGAAGAAAACCCATTAATCATTTAAAATAGAATACTTTCATATAAGATAAAATATCAAGTTTAGTGAAGCACCAACCCAACTAGGCTTTAATAAGTACCCACTTGAAAGGAGGAAGCAACCCCTAGATGAATCAGTGCCAAATAAACTACATATAAAAAAATTTCACCTTTATAACACATTATTTATCATACAAAATATGATTATCACCTTCTCTACCTCTTCACACACTTCTATCCCTCTCAAAACTACCTCTAGGTTTCTTCGCTCTATTAGGTATTTTCAACAATGATTAGGTCATATGACCTTGATATCCATACTCAAACCTCTTATTATATATTCATGATTTTATATATACATAATTATAATGGCATACATGACCTCCTTATAATCTAAAATTTTCTCTTTCATTTGCTTGCATACACACACTATCTAACACTTTAATTAAGCCTATTAAACCTTGTTCTTATATTAGGATTTTGATCTTACACATCTTGGTCAGCCATACACAATTTTAAAATTATATTTTATATAAAATATGTCTTAATAAATACTAAAAAAAATAATAAAATATTACAGTAGGTTGGCCATAGCATATATGACCAAAACCTCTTTTAGGCCTTAAGGAGACCTAATTCAATTAGGCCTTCATTACTACACATTACCCTTTGATCTTATTTGAGAAATTTCAAACTTGATAATGGTATGAAAAATTAATGAAACTAAAAAAGACCCATAATAATCTCATATTATGTCCTTGACACATTTTATCTCTAACCACCACTTGAAACATGCCATTAGTAATGTTCACAATTAGGCATGTGCATACCCAGAAAGTCTATCTTAAACTCTTAAAGATTAAAAAACAATTATCTATTAAAAAAATGGAAATAAAACATATAAAATTAACCTTAAATACATAAAATTCACCAAATGAATTATATTTCATTACACAGAGCAAAAAGACTCAAAAACGCTCTTGTAACTTGCTCATTCAGAACTGCCAATTTTCCTTAAAGACCAATAATGGTGATTTTGGCCTTTAACACCTATATGGCCAATTTAAAATATTATTTATAAATGTGTATGATATTATTTTATCATTATACCATTATTATATATAAATATGACATGTTTAAATGGAAATATTGCTCTTGCAGACTAATCTCATAATCTTGTACCTTACTATTTCATCTAAATCAGACAGGTCAACTTATGAGCAACATTTTCATCATATGCATTGGCCTAAACATATTATATCCAACATTAAATTTATTAAAATTATTTAAAAATGTCTCCATGCACTTTTATTCATCCCTATTCCATGATAACACATCCTTAAACATCTTCTCACTCTTGCCTAGATTTCTCACTGTTTTCACCATTACGTCTATTAGTGACAAATTAACTTGGATGACTAGTTTAAAACCCCTAAGGGATTATATATATATATATATATATATATATATATATATATATATATATATATATATATATATATATATATATATATAATTATGGACACAACATAAAAGTCTAAAACTTTGTCATCCATCCCTTTATCCATTTTGACTTCCTTAACTCTAACTTGTACAACAAATCTCTAAGAAACTAACACTTTCCTATAGGGTCTACTCACACACCTGAAAAACCAATCACACTTAGAGGTGACTAGAAGATTTGAATATAATATAAAATCACTTAATATCCATAAAAATCCATTATGATCACTTTATATTAACTTATTTCATATTTAGACATTATTAGGGTTCTTTGAGGGTTTAAACCATCTTCCACTATTAACAATCATTCATAAATCTTCTCCCTTTATTTTAGAAACTAATGCCTAGGAAATTGATATAGGACAATTATCCATATACCATTAATATTTTAGGTTCCTATGTATATGTTAAACATTCCAATGAACACCTAAAAGTCCTTCTCAAGTTGAGAAACCTTCCTTATGTGCACATCAAAGACCTCAAAACCACTTTCCATGCCTTATCTTGCAAACCATAACCTCAAACTTGGTCAAAAAACCTAGGATAATGTATCACACCACTACAAATTCTGGCATTTTCATTATTATCTTGAAATATGAATCTTATACCTCATTTGGCCACCATCTCTCTCTTTGTTCTATAGACATTGACCTACAAATCAAATTAGGCCTTAAAATTGACCTTGATGCCTCTTTCCATGTGTTCTCCACCTCACTTAAATTCTAAAAAAATATCTCACATTCTCAAACAATGTCAAACATCCTTCATATAACTTGACAATAGATCATGATGCCTCATTAGGCTAAGTGGGGTCTATTTGCATGCTTGGACCTAAGGTCTTACCCATATAGGCTCACCTTGAAACACTGTTAAGTTTTTTAATGCCTCATGTGCATACTAAATCAGCCTAATAAAACCTCTTATTCATATGTTCCCTTATCTCACCAATCCAACATGTTTAAACCTTCTCACTAGGACTTTACATGTCATGACTAGGTTTCTCAAGCACTTAAAACTTGAAAACTGACCTTAAAACACTCCTTCATGCTTATACACCTTTCTCACATGACTTACATGCCCTTAAAATAATGTCATACCTTTGTACATTCCTCTTCATGCTCACCATGCACATGCTATGATATGACTATGCTTAGGCTACTTAAGCATTTGTCCTCAAAGACTTGTCTTAAAACACTTATGAAATATTTTACACCTAAATCTCAAGCCCATATAATTAAAAAAACTTCTCACATGCCTAAGCTTACTCACTTCACCATGCTACCTACACATACCTTCTTACAATGTATAGACAAGTCTATAAAAGACACCTTGATGCCTTGACCTATTCCTTCCAAGTCATGACCTTAACACTACATCAACCAAGTAGATATAAGACACTTAGACCTATACCTTTCTCTCTCATGGCAATCACTACATACCTTCAATTCTCATAATTTTGTCACAACACACACTATCAACTAGACTTGCTCATTTAGACATCAATAAAAACACACTTTATCATTAATGACATCATATTGACATTAATGACAAAACTATGCCAACACATCTATGGTCTTATAGACCATACCTTCAATATCTACTCTAAAACTATCCAATGCTTCCCTTAAGAGATTCTCAAAAATGGGTTTTAACACTAATTGAACCTATGGAGTTATTACTTGAATTACCCTCAATTCATTCAAAATGGAGATCATCCTACCTTGGTTTGTAAAATGTTTCTCCAAGGTCTACTTCTCCTGATGCCATTTGAATAGGATATATATTTTTACATAATATAATGTTGTGCCCATGTTTCTTCAATAATAGTTATTAAATTCAAGTGAGAATTATCCCTATTTGTGATTGCCCAACTAATAAAACTCAACTTTCCATCAATGTCTTTAATTTTATTAAATAGCTAGAGAACATCTCCATACTTAGGTTGAGAAATAGATTTTGTATCTCTTATTGTGCCAATTGCATCAAATAACTTCTTGGCCACCCTATGCAAATGATCCACAATCTAATGGGGAGCCTTAAATTATGCATATCTTTGGCTACCTTTAGATAACCTAGTCAAAAATCTTGAAAATTTCTTTAATAACCCCTATTATGGCATCCATAAAACTATAAGGATATTCTATGATCTTATCAGGGTCTGAAGGATTTATCTCCCTTCCTTTGGTTAAAGAGAATATGTCTTCTCTATTTTATATCTCCACCTACTGACCCTCAACAATCAAAATCTTCCTTTTGACCTTTCTCAAGGTGATTTTTTGCCTATCAAAGTAGAAATTGATAGTAAGTTGTTTATGGATGACTAAATATTACCTACCCATATCTTCCTCCTATTATAGTTGTCTCATCCATGAGGGGATATTTAGGGTAATTTTTTTATTATAGCAATATAAGCTGGATAGGATTATTGTGATAATCTATCTCCTTGAGTGATTATATAGGGTGGTGAAGGATGTATCATAGCTATAGGAGATGATGTCCATGTTATAGGAAAATAAAGAATGACCTTCTTCCAACCAGTAACCTTATTTTGAACTAGTGTATCAATGATGAATGATGATTTTATAGCTTCCTTGGTGATATAAACCTTTGGGGAGTATGATTGAGGATATTGACCAATCGACATATCTATATGTGATTTCATCTTAGGTGGATTGTCCATTGTGGAAAAAATGGAAGTGAACACTAAGTTTTCAAAATTTGTTCTAGAGCTAGGCCCATGGATTTAGGGATTGGTTCTACCAAAGAATTAATAGTCATCATAGTACAATTTTTCTTTTAAAAAATAGTTGGTAATATAAGTATATGTGATCCTAACATTCATAATTATGGTGATCATTTACAATATAGTAGTAGGCTATTTATATTTTAAAAAATGAGAAATATTGGTAATGTAATAATAGCCTGAGGATATGCTATTGAGCTCAATTAATAGAAAGAATTAATTGTACTAACAATAATTCTATAAATTGACAATATAGTTAAATAATGTGGAATGCTAAAACTTAAAATATTAGTATCAATTAAACTAGTGGCTATAGTTGCTTGAGGTGGGGAGTATGGGGGCATACATGGGTGTGGCCCTTGAACTATAATATGGAATTGGGATTGTGCCTCTCTAACTATATCTCCCTTTTGTTATGGTAATGACTTGGTATTAATTGAACTACCATTTCCCCTATTGACTTCTCTAAATTGAACCATTAATTTGGTTTTCCTTGACTGATTTCTCTTCTCAAAGAGCCATTCATCCTCTAGGTCAGATTCATTTTTTTCACTTATGAAACAAGAGTCCTCAGTTTCCATTCTAGACATCCATTATTATTAAATATCCATCCTTATTTTTTCTTCCTCACTATCATATACCTTAATAGTTTTTGTTCTCCTTGATCATTTCTTTATTTCTCCCTTCTCTCTAGAGGCTTTTATAGTTTCTTCTTTTACCTCCACTTTTTGGGGAGAAATATGTGGGTTCTTGGGATTTATTATATAGTTTAAAATTATTTTGGGAGTGGTAGATACTAGCCAAGGTGAAATGGAAATGGAAGATGGAGATACATGAGTGGTAGAAAATGATGTTAGAATGGGAATGGTAGGCATTGTTGATGGAATGATAAGTTGTAATGGAGTGATCAGAGGTGTAACTAGGGGAATGATGGGTGGTTAATCAAGTTGAATATTATAAGGTGGTATTATCATTAAGGGCATCAAAGGAGAGGAAATAACAAGAAACCTAAGACAATAAAGATGGAAGATTTATCCACTATATAATATGAACTTAGTGGAGGTAGGGGAAACATAGAGAATACATTGGTTGATCTTCTAAGGCTTGGAGGCATTTCTTCCTCAACTATATGTTGTAGATAAACCATTGTAGTTATATATGCCTAATAAGTACGAGCACTCCCAATTATTTATTCATTATGAGTTTCCTAAGATGAGCCAACTTCTTGTTGAATTTCCCCTTCTGCATGTGGAGGACGTCCATGGATGGGTTTGGAAATCCATTGTTTATTTTCCATCCTCTTTGAATCCTCTTTGTTAATGGTGGGATAATATTGGATATTTTGTGATATTATCATAGACATACTAGCTCTGTGTATCTTGATGGCCACCTTAGAGTCATCTTCAACATTGTTTAATATATTGTCATGTTAATATGATTAATGTTTGCAATTAATTCTCACCATTTTCTAATATTTTTTGAGGTGTCCTCTAAAATTCCCTCTTGGATCTTAATTCCTAAAGGGTACATATTTGAAACCATAATGTTTCTTGATTTTATTGACAATTGATAGGTGTTACCATCATTCATATTACATTCAACCAATGCTTATGGGGTGGGATGGAGCACTCCTTGCTTTGTCTTATTTAGATTAACATTAATGTTATCAACTAATTTGGTACCAATTTATTTCTAGACACCTTATCCAACATAATACTTGGGAGGGGTAAGGAGTATGCCTTTGTGTCCTCAATCCTAATAATAATATGATTAGGATATAGCCAATAGTCACCTATCATTTTTATAGTATTATTCATATGATATGAGAGCCTGAACATAATCTTTCCATAGATGGTTTGATACACTATGGGATAAAGGGTCTTAGTTACCCTATTTATGTCCTTCCTAAATCTATTAATATGAAGAATATTTAAATCATCACACACACTATTCTAAGGGTACTCGGTAGATGGTTACCATGGATGATCATGAGATGCATGTATAATTACAATTATTACATCCACCATATAGGACATCATATGAAAATTCCTCTTTAGATAAATTTTAGGATCAATGATCTTTGAAATCAAATTGGAGCTAATAATTTCTCTTTGGGCTATAAATTTTCTAGAAGATAGAATTATATCTAGCAATGGGACCTATACCTCATTGACATAAACCATGGTTAAGAGACCAAATATCCTGTTTAGTAGGGCCATTGTGATTTTGACCCCTAGTATAAAGGTGATGATGGGAATAGAAGATATATGGCCTTTTACTCTTAATTTTTTGGGTTATCAATCCATTCCTATAACTTGCTGATGACATTATTTCTTTGAATCCATGCATTCACCATTTCTTGTATATATGTCATGTTTGGTGTGGGAAGCCTATAGTATTTTTCAAAGGCATTACAATTGATGTATGCTAATGGTGTTTTATTTAATCTAAATTTCAATATATTTTTTGTAACCTTTCCATTAAAGAATAAATCATATAATAATCCAATGTAGGTCATTACCTCTATTTTTACTACTACATTATGGAGGAAAACCACCATTATTAGTAGTAAATCATTAATGTATCTCTGCATGAAGAGGGAAAGTTTATCCTCTAATCTATAAGGCTTCACTAATTTGACCTTGTTCCAAATCTTTGAATAATGTTTTAATTTGTGATGCAAATCTATTGAATCAAATGTTGTATCTATGAGTTTCCATGAACCTAACATGGAGTATGCATAGGGTATTGGAATGAGAGATGAAGAGGCCATTAGTGTTATTTAAAAAATCTTAGTTATATGAAATGCTTCACAATTTATTAGTCTTAATGGAGTTTTGGATTCATAGTATGCACTTGGGATCTAAGTTCACAATGCTCTAGATAGCTTGGTGACAATGTAACTAGACTAAAAATGGAAATTAAAAATATATCACATTAGTTATGATTTCTACAAGACTTAAATTCATTAATTTTTTAGTTTGTGTGAACTATGTGCAACAATGGCTTTCCTTTCACTATCTTTCATTTTATTTTCATTAAAACAACTTCTACAACATTCTAACGCCATGTGGCCCTTTCATGAGTTCTTAGATACTTAATAATTATAAAATAATAGATGTCTCTTTTTTACTCTTTGGAACTTGATCTTGGTGTCTTTACTATTTGCTTATATGTCTACTAAAAACATGTATCTATTTATCGATGTTTTTTAGGTGCCAGAGGTCTAGTCTATTTGTACTTTTATCCTTCATGTCATGGGCTAGTGAGATGAAGACATTTGGAAGGATTATGTTACTCCATTTTCTTGAGATATTTTGTAAAATTACCTTAGTTTGTGTTTTCACTATGTTTTAGGGCTAGTAGGATGATGAAAAGTGTTAATTTATTTTTGCTCCTCAAAGAATTGAATTTTGTACACTATGCATGGTATTGCTAGGTCATTAGGCTAATGAGATGATGAAAAATGATAATATCTCACTTCTTTGCCTTCCCAAGGTCTTCCATATATATGTCTATAATTATGTCACCTATGGGTTAATGGGATAATGATTTTTTCCTTTGATATTTATACTTGAGTGAGTAGAATGTTTGCATATGTCAAGGATGGGATCTGGGATTTTGTTTACAAAATTTGTCAATGAAAAAAATTCTATTTAAGACACAAATAGACAACCACCCACTAGATACAACATGTCAGACCTGTTAGCACCATAAAATCATTATTAAGAAAATATATGTAAGTATTTAAAGGAAACCAAAATCAAATAGTAAAACATGTAATGTAGCTTAGGCATAACTTCAATCCTTTTTCATGAGAACACCATTAAACAATGAAAAAACCTATAGATTTTGTTTAAGAAAATAAATCAAACCCAAAATAACCAAATAACTTTCTCAAGTGTTATAAAAAATTATTTGCATTCAAGCTTCCTTAGACTTAAGAAATTGGGTATGTGTGATAGGCCACAATAAATGGTGACTCACCAAGGAAAATACTCTTGATTATTTTAATAACCCAAAATTTCAATATTGTATCATAATAAAACTTTATCTCTCCTCAATCTTTGGTTAGAATTTTGGATTTTCATATTATTGTTATCTTTTTTATAATGGGTATGTGCCCATTATACACAAGCTTGGAATACTATCAACACATACTGGTAGTACTCCTCTAAATAATCCCCCAATCTTGTGTTATAGAATATTGTTTAAAAATTAGATGTTCATATTATTATTATTATCTTGTTGAGAATGGGCATGTGCCCACTCTACACAAGATTGGAATACTATCAATTGTCAACCTTTTTTTCTTTTGTAGAAGGGGATCAATTGATAAAATTATTATTAATGTCATGTCATTTAAAGTAGGCACAAACCCATTCTGAATAACATATAAAATATCATCTTTTAATTAAAATTCACTATTAAATCCAAATATAATGATACAAACTTTATATCAATAGACATGTCATCCTCATGCATATTATACATTTTAGGTCTAATTCTTTGTGTTATGCCATTAGGTACTATCGATTATATGGAGAATAACATATGTATCTACTTGGAGTCATGGTATCATCATAATTTCTAAAATATTTTACTATATTTATGTTCAATATTCCACTAAGGAATCCTCCCAAGCTTATGTTACATGATATTGGTTAGAAACTAGATGTTCATATTATTATTATCTTGTTCAGAATTAGAATGTGTCCATTCCACACAATATTGGAATACTATCAACTACATACTGGTATTACTCCATGAAAGAATTCCCAAGCTTGTAGTCTAGAATATTGTTTATAAAGTGTTCATATTATTCTAGGATATAATGCTTATCCAGATTATTTATGTTGTGCAGAATGGGATAAATTGATAAAATTCTTATTAATGTCATGTAAAATCATGCATAAGCCCATTTTAAACAAGATAAAATATATCATCTCCATTTGATTACAATTCATTATTAAGAAAAAATAAAATAACACAAATTTAATATTAAACAACTACTCATATAACTATGAATTCACATATTACACCAACAGATTCATGATCTCTTAATTATTCTTTATTAATATATCCAAATAGTTACATATGATAGATTGTTCAAAAACTTAGGACTCACCTACTACACTTAGTTTTTGATTTAGTCCCATTGGTTTAGGGTATTCTAATTAGTGTAATTAATGATTTCCACCTCACTTTGTAGTCATTTTATCTTCTCGAGTTATTCTAAAAGATTATCAACTTAAGTTTTCAAAATTTCAAGCTAAGCATTGGTATCCTTGTGGTCATCATTATGGCATCCTTGAGGGTTTCCCATGACTTATTGTTGTAAATATTCATTGGAAAGTCATCACTTTCATAAAAATATTTTAATGGAATGATTGGGGCAAAAACATGTATAAATTACCCCTAGTTTTACTTAGGTTGGTGGTGGTCGTCGTAATGGTAATCTTATAAATTATAATGTTGAGCTTAGTTATAAGCTTGATGTTCATTACAACATTTATATTATGGTGATCATTGATATGCAATGGAATAGAATAATTGTGTTGTTAAAATACTTATTATAATCTTGTTATGGAAATAAATGGTACTACTAAATTTATTGATTTATGCCCATCTTTTTCTGTGATGAATAACTTATGGAATGACAGAATTGTTAAGATTAACTTTGATATGAAAGTACTATTTTAGATAATCTAGATTTATTTCCCCAAATTGGATGGGTGATAATATTTTAAAATGAATACTTTTTAGGTTATACACAAGTTTCATGTGGAGAGTATGGTAATAATTTGGATCTATTCCTAATTTATTAGATTAGAGAGAATTTAAAATTATAAAATTTTGAATAATGTAGGCATATTATTGATATTTTTTTTAGTTGGACTATAATTCCAAATTATATAAAATAGTCCCTATGATGTTTTTGGATAGAACTATGTGCCTATTAAATCACCCTAGTATAGTGAGCTCAATGCATACACCATCACACAATAGAAATTACATGCTTTAGGTGAGCACATGACATCATATTCTACATGATATGCCAATGTGCTAGCTAATTGGACTTATTATTCTCTTTAGGTACATGTCTAGGATAAGTCTTACTAAACTAAAAGAAAATATCCCAAAATGTTGGTTCTATTGTAGTCTGTTGGTTAAGATAGTTGACTCTCACACAAGACCCCCAAGATCATGCTATATTACACACCTTTGAAACAATTAATCTCAAAGTAAATGTTCAAATGAAATCACATAAGGATAAGAATGCATGCAAAAGGTGGAGCATTACCAAAAGTGTGAAAAAATAATGGTAAAGGAAAGGCTACTATAAATGGGTCATGAGGGAAATTTTTTTCTCACCTTTAAAAATATAAGTTTAAATCTTTTTACAATTGGCATGCACTATGAACTATTGAGAATGGGATATGTGCATTCAATTGATAGTGTGTTAAGCATAATTAAAAGTGTGCAAAATGAACAACATGGCATACCATTTGGAGCATTACTGAGTGAAGTGATGGATGAAGGCATGGGAGAATAAATGTGAGCAAGCCTTAAAGGCCATATAATATGGGATGGTACTTATTTTGGAATTTTATCATTGAAATATTTCATAATTACAAAATATTAAAAGTTTGAGGAAAGCATTTTCAAGTTATAGGAAGGTGTGTTCATCAAATTACAATGACAAATTTAAAGCAAATAAATGAGGTAAACATTTTGAAAATAGGAAAAAAGTGGAATTGTGTGTGAGAACATGTTGGAGAGATTTTTAGGTTACAAGTGTTGATGTCTACCATTAAATGAATTTAAAGGCATGAAACACATATTCATTTAGGAGAATTAGATGACTATGTGTCAACCTTATGGCACATTGGGGGTAATATATCCAAAACATAAAGATAAAAGGAGTGAACCTTTGCCAATAATTCATAAAGAGGAAGAGTAAAAGGGTTCATGAGAATGTATTTTTGATCTGGGAGGAATTTATTAGTGAGTATAGGGCATAAGAAGAAAAATTAGCACAATGAGCAAAAAATACATGTCAAGAAGGAACCATTAATGGTGTGTAAGGGTAAAAATAATTATACAAGACCTTCACTCTTAATTTTAATGGAAGAGATGCAATACCCCAAGTTGGTTTTACATGGTGAAAATTGGGATTCTAAGCTTTATTCTTGCTAGGTACTTGATTACAATCACCATCAACATAGAAATAAGGGAGACTTACATTGTGACTATAGGGTTGAGTGAAAAAACACCAAGAATGAAGTATCTTATGATATCATGGTATTAAATAAAATAAAAAATGTTAGAATGTTCCAAAATTTTCAACCTACCTTATTTTTGGAAGCCCATAGAGGTGGTACAATTTATGGTCTTGTGCATCTATGAGGACTATTTTACTTTGTAAGGCACATGATGTCAATAAATTCTTAATGGATCAACAAGGTAAGAGGGTTACATTGTTTGGGAACTGACCTTATTGTGTTTATTTAGGACCAAGAGAAAATTGAGAAGACAATGGGAGATTTGAAGTACAAAAAGGAGGGCCATGTCATGTACATTTCTAGCCTCCAAAGTCCCTTTATTTAAGTAGTTTTATGTTTATCTATAACCAAGTTTGGGGGTAGGGATAGATGGAAATAGGTTGACATGTGAAATTATATGTATCAAGCCATATTGGTCCAAGGTTAAAATTACAATTATGCCTAGTACTTCATTGAAAGGATTATGGAGGATGTTGAGAAGGCCCACTACCTACCAAATCATAAATTTCCTTAGGGCACAATTATTATTTTACTAGTGTTTGATGAGATTAGTGTTCCAAAAAACATTGGTAAATAATTAAAGTGGTTTTACCCACTTGAGAATAAATCCCTCATGGAATGTTTTCAATAGTTCACCAACCCAAGCACCATCTCACTCTCCCACAAGATAAAAATGAAAGGATGGTTTGATGGGATGAAGAAAGACTTTGGAATTGAATGGTGAATCCCCACAAAGTTTCTTGTGTATATGGGAACTCAATCTCAATTTTATTTTATTAAACATTATTCACTCATACTAATTTTGATGGATCCCACAAAAAACTTGTTCGGGTGGCTAAAACTACTATATTCTCTCACTACTAAGTATTTTAAGATTTTTGTAAATCACATTTCTAATGCATTAAAGGTGAAAATTAACACTAAAACTTTAATTTAAGATTCATATTATTTGATAATTATATATCTACTTATGGAAGGTGTCTTATAGGGAAAATAATGAATTGGGTAACACCAACATCAACACACATCATATTCTCATGGGAGACCACATTCATGTGTTGTATTACATACTCAAGCTTAAGAAGGAGGATTCAAGAAATCATAAGGTCACCAAATAAACCTGAGGATTCAAGAAATCATAAGGTCACCAAATAAACCTTTCTCATTACAAAACCAATAGTAGATGAAATAAGGAAGTTAAGACAAGAGAAGAGGTCAAGGTCTAATGGTAGTAGGATCATGAAAGAGGGAAAATATAAGTGGTAAAGGATGGTCCTCTAAAATCTAAAAGACCAATGGATTCATGTAGTGTAGGAACAAGAGGGCCTCAATACCACCCAACATATTGATATTCCATTAGGATAAGAATATTATATGTTGAGTTTTAGGTATTTTAATAAAGATATATGACTCCTAAGGCATCATATAAGAGGTAACTTACCCTAAGCGTCTAAAAGTAATCCATTGTTGAGCTAAAGGAAACTTCAGAACATCAAGAAGAGCCTACCCCTGATGATGCAAAAGTAAAAATTGAGATCCCCATTGGTAAAGATGGGGAAAATAGAGGCATGACCTTAGATACTAATGACTAAATTTTTGGTTCATTTATCTAATAAAAAATTGATCTAGATGTTGAGATACTTGAGCACAATCCTACAAAGGGAAAGGGATATCTCTAGCAAAACATCCCTAAAGAGGAGTTATACATGTTGGAGTATTTCCATAAATAATACTCTTCCAAACCAATGTGACATGATCTATCCTTTTACATGGATATTTATAATGAGGAACACATTTTTGAGCTTCCATCAGCTAGCACAAATTTAGCACTAGAGAGAGGATCTTCTTGAAGCATTTTGGGTGGATCTCAAAAAATTTCACCAGCTCAGGTAGATATAACCCTCATAGTCTATAGGAAAAATGTTATACATAACTATTATGTTTGATAGCTACAAAAAAATCACCAAGAGATCATTTCCATGTACCAGTATGAATTTAATGAAAATTTGAGGCTAAAACATGAATTAGAAGAGCTCAAGTTCTAATAAGAAGTAACAATAATGTATCAAGTAAGGACTCTAAAACTCTCTAAAATAATTTTAAAAAAGGATCTAACATTTTTTGATGGGATCCCTCTTACAGGTGAAGCCATTGATAAGTTATAGACCTTGATAGACCTTTTATTAAAAATTCAAAGACAAGGTGAATCCCCAAAAAGAGCAGATTGGGTTATAGATCAATTTATTGAGTCTATTGAATTATGTAAGATATTTTTGGCCAAGTTTGGTGCCATAACTCACATCATTTATGGGATTTTTGTCATTTTGGTATGAACCACTAAAATTTTGGAATCTAGGATTCAATTAGAGGAACACTAGTGCTAAAATTTGTATGATAATGCTCTCACAATATAGGATAAGTCACAATGTAAAAAAGCATTCCAAGTTGTAGAGGAACTATAAATAAGATCAATGCTCACAATTAGGAGCTTAGTAATAGTTTTGAAACACTATGATGATAGTTTTTATCAAAAGTTAGGTTACTTGAGGATGTCCATAAAGATGCCATTACTTAACTTAAACTTTTGACAACTTAAGTGGCTGAATTTCTCAAGAAACACAAGGAAATAAATGGCTAAAGGGTGAGGTTGAGGAGATTACCTCCACCCTATATACTTCCCTCAACCATTTGGAGAAATTAAATTACCAAGTTGAGTAAATAGGCTCTAAAGTTTTGGAATTAGATTGACTTGAGGGTGGTGCATAGTCTAGGATAGACTATTGGCTTAGTGTGGGGTGATGTTGGGACCTAAATTTTGTATTGATTTATAATTTTGGATTGGTGTTCATATTATTTTTCTCTTTTTTAGAATGGTTATGTACCCATTCCACACAATATTGTAATACTATCAACTACACATAAGTCATACTCCACTAAGGAATCTGCCCAAGCTTGTGTTATAAAATATTGATTATAAAGTAGATGTTCATATTATTATTATTATTATTATCTTTTTTTAGAATGGGTATGTTACTATTCTACACAAGGATTCCCAAACATAACTTTAAATTCACTATATGTTATGCAATCCTTTTCCCATCATTGGATATTTTATGAAGGTCATTCTCAAGGTTTTGATGTAGGTCATGTGAGACTCTAGGAAAATTTAAGGAAGATGTTACATAATATTTATTAGAAATTATATGTTCATAATATTCTTATATTTTTCATAATGGGAATATACCCATTCTACATAAGATTAGAATACTATCAATTGTCGACATTTTTATGTTGTGTAGAATGGGATAAATTGATAAAATTATTATTAATGTCTCATGTATAATTAGGCACAATCCCATTCTGAACAAGATATAAAATGTCATCTCCATTTAATTATAATTCGATGTAAAATATAGATAAAATAATACAAATTTTATATCAATAAACACAAGAAATAATATAAATTTAAATTAGACTTAATTTAGAATAGGTGTGTGCCCATTATACACAAGTCTAAGATTATTATCAATAAGTGGACAATAATAATAGATGTTTATGTTCTATCAATCCTATTTCATTACTTTGTAGGTTTAAGTAATAACCATTTTTTATTTACTTAAAAAATATGATCTAGTGACTAATGTATCTAAATAATATGTTTTTATATGCTTGAAAAACATGTCAAGATTTTAAATGACATTATTTAAACTGATATATTATGAATATATTTTTATAATAGGGATTATAATGGTTTTTTTGGGTAGTGTTCCCTATAGATAAATTACAACTATTGAATTTTCATTAGACTGGGATAAAAGAGATGAGGATTGGTTTGTATAAATCTACTCTTCATCTAATTATCACAAGGATTGTTTGTTATTTCATTCCATGTTAGGGGAACATCAAGTAGTTAGGATAGTGTTAAATATAAAATGAATTTCAAATAATTTAATAAGGGTTTATGTGGAACACATAAACAATAATGACCACTTATTCCAAATTATTCAAATTGAGCTAAAGGTTCTATTATATATAAAAAGTGGCATGGTTTGTCTGACAAAATATAATAAATATTATTAATTTTATTACAATTGTAAAATTAAATTTTTTATATATGGAGACACCATTGGAGTGTAAACTAGTGAAAATATTTATAATGGAATTAAATAATCATTTAGAATACTTTATCAGTATGTATTCATTTCATCTATCACACACCGCTTGAATATAGGCAAAGAATTGGGGAAGAAAAATATTCATTCAAAAATGTTTACATATATGAGGCAAGAATTATTGGCAAAGATGGAAAAATAAAATTTAGTATCATGATTCGAAGAGATAATGGCATATACAAGGGATAGAACTATATTAAAACAAGCTGAAAAAGAATTTTAGAAAAGTGAATGCCCAACATCTCAAGAAATTTAACTTTTCCTATTCAATGAAAAATCATTTAAGATTGGAGTTGAGCACTGCCACCAAACTCCTCTTTAATACAAGTATCAATCCCTTGATCTAGCCAATGTTGATAGATGAGTTATCTCAATTTTGTGTAATCTTATGCCTCTTTAGTGAGAGGAAGTATTATTTCCATTTATAAAATAAATTGGGGATATCTTGGACATTGAGTTTGAGAATGAATTGCTTGAATCAAAAACTAACCTATACATCATCAATGGACAACATACCATCATGGATATGAAAATTATTCTATAAACCATGAGTTTACATATTTTCATGATAGATTAAAACAAAGACTCAGATCATATTCATTCTTATAAAACCATAATAGAGTAGGTAATCAGTATATGCAAACAACAAAATATGGCCAAAAAATGGTTCCAACCCACTTTATTAATCGGTTATACAAATGTTGGTAAATATGGATCATGGAAAGTAGACTACAACACTTTGTTTTAGGTAGCAAAAAGATATATAGTTGGAAGGTACTTTAAATATTGAATTTAGTTAAACTAATAATAAAATGAACAAATTTACTAAAATATTCATTTAACTACTCTATATTCCTAATTAATTTAATTCTATTTTATGTTTCCATACAAGCATCTGAAGAAGAGATTAAGAATATTTTTTAAAAACAAAAGGTGGACAACCTTAATGATAAGCTGACATTTCTCATTCTTCCCAACAACATATGGGAAAAGGGTTCTAATTTTTATCTCTACATAAATGGTGAGTTGGATTGCAACCTTAAGGAAGATAGTGACCCAAGTTTCAATCTAAATTCATTGGATAAATTTATATCAAGTTTATTTAAAGGCACATGGGGTATGTTTTTAGAACAATTGGATGTACATGTAAAAAATGTTACGAGTGTAAATGTTTCGTTAAATGTGACTATTGACCCTGGTGTGAAAGTATAAAATTTAAGTACCTATTGTAAAAGATTGAATAAGAACATAATATCAACGTTAAAAATTATAAACTATTTAAATTTATGGGTTCTTGAATAAACAACTATTTCTGGATGTGATAAATCAAATGTGAAATGAAAATTTTGCATCCATGAAATTCACTTTATTCAACTATGTGAGGGCTTTAGAAATGGAAAGAGAAAAAATATGATAGGGCAAGGGATATAGATAACAATAGAAGATAATACAATGATATCAAAGGATTCCAACATCCTAGAACTATATGTATCATTAATTATTAAAAATTATCTACCAAGGGAGGAAGATACTTATGAGTTCGCATGTTAGTGTGTTTTTACTTTCATATTGGGTAGAATATTAGGAGCAATAGAACACCATATTTATCTTAGTCTAAATACAATTATTACATATTTTTACAATGTTTTCACTGATGTAACACAAAGTGATATTATAGATCTACTCTCTTGCATTATGTATAGTAGAATGACTTGTGTGTGCATATTTCTTATTCCAGTAGTCAAATATTACTTTTTCATAATTATGTATGCATCTACATGTAAAAGGATAAATAAAATAATGAAATCATTTTTTAATGATGTTACATTATTTTGAATTAGGATGGTGGGTTCAAGGGATTGTTAGTGGTCTTTAGCATTTTTGGTATGCATGATTCAAAATACAGGGTCAATGACAAAATGAGAATAGAACTTGATTGGTCACACATGAATACCTTAGACATTATTAGGACAATAAATATTGGGATTGTCTTTTTAGATCATCATTTCAATCATGAAATATTTCTTAGTTTTTGGGAGCACTTGTTATCAAAATGTAAAATAGACTCATCCCCTTTTATATTACTTTATGGAATCATAAATGCAATAAAATTTAACGTAGATTTAAAGATGACTTAATTGATATGAATAATGGAAAATACAAATTAGGATATGATGCTTAAATAATACTAAAAATATATCATAACACCCTTGAATACGTACATGGTTTGATAATAATTTATATCATAAAATTTTCCTAGTTACACGCTAAATTATTTACATTCTAAACTTGTATGTTTCATGTTGGTAGAAATTGTAAAGCAAGTACAAATAGTGATAAACATAGATAATGAATTAAATGAAGACTCAAATTTAACTCAAGGGGAGATAAGTCAAAAACTAGAGGTCATAGCTAGCCAACAAGATGAACTTCAACATAACATGTATTTGGTTGTGGTAAACACATCAACTACATCAAAGCATGCACCAATTTACATGACTTGTAAATAAGTATTAATAATTACTTAAATCAATAATCAATTGTTGAAAACTTCATAGCTAAGTCCTAATATAGTTGGTTTGATGATGTTTGTCAAGCATTAAATAATTAAAATTTTAAATTCTTGTTTAGATTTAACTGGAGATGATTTACAATCTTTCAAAATTCTTAATAATTAAGGTATAACATTAACTAGCATATTATTATAATAACATTTAAAAATAAATTAAATGTAACATTGAATCTCAAAATTATTATTGTCTTTAGTTCCTCCAAAAGAAATTTGCTTTTTCTTGACTTAGAAAGATTTTTAATTCAAAAACATTATTAAAAAATGAGTATATGCATCCTAGAGGACATTTAACCTAATTTTTAATGGTTTCATCATCACATTTTCCATTAACATTTTGGTCTATGTCTAATATAGATGTCAAAGTACAAAAAATTATAATGAAACTATTACTAACTACTAAAGTGGATGCATATCCTTTATTTTGTTGGTTTCTAAGCCATATGGAAAAAATGTGGGAATATTTATTAATAATTTGGAAATGAATTAGAAGGAACATAGAATTAATTTTAATTATGCAACCATTATTGTAGTAAACCCATTGAACAAAGGTGTGCCTAAAGAAAATTTTATCATTTTAACGAAAGTTTTATGTGAAAAAGAGTTTACAAAGGAAAAATGGCTTATGGCAAAATTGTTTACAAAACTAGCCTTGATTGGGGATACAAATGATGTAATATTTTTTTTAAAGAAGATCTAACTTTATGAATGAAAAGTGTTGAACCAGGGAATTAAGATGAAATTTAGTTTACACTACTTATATAAAATAAATATTGTGAGCATTACTCAATTTTCAATACTATCCATTTTTAATATTGATTCTTAGTTAGATGTTTTCATTCATATTTGGTTTAGATCTCATATAGGATTTTTAAATATAATTTAAATTTAATAACAAATAATTTTTGATATTTTATAGAATTTTTTATATTAAGGTTATAAGTTTTTCCAATTAATCACAATTTGTTGATAAATAGGTACTATTGAAAAAATGAATTTTTCTCCAAGAATTTTTGCTAATATGAGATTATCTCCAAATGTCCTTTTAATTATGAATTTATCATAAATAAATGAATCTTTAAAGTACATATTAATATTAAATGTTCAACATAAACTATTGTGCAATGGTGTCAAGAACTTTATTTGAATAAAATATTAGTAATCAGTCAATTATTGAACAAGAATTCTTGTATTGGTTTACTATTTCAGTTATTATCATTCCACTTGGAAGGAAGTTGTTGATCCTAGGTGTATAAGGAGTGTTGTCTGGGGTTCTAGGGACCATAAAATTTAAATCATAGACCAAACATGTAGACTTTTTTATATTCATACTACCAATGCTTAAGACATATATTTAGCCCTGACTTGTTGAAGATTGAAAAGAAACATTTAAATATTGGGTTGTAGTTTATGTACTTAAATTTAAGAGTATAACTTTATTTAATTCAACACTTTGAATGTATATGAAATTTTATATTTTTTCTTATGTGGGAGATATCATAGTGAAAAAATAGTGACAAATTTATCAATTCAAAGAAACAAAATAGTATGCTAGTATACACTAAAAACATGGAAAAGGTTCTAAACAAGTACATGTACTTAGATGGTACATAAAAAATATTATTAATAGGTGAAAAAACCTATTTTTTTAGAGATAAAAAATAAGCCCTTTTCTTTGGATTGCCTCAAACTAGTAATTTGATGGTACACTGCATTGTAGTAAGAAAATATTCACACACCTATGTATATAGTTAGATCATGCCAGGTTGCACCCAAATATGTGTCACTCCTTGGAAACATATAAAAGAATAATTATAAATTTTTATTGAGTTATCTTTATCCTATAACATATTTTGTATTTGTTACAAAAACCTATGTATACAAAGCCAATAATATTTGGCTAAATTGTATAGTAAGATATGGAATTATTTTGAAGTGGAAAAGTGATTGGTACAAGTTATAAAATATTACTAAATAAATTACATATTTATATGGAATTTGATTAATTTTATATTTGATAGTTCAAATTATTTTTGTATCTATAAAAAAGGCAATTTTTTTACATATAAATAACTTTGTCAGCCTATTAATTTGACTAATTACTGGTAACATCTTTTAAAATAGTAACCTTAGTCTTTAATTTAACTCAAATTTTCATTAACATCTTGATCTATTTTGATAAAATTTAAATCAATCTAAACCTAAAAAAGGTTGAATATTTTAATTAAATTTAAATCATATCCTCTCTACATAAAATGGATAATAGAACAACCATTGGGAATAGTCATTTGTGTCACTGTTCTCATTTTTTACAATACTATTAATTGATCATAATATTACCAAGCTGATAATGAAATTATATTTCATTAACATGTTATGCAATAGTTTATTATATTATCACATAATATGCTTTTCATACTATATATATATATATATATATATATATATATATATATATATATATATATATATATATATATATATATATATATATATATATATATATATATATAACTTTTTAGATTTGTTGGCCTTTCGAATTGAATGCATTAAATTTTCCAATTCGGTTGAATTAATGTCAATATTGACTTTTTCTCCCTTCCTTTTGGGATATGTTTTTGATTTGGGGTCCCAAAGACATTTTCATCTCATGAATTTTCATCTCCTAAATGTTATTAAAATATTTATCTATCTATTTTTCTCTTTTGAATTTTGCCTATATATTACCAATTTTTGTGGCATTTCTTACCATGTGGCTTTTCCCCCTTTCTTCCAAGTGCTTTGTTAACTTAGTTTGATAGATTTAATTTCTATATGCTTTCAAAATTGACACTTATGTATTAATAATTCACCAATTTGTCATATGTACTAGGAACATGTGGTTGTATTTATCTATTCTACTGGAGCTTGGTTCTTTACACACTATTCTATATTCTCATGGTCTCGGGTTGACAATATTATAACACTTATCATGATCCCAGTGATTCATTTTCATAGAGATCCCTACTATGAAATTTGGATATGTTAGTCTTTGGGTGAATGAGGTCATGACATGAGGATGGTTATCACTACTCTACTCACTCAGAATTACTATAAAAAAGTCATGATGACATCCCTCCTAGATTTAAGAGATGATGCCACATGTCATGTTATCAGTATTTCATTTAGCATATTAGACTTAGTGATTATTTGAGTGTTTTAATTATAATGGTTTAATGGGATGAATACATTCATCATGATCCAAGCATTCCACTCACCTAGAGCTTACAAAAAGTTGACATTTATTGAGTTAGGCTCTAAGTGAGTGGGATTATGACATTTGGTGAAATCTCAAAACACTGCTTGCTATGGAAAAAAGATAGTTTTTTCTAAGTAGAATAAATCCATAGATTATGCAAATAAATTTATATAAATACAAGAAGGCCATTAATTATGGAAAGAATTTTTTATAAGTACAAGAAAGCCATAAATTATGGACTAGATGACACCTTCATAAACTTGAAAAACCAAAATGAAGTGCTAACTTGGATTATCTCTAGTTATTCTGATGAGTGCACACTACATCAAAAATTTGGATGAGTTGGCATGGTTGGGTGTAAAATTGGCATACTGGAAGTATTTGGATCTACTAGGATGTGTTCAAGTGATAAGAATTAGGACACTTGGTGATATCCTAAAGCTTTGATTTCTTGAGAAAATCAATTTTTTTATAAGTACATGAAGGTTGTAGATTAGCTGGTAGATGACACCTTTAATATTAACTTGAAAGACCAGAATTGAGTGTTGTCTTGGATTTTGTCTTTGGGTGTTTCAGATGAATAGGCAAGTGTTGTGTTGCATATTAGGTTGAGCTGGTAGGTGTTTGTGTGTAAAATGGGAATTAATGGTATTAATCCACTGAAGAATCCCCCAAGATTGTGTTACAAAACATTGGTTATAAATTAGATGTTCATATTAATAATATATTGTTCATAATGGGCATGTGTCCACTCTACACCTAGATTGGAAAACTATCAACTGCTACCAAAAATATTTATCTTGAGATTTCTAATTTTTTTCATAGTCCATAAGATTAAAAATGTGATTTGGGGAATAAACTATGTATACTTTTTTAGATCAATGTGTTTTGAATCACCAATGACATTAGACATCCATAGACATATATCATGGTATCCTATGGATAAGGATCACCACACAATGTTTTACAATGAATATTTGTACTCACAAACATTTTGACTTTTGTTCTCAACATTTTTCATGAGGTGTAAAAGATACACAATTTCTATGAAATCTTTAGGCTTTCCTCCTCATTGTAACATTTTTTTGCACAATTTTACCAAAGTCCTAAGTCTTTGTGAAATTTGTTGATGCTTTATATTTTGTAATTTCATTTGGGCCTTGATCTTTGAAACTTTTATTTGGGTCTTGGTCTTTAGAACTTTTATTTGAAAAAAAATTGACTAGTTGTAAAACCTTTTTTTTTAAGACCAAAACACTTACGAAACTCTCACAAAAATTTCTTCAAACTTTTTGTAGGTTTCATGACTTCTCTTCAAATGTTTATCCTTCAAAAATTTTATTTAGAATAAAATTTCTTACTAGTTGCATCTTTTTGACGTAAAAACTTGAGAAATTTTCATAAAGTCTTCAAAACATTTATTCGAATCAAAAGTTATGACTAGTATTTTGCTAAAAAGTGTGAAGACCAACCTCTTTTGAAAATATTTAAAGTCTTTTGATTCCTTATAAGTCATTCATGTCAAAACATGTGAAGACCAAAACCTCAAAACTTGAAGTTTTGATTCTTTCTTACCTTAGCCCCTTCATCAAACTTTGATTGCACCTAAAACTCTATAACGAATTCATATTCTACTCCTACACTAAATAGTCCCATCAAACTTATGTTATAGAATATTAGTTAGAAAGTGGATGTTCTATTATCTTGTTCAGAATTGGCATGTGCCCATTATACACAATATTGGAATTATCAACTGTCAAAACTCTTTATCTTAATATTTTTTATTTTTTCACAGTCCATAAGATTGAAAATGTGATTTCTAGGAATAAACTATGTATACTTATTTAGATTGACGTGTTTCAAATATCTAGTGGAATAATAAATCCAAAGATGTCTATCAAAATATCCCATAGATAATGATCTAATGCCATATGCTAAAGTAAAATGTGTAAATTGACTAGTTATAACTCCCTTAGTAATGCCAATTTAAATAATTGAATCAAAGTACTAAGAAGCAGCTAAAAAATGAACCATAATGCCATACATGTGAGAATTCAAAATATAAATTAACCAATGGAGAGTTAAAAAAATTGATCAGATGGATAACATGAATAATTCAAATACTGTGAGTAGTTAAAACTTGATGCAACAAATAGGATCATCTCATAAATTTAGGATGATCATGTTCGTAGTTCTTCATAATATGGGGCATAGATAAGGATTTGATAATTACAAAAAAAATAAAAACTAATTGACAATAATTGTTAAGATCGATGAAGTATAAAATTTGGAAAGTATAAAGGCTATTTACATACTAATCTTATTTACCATTAACAATACACAAATTATATAAGAATATTATCACTTACGAAGCTAAGAATCCAATATATTCTTATACTAAGATTTTCTTTTATAATATTATAATAGGGTTCTATTGGGGTCCTCACCCATATAAATAAATTAATAAATTAATACATTTGATAGAGAGTATATTATAGGAATTTAACATTGAGGAAGATATCAACAACTTGATTAGCCTCCCTAAAATAATGATTTTGATATAAACAACTTGAAAAGCTTGATTTTGTAGAGAATGTTGTCAGTTTAAAGATTCTCTATATTTAGATTCCAATTGGTGGAGGAACATTTCATCTATTTTTAATCTATTTCATCAAAATCAAATATTAATTACTTAACCACTATTTTTAAAAAATGAATTATTTCAACAAACTAGAATAATATCTACTACTTGTTGATTAATAACTTTAATTCATAAAAACATTGAAATTAGAATCCATAAAATATGATATGTAACTCTAATAAATTTAAAAGTGGAATATGATAATAGTGAAATTAGAATCCAATATTTTAAATAATTGATACTATAAGTGCCATTAATAATAGTTTTAGTTTTCAATCTAGACTAGACTATGTACAAAGTTAATAAAATGATGGTTAGATGATAAAAAATATTAAAACCACTTTTAAAATTTTTAAAACATCTTCTTACATTATCCCAAAAATTTTCAATAAATTTTAATGGTTAATATTTTTTTATAAGGATTTTTATCTTCAAAACCCTAGTTTAGGGTATGCAAACATGTACATAGGCCGAGAGCTCTAAAGAAAGAGTAATTTGCATTTTGAGACCTATTTATTCAAATATTTTATTTTTAAAATTTCTGCCACAAAATTATCATATTATTTCAAGTACTTAGACAATTTGAACAATCCTATAACATGATGAAAACAAGTTTTTTCTTGACTATATAATCACTTATCTGGACTACAAATAGGTAATGAGCTAAAATTTAATGGAATTTAAATATTTAAGATCATGTTTGGAGTCATATAAATTTTAAAACATTTATAAAACTTTTATATTTCCATTTCACACAAAATTTACTTCAACCCAATCTTGAAAAGTGATAAAATATAGTTTTTTCTTGAATGTAGATGCATATTTTTAGACTACAAAAGCCTATACTATGATTTCAAGTTTGTAAATTACAAGAAAACTATTATAAAAAATTAATATTATTCAAAAAACAAAAAACATAATCACTTAAATTAATTAATATATTTAATTTTCAATAATAAACTCAAATGAAGAAACTTTTCATTATTTTGATGTAAATTTGTACACAGTCCTATTTACAATCCTATTTTTTAGACTTCTCTCTTACTTTTTTTTTCTAAATATATGAGTTCCTATTATACTTTATTATTTTATAATACTTAAAATTTAGTATTCCAATAGATTATTTATATCCCTTTTCTCCCTTATTATCTCTAATATCCTAAACTTTCTTAGACTATCTAACTTACAAGACTCAACCTATGTCTTAACCTTAGTTGAGATTTGCATAGTCAATTATAAAATAAGACCTTAGAAATATTAAAATATATATATAATACCTTAATTGAACCATCCAATAAAGTATCATGACCTTTTTTTTAAATCATAATATGATAAATACTCTTCAAATGTCCTTTACAATTTCAAATTTTCAAAAAGACAGTTTTGGTAGGAAAATCATCATGAGGCTGAAATGACTAAATTTTGGAATGATAAAGATTTAAAAAATTTATAAATGAATAGTTAAAAATTCATAAATATATTATAATACAAACATTTAAAAAAATAAAAAACTAAATCCTAATTTTCTTGCATCAACAAGTCAGACACACATATCCCTAGACACGCCATAGGTTAAGGGTGTAACAATTCAATAAAATATGTTTCCAATTTATAAAATGGATCTTGGATAATGATAATAACCAATGTAAAATCATCTTAAATTTTTTTATTACTTATTTTTTTATACACATAAAACCTATAAGAGTATTGATGTAGAGGGTATGCACAAAACAATGCACTTAACCTTGTTTTCAACAAACACTTCCTAGATCAAGAAATATAGATCATATACACAAAAATGGTTATATGACTAAATGATTATTTTAATGGTTCTTAAAATATTATCCATGATATTCATGGTCTCAGTATATCTCTTATCCATGGTACACACCTTTCAAAAGCATCTATCCACTTCACACACAACTTTGCAGACCTTGAAAAGGGATGATTGGTTTAAGGATAATTTATTGAGTATAAACTAATTGTTTGTATTAAATGGTTTTATAAACATTATCCATGATATTTTTATCCATTTTAACCCCTAATTTCAATCACAAAACTTTTAAATCACCTCTTGAGGTCATACCCTGGTTTCTCCTCTTTGACTGAGTTCTTTAATAGACTTTGTTTAGGCTATTTTTTTAGGTATGGTCATGTACAGACCTATTTTAAGAAACTATTAACATATAAAAATAACCTATATGTCCTTATTACCCTTCACCACTTTTTAGTCTTTAATTAAATCCTTAAGCTACTTTTCTAGGCTCCTTTTAGTCATTATTAAGGCATATTATGTGCCTATTTCCACTCAGGCCTCTATAAACATACTTTATTGTATGAAATCATCATGAAATATTAAAAATGATTTATAACACATAAAAAACTCTCAAAATATAAATTTTGACAAATTTATACTAGTGGAAATGTTGTATACATGAATTTTTCCTTTAAAACCCTGGTTTAAGGTTGTCAGTAGGCAAAGTGACCTGAGAGTAGTTTAATTATTGTTTTCACTACTTTATAAAGGTTTAAAATAAATATAACCATTTTTTTAGGTCTATAAAATTATCGAACACCTTTTTAAACCATTAGATCATCTAATCAACACCTTTTTTGGACATTTACGGTGATATTTATATTAGACTATGTAGTTATATTTGATCGTCACAAAATTTTATTAGGTTTCATACCAATAAACTTAAAATCAATACCACAAAAAGATTACAAAACTTGTAATAATAATGATCTCACTTGCCAATGTCTCAATAAATACCAAAACTTGTATTTTCCTTATACTAGTCCATTTCTTTCAATCATTTTCCAATGGATATGCATAGAAAAGGTAGTGTATACAGTTTCCTATTTGGAAAGTATGAAGAATTCCTTTGAGATTTTGGACAATGACTCTTTTCCTTGTTAGAAGGAAAACTTAATTTTATTGATTATAGAATACACAATCATGAGTGTCTACATAATTCAACCTTAGTGATAAAAAAACATTATTCCTTTACTTACACAGTCAAATCATAGTTTATACACGACTTCAAGGACACATGACATATACTTTTCAACCATAAATACATCCCTATAAATCTCTCATAATATTATTTCTTTCATACATGATGTTATATAGTCAAAGCTTAACATAACACCAATTTTTATCCTTTCAAAAAAAATACCAATAAAGGATCTTCTTTCATCCATTCTACCTTACACAGTCATTCATTCCAACTCATGTTACAGGAATGCTGATCTACAATAATTAAATTTTAAAACAATAATATTTTATTTCATTTCTTGGGGGTTTAATAACATTATATCTTTTGAATCCAAACCCAATATCTCTTACCTTCCAATTAATGCTCACAAAGGCACATCTATGTTCTTTTTTTCTTCATAACCACCATAACTGACTAATATTTCCTCTTGTATGTTGATATTAAATACCTTATCCTACTAAAAAGACAAATTACTCTTAAGACCCATAATGTCATAAGGTAATAACACTTAGAACTTTTACAACATCAAAAAATTAGAGAAACAATACAAAACATTTCAAACATTTGAACTATCCATTTAGGTGAGACATTGCCTAATGGGTCCAACTTCAAATTTGACCAGGACCTAGCACATAATATGGACTTCTACAAACCCCCTAGGACCAAAAAAACTCCATAATGACTCAAAACATGAAAATTAGATAGATATATACAAGGAGGCAGTGAGGCTCCTACATCATACTACCGAAGAACAAATGGAAACTTTCCATAAAAGTTATAAGTGATTAGTCTTTGATGTTATTTGCATCACCTCTTTATTTAATGGCATCTCCTCTTGAATCCCAAGGTCTAGTTGATATACATAAACCTTTATGGTGTTTATTTAATTGTATGTTGGCTCCTCCTTTATTCATCTTTTTCTTGATTTATCCTTTGAGGTCATCTTCTTGTGTTTTGATCTCCAAATTGATCATCTTCAACTTCTTAGTGTTCTCTTACAACCAAACTACATATAGAACACAAAATTTAATGAAAATAATCTCCTGCTTGTCCTCTTATAAATCACACTCTTGCTTACTTGCTCTCTCTATGCTTCATTCCTTTGCTTTTGGGAGTATTGTTGTGTGTTTTATCCTCTCCTTCAAATCTCTCAATATATGTAACCTATTTTTCCTCCTCTTTTTTATGTTCACCATTTACCTGATCATTTTCTTCTCCCTCCATAGCCAATGATCTCAACATGCCCACCTTCTCAATAAAGTGGTATATATTTTCCTTGCCTTGAATGAATGATAAATGATGTGATAAACTTGAAAATAATCCTTCCACATGTTCATATAAAATTATCTCCCCTCTCTCTTAATTTCTTATTTGGTCCTTTATATTAGGCAATTATACCTTGTTAAGCAAGTTTTTTGCACCTTACTCCACCTTAAGTAATTTTATTTCAACTTATTATATCCCTTATCCAAGATTTCTCCTTGGATCCAATTCTTTGAGAAATCACTTTTCTCTCTTATTTTGAGCTTCTTTATCTCCTTATCTCTTCTTAAACCTCTCTTTTATTTCAACTTGCCTTAACCAACTTCTCTCAATCACCTGAAATCTTATTTTAACTACTTCTTAAACAATATTCATCATAATTTCAATGAAATAATAAAGTACATGGAATGAAAACATAAAAAACAAATTTTTACCTTATATTTATGTACAACCTCTCTATATAATCTTTCTCACTCTAATACCAAATGATGTAGAGGGTATGAACAAAATAATACACTTAACCTTATTTTTAATAAACACTTATTAGATCAAGAAATATAGTTCATATGCACACTATTGGTTATAGGAATCAATGCTTATTTAAATTATTCTTAACATCTTCTCTATGTTATCAATGGTCTCAATACATCTCTTATCCATGGTGCACACCTTTCAAAATCATCTATTCACTTCACACACAACTCTATACACCTTGAAAAGGGATGATTGGTTTAATGATCATTTATTGATTCTCACCTCACTATTTGTATTCAATGGTTTTAGACACTTTATCCATGATCTTTAAATCACTTTGGAATCCCTCATTCCAATCACAAAACTCTCAAAACATCTCTTAAGGTCATACCCTAGTTTTTCCTCTTTGATTGAGTTCTTTTGTATCCTTTTTAGGGTATTTTACTAGGTATGATCATGTACAAGCATATTTTGAGAGAATATTACCATATAATAATACCCTATATGAAATTTGTATCTTTTTCCAAGTTTCAATCTTTAATTCAATCTTTAATCTACTTTTATAGGCTCCTTTTAGTCACTGTTAAGGCCTATTAGGCCTATTCTACCCCTATTTCCACTCAAACCTATATAAACATACTTTATTGTATGACATTATCATGAAATCTTAAAAATTATTTAAAACACATACACACCTATCAGAATACAAATTTTTATAGAATTCTACTAGTGGAAATGCTATACACATGCAATTTTCCTTTAAAACCCTAGTTTTGGGTTGTTAGCATGTATAGTGAGTCGAAAGTACTTTAATTGTTATTTAAACTTATTTCCAAAGTTTTCAATTCACTTTAACCATTTTTATAGGTATTTATAATTATCCAACACCTTCTAAAACCATTAGATCATCTACTCAACATATCTACTATATATTTATGATGATTTTTATATTATACTATGTAGTTTTGTTTGACTGTCACAAATTTTATTAGGTTTTATACCAATAAAACTAAAATAAATACCAAAAAAATATTATATAACCTTAAATAAAAATGATCTCACTCACCAATTTCTCTATAAATACCAAAACTTGTATTTTCCTTACATTGATCCATTTCATTTAGTCATTTACCAATGGATATGCATAAAAAAGGTAGGGTGTATAGTTTCTTATTTAGAAAGTATGAAGAATTCCTTTGATATTTTAGAAAATGAATCTTATCCTTTTAAAAATTAAACCTTACTTTTATTGATTATAGAATATAAAGTCAATAGGGTCTGCATAATTCACCCTCAGTGATCACATAACATCATTGCTTTACTTATATAGTCAAATCATAATTTATACACAAAAAATATGGTTTATAAATTTTTTTCTCCAACACAAATAAATTCAAGGATGTGTGACACATAATTTCCAATTGTAAATACATCCCTATCAATATCTCATTATTTTTTCTTGCATACGTGATCTTTCAAAGTCAAAGGTTAACATAATGCCAATAGAAATAGGGTATGTAGACCTGTGTTGGGGGTTCCTTGTTCATATATGATAAATCCTCCTATAATAATGTAAATAACTTTACAAATAGTATTAAATTAACTCACAAGTTTTATCCTTTCAAAATAACATAACAATAAAAGATCTTCTTTCATCTATTTTACCTTACATAGTCATTCATTCCAACTCATGCTATAAGAATATTTATATAAAATAATCAATTTTCAAAATAAGAATATTTTATTTAATTATTTGGGTGTTAAATAAATTTATGTATTTCAAATCTAACCCCAATCTCTCTTACCTTTAAATGAATTCTCACAAAGGCACATCCATATTCTTTTATTCTTCATAACCACCCTAACTAACTACTGAATCCTCTTGTATATTAATCTCAACTACCTAATCCTTATAACAAGACTAATTACTCTTAATAACCCTAATGACATAACATCATAACACTTTTAAATTTTAAAACATCAAAAAATTAGATAAATAATACAAAACATTTCAAATATTTGAATTAGTCAATTAGGTGAGAAAATGCCTAATGGGTCCAAATTCAAATTTGACCAAGACCTAATACCTAATATGGACTTCTACAGACCCCATAGGAACACAAACCTAATGACTCAAAATATGAAAATTATAAAAATATATACAAGGAGGTAGTGAGGCTCCTACATCAAGTATCACTTTACATCCTTGAACAAGGATAGACATCAAAGACAAAAAAATATCTTCCAGGTAGTGGTCTCTCCTACATAATGGCCAAACCTAAACATTTTATTCAATTCATATATAACTTATGCATGTTCATGATACCAAACACCTAAATAATACCTAATCACTTTTTATATTATATTTTATCCCACCAATCAGACTATAGGGAGTGATGAATGCCATTAGTTACTTCTTTTCCATCACTGTCAACTAAATAAGTTCAAAACATGATGTAATAACTATACTATTTTAGATATGTCTTTGAGAATGTGTTGTAATTTGTATAACTTGACATCTATCATGGCACCATATAAGTTATTCATGTCATCGCATGAGGTAATTAAATATAAATGATTGAGGCCAAAATATATTTTTCTAAGCTTCACCACTACTAAGAATTGAAAATCTTAAAATGACATGATCCATGTAAAATAGCTTTATAACTAAGATACTTGATTGTTTTATGGTCTCTGAAAAACATAAATGGGGTTGTAAGTATTTATTGGAGAAAGTTTTAAATTTCATATACCATTTGCATAATTCCCACTTATTTTTCATATAATTTTGTTTAGTGGGGTTTGATTTTGAATAGTAAAATAGTTAGGATGATCAATCATATGATCCACCAATTGTGATAAAATGAAACTGATAGGAATTTTAAAAACATTAACATGGACATGAAATGGATTAATCCATCAAGAAATCATAAGATAAGGGCACTTATAATTTTATCCTTGAAGGGTTGAAATTATTAATATTTATTTCCCATCCAAATGGAATAGTCCATACTTGCAAAATAGTTATTCCAATGGTGCTACAATTTTCACATAGTTTTTAATGAACTTGCAATAGTAGATTGCATGGATTATACATGGACACATACTTTGTTTAATTGGATCTTAAAACTATAAAATAACAATTATCATGGTTAGATCTACAATCATTCCCTTTTTACAAATAATTTGACCAAGTAGAGTTTTAAAAGGTGTTGAAAGATATAATTTGTCAAATTGAGAGAAATCTACAACTATCAACATCAGACATGTTTTTATGATGGTATTTTACCAACCCATAGACCATCTAGTCATCAAGATATAATTGGATGAAATTGTTAATGGAGTATTTAAACTTGGGAATAATGATATGTGAGAACATAGTCGATGCCTTTTTAGCCAAAAATTCATTACATTTTATGGAAAGGATCCTAATTCTATTGTGAACATTATCTTTAGTTTTTCCTCTTCATCAATATAAATTTGAAGGTACCTAGATAACCCATTAGTGAAAATACAAATTTCAAAACCTAGCATTCCTTATAAGTCTCTTTGATGAATGGAGTTAGAAACATGTCAATGACACACATGTCATTAATAAACCTAAATTTAATTCCCATATAAATGTGCCCATCATTTTTTATTCTTATTACAATGGGTATTACTCAATAATACTATTCAAATAGATAAATAACTCTAGAATTTAAAATGTTGTTTATTTAGTCCACTTTTACATGTATGTTAGGATTCATATGGTATGGTCTCTTCTTCATAGGGCTTGTGCCATTAGGGATCTTGAATTTTTGTTTTCCAAAAGATTAATTCAAATCCTTCATCTCATTTTAAATGTGAATACAAATGTCTTGATACTCACACAACTCAATGAATTTTTATAGTTTTTCATCAGACCAAAAATCACCCATAATTGTGACCTTCATCTCTTCTTCCACTTCAATGTTGGACTTTTTTATTTTTAAGGTCTCATGGTAATATTTATGTTATTACCATTTCACATAAACTAATTCAAATGTTTCATATATATTTTATTTTTTCAAGTGATCTATGGGATCATTAGGAGGTATTTTATTAACTTTACATACCACCTTTTCTTTAATTCAATTGTAACATCAATTTTAATTAAACCAAATCTCTTCATGTTCTTCCCTAGAATAATTATTCAAAATTCATTTTTCATTAATTGTGGACAATGAAAAGGCCCTTCTCAATAAGCTTATTTCATACATACTCTTCCATTATAGCATCATCCTCCATGATGGTTTGATGCATACACTACCTATGTTTGATAACGCTAGAATTTGAGGAACAAAAGGAGAAATTATGATAAAAATCAGATTTTAATTTCTCCTAGTAGGATATTACCTTGTGCATTTTAAAAATAATTTAGCAAGCATAGGCCTAGGTATTTTAGGTTGCATAAAAGTTATGGAGCCATTAATGTATTAGAATTCAATGTATGATGTGTGTCTAAACCTATTAAAAACTGTACATATGTTCTATTTGATCTAATTTTACACTTTAACTAGGTAGGACACACTAAAATTCATGATTTAAATGAGTGAAAATAACATTCTTCACCTTAGCCTAAGTTGAAAGGTTGGGATTATGCGTTTCCCAATAATGAGTAGTTGTAATCTTCAAGGTTTGCACCAAAGAACTATGGAATTATTCCTCGTTAGAGACATAATATTCCTTGTCATTCAAAAATATAGAGACATTATCAAATCATCCATATAATGTAAAGGAAACAATTTTTCCTTTTCTAAAGTGGAACACTTGCTTCATTCTAGAAGTGGGATGCAATACCAAGACGTTGGTTCTTGAAGATCATATAACTTTACCCTTTATGTTCTTTACTTTTTCTTGTGTTGGAATTAGTCTTTATGTTTTATTCATAAAACTACACTTCTACTATGTTACTTTTTATGATTTTTGAACCCATCAATCATAAGCAACACTAGTTGTATAAAAAATGGAGTTTATATCCTCCCAACTCAAAATTATTTTCTTTTCAACATTCAAGTGATCACCACATTGAAAAATAATGTTATATATTTGGTTTACTTCATCATCCATATCTACACTCTTGAAATAATATTATGTTGTAAATATAGTAATTACATGATGTTCCCCATCCTCAAATCTCTTGTAACACTATTTAAAATTCATGTCTACATTATTCACATAGTAGCATGGTTAACCTAGCGTTATTGGATATTAATTATGCTTTTTTAAATACTAAAAGAAAATTCACTCCCATTATGTTGACACAAGCATTCTGTAGGATTCTTAAAGGTTCTGTGCGAGTTTAGTTTTTGTTATAAATTAAACATAAGGTGAATAACTATATGTATAACATCCATTATTGTAGAAATATTATTGTGTCAGAATTTATAACATAGTTCCCTTGTTTTTTAAAATTTATCACACTAAAAAACCATCTATTTTTATGTCAAATAGAAGTTTTGAATCATATCCAATGTTTTGCACACTATTGAACATGCACTATCTTACTATGCATCTTGCATGAGATTTAATTATTCTTGTTGCTTTATACTATGTTGGTGAAATATTTGGTACTTCATGATAAATCTAAGTTTCAAAAACTTTCATGAGATAAAAATTATCTCATTTATTATGAGGGTAGGTTCCCATTATTGAAATCAGTGAAAACTAATCTATTATTTACAAGTTGAATGGGGGGGGGGTTATAATGGTGACATTCAACTGGAAACAAAAATGGAAAGAGAAAATTCAAAGAATAATAAGTGTAAAAAAAAATAAAAATTTCATCCATTTATGCAATAATAATATGAAAAGATAATAAGTTACTTTAGGAGATCAAACACAATTAGTGATTGGAACAATGATTTAGGCATTAACATAAGAATAATACACATCCATTAAATAAAATGAGGGAAAATGTTCTAGTATTTCCTTGGATTATGTACACAATAATGATCACAAAGTTTCCTTATTATTATTCAATATTCAAAAAAATTGGACATCAAAAATTCCCTTTTACAATTACCATTTATTGTATTTATAACCAAAGGGAATGGGTTGACTTTTTACATTCCAAAGTGACTCTTCATATTCTATTTTTCATCTTATTCTATTATTTTACAATTTTGATTTTATAAAAAGTAAAGTATTTATTTTACCAAAATAAATGATTAGACAAAAATAGATATAATCTCTATGGACCTTATTGAGAGGTTTTCTTTGAGGCAAAAGTGGTTGTAGATGTATTTATAGTAGCAAAACTTTTTTGGCTTGTTCTTTATCTCATGTAGCCTTGAATATTTAAAATATTTTGACTACCTCAAGGGATACATTTATTTTAGTAACCACAAAATGTAGGTAATTCATGAACCATCTATACGAGATAAACATCAGGGTGTTTGGGACCATGGAAAATTCTGCCAATTGAGTATTCAACTCTTCTAGTGAAATATGGATTTCACTGAGCATTGTCATTGAACCTTTTCTAAATTTTATCTCATAAAGAAGATCTTATTTGACAACTTTATATAATTGAGATTTCAATTCATCCATAATATTTTTATTGATACCATATGTTTATATATGTCACAATGAATCTCATTTAAATTGTTAGAGATTAGCTTGCATTTTCGTTCGTCCATGTCTATTTTCTTTCATCTCCCTGATGGATCTATTAAAAAATTACATTCTATAGAGTATACTCTCTACCTATTTGAAATAAGTTTAATAATATTACATTTAAAATAATCCACATCACACCATAACTTTGTCATGAATTAGAATCATTTATTTTATATCTCTAGTCACTTCTTCTCACACTTTCAAATTAGCAGTGTGGGATTTGATTTGATTGTGGATGTATGACATGTATTGATCAATGGAAACATAGATATTCATGGATTATTTAATACAGTTACTTATGACTATAATAAATTCATCCACCCATGCCTCTAGAATTTTTCATAAGAGTTATGCTTGCTGATAGTAACAATAACTTATTTTCTTATCCCTAGCAATTATGTTAGAACATTAAACTATGGGGTTGAGGGAGTTTATAAGGGATTAATTAGATAATTAACATATCTTACCAATTATTTGACCTATTTTTAGTGATGATATTGGTTAAATCCATATTTATAAAAACTTTTTATTATTATTTCAGTGATCTCCTAATGGTTATGAATATCTTCTTCCCATGTTACTTCTCCAAGTGATTTCCTCTTGAGACTATAGTCACTCACTATAATTTCTTCTATGTAATCTTAGACATTAGGATCAATGACATACATGAAATATGTACATATGGATTATATACCAACCTAGATTTGGTTTTTTATTTATTTGATATAGGGGTCTACTCAAAAATTAACTAAAACATCAAAATTTGTCATTTCTATTTCAACTACCTTTTTCCTTTTCTTTAACATTAGTTGTACCCATTGAAATGAAGGATCAATATAAGAGACCATTTAATATTCAAAATAAGAGGGAGTGGTTTTATTTGGAGGAATCATTTCAAGAGGAAGAGGTATTTTTAGATATCTATATGGAGAACATGGAACCTCTACTTTGGTCTCTTTTTTTGATACTTGTTGGACTTCACCCTATGTGGAGGCCAAGTATTATTGTATAGTATTTGGGATGAGAAAGATAAGATCACCAAGGTATCTTTTTGAAGACAATATTTTTATATATTTATTATCTTGCTTCATTTTCCCTACTATTAGACTCTCTTTGCATGGATTTCCTAGTTGTATCCTTGGATAAGGAACTTCACCTTCACCATATTCCAAACTAAATTATATAGATGTATCAATTCCCATATTGGTATTACTCATTCTAGAAGTAGGTGGGGGATATTGATTTGGATAATTTGAATCCCTTCCTCTCTTTAAAGCACATATTTTTTCTTTATCTAGTTTATTATTTATCCATTTATTTGTATGAGACAATACTCTATGAATTCTTTATTACAATTCAGTGGGATCTTTGATTGACAAATTTATAATTGTTAAGGATGTAAAAATAAATATATTTATATACTCAAGATAAATTAGGTATTTCTCATCATCAATCATCACTTTTATAGCCCATTCATTTATGAATTATCTTATATACTCAAGATTCATTTGACTCTAGTCCCTTTTTATTACTTCAAATCCATTTGTATAATCAACCCAATAGTCTTCTAAATGAGGTTTGTGTTCATAGGTATATCCTATGACAAAATTTTGCTTCACATAACAAATTCATTATTGTCATAGGATCCAAGAGTAAACTTAGAGATGGATAATTAAATGTATTATTTATTGACCATCATTCTACAAATAAAGTGCCCTAATATAATGGAGAATGAAACACTTAGTACATGCTTCACTTTACAACATTTATGAACTGCTTCTAGTTTTCAATATAGTTCTATGAGAACATTTTTTTTCATTTTCTAGTCTTGAGAGCCTCAAAGGGTGTCCTTCAAAGCTACCAAATCTAATATACATGAATTTTTTAAATTGGATGTAGTAGTTTCCATATTGGTTGAACAATCTTGTTGATTTAGTTGAAGTCCACATTCCCTAATCCTTTTTAAGGCAATACACTACTCTCAATGTGAATGCATCATTAATTATGATGTAGTGTTTATTATTTTACCACAACATGAGTTGAGGGAAGCATTCAAATACTTATGTTGATTATGTGATAACCCCATGCTAGGAAATTTCTAGGTATACCCTTTGTGAAGATAATGAGTACACTAGATAGGTTGTCATGAAAAAATACTTTGAGACATGTACATTCGGTAACTAATCATGTAGAGGATCACTAATCACCTAACCCTAATCTATGAACTACTTTATGTGATAAATGATGTTCATTGATAGGAACATTTAGTGGTGAAAACTCTTGGTATATTCAATCCATACTATTTGGTTTAATAGGGTGACCACAATTGAAATTTATTCATTGAAATCTACCTTAAACATGTTCTTCGTGATCTTGGAGCATCTTTATTTATTTTTCTTCAAACATGAGTTTTTATCATAGTTAAGCATTTATTTAGGTTTTTGTCCCAATGTTCCTTTTCCTTCTTGACACCGATGCTAATACATTCATCATAAAGTGAGATCTTCATTATCATGCCCATAGACACTATATCCACTTTTATCATAATCTCTCTAGATCATGACCCAATTTCACTTGATGGAAGATTATAGTGTTTTTCACAATCATGTACTAACTATGATCATTGTACTGATGTGGAAAGGTATCTACTTGTGGTAGGCCACTTTATGAGAGGCATTTTATGAGCAATGCTGGATAATATTTTATAGAAATATTCTAAATCCACATGCCCAATCTAAAAATTAAATTTTTTTTGGATGTTATAATATAAAACCAACATTGGTTCATAATCCATGAATTTTAGTTCATCCTACTAGTTTTTAGATTTGTAAATGGTATTTGGCAGGTAAGGGTAAGGATGTCTAGTAGGTCTAGGGGAAGAAATGTTGAATTGGTTATAAATAATTCATATCAGTGGACATATGGAACTTTATTTTACTATTAAAAATCTCATATAATGGTTCTAAAAAGAGGGGTAAATCATTTCAAAGTGGGGGGGGGGAAATACGCTAATAATAATGTGAAAATAGTCCAATAAATTTTTGCTAGAATTGAGAAAAAAATAAATAGGGATTCACCAATGGGAAGAGCTTGGGGAAAGATTAAAATTTTCTAGATCATAAATTAAAAAATTAAAATGAGTAAAAAGAGCCTCAAACTTGATAATATAGCCTCTCTAGGAAGGTGCCAATGACAAGTTGCATGGTAGTGTCTACATGCATGTGTCTAGGGAGGATAATGAAAGTGACCACCACATATTTGAAGCACATGTAGTCATGTAGGTGAATATACCCTACGTATTTAAGTATATATGTATATACATTCATGATGGATGGGATGGCATTCGCCACATCCTCATGTCATGCATGGGCACAAAGATGTGGCTACCTAGGTTACCATGTCCATACATCGATAAGGGATGAGATCATAGTATTTACATCTTCATGGAATGTACAGGTGAAAAGTTTTAATTTTTTAATTATTCATGTCTCCATGTCTTTGTGTTCATGGAGGAGTGTTTATCTAGCCACATCTGATGAAAAGGTATGGATGTCGTTAGGCAATTTTCTTATAATAAATCTTTCTAAGTAAATTATTTTTTCAAATTTTCCATTTTATTTAATTTTTGGAACATAAACTAGAGTATTTTCCTTGAAATTAGGGTAAATATTGACATGATATATTTTAGGAAAAAAACTATCTCAAGATAGGGATGTGATTTGTAAGAAGACAAAAATAGAACTCCCAAAGTTTAGGGTTTTAATAGATCAAAACCCTATCCATTAGGAAATATATTCAAAAAAAAAGATAATGGAACATGAAATAAACTAGTAGACTTAATGAAATGGAAATTAAAAACATAACCAAAAGGGAAAAACAAAACTAAAAGGAAATGGTAAGGGATAGTCTATTTTCACTCTTTATATAACTTCAAATATTACCCACTATATGGAAATGAGATGTGAGTACCATATTTTTATACTAAATAGTACATGTTTTCACTATAGAAATATCAAATTTTAAATGTTTTAATCCATAGGGAGTCAAAGTTACCATGACTTTCTTTTTTTCTCTCCTTTTGTCCCAAAGTACGGTCACCAATTTTGAAATCATGTTGATGGGTCTTCTAATCAAATAATTATTTGACATTTTATTGATGAGATTTAATTCTATCGATTATTGTGACTCTCTCTTATCCATAGTATCTTTTAACTATTCATCTTCTATAGTTTGTGTTACCTTCAAAGAAGGCAATTACAAATAAATAGGGATTGTAACATCTTTACTATATAGTAGATGAAATGGATACATTCCAATAATTTTCTTAGGCATGATTTTATTGGACCATAGTGAATCATATATATTCTTATGTTAATTCCTCTATTTATGTCAACCAACTTTCAAATGATGGTAATAATTTTTTTGTTACTATTTTTTTTTTACCATTACCTTGAGGGTAGTAATCTAAATAATGTACAACTGATATTTCCTACCCATAGCAAAAACTAAAAAAATAAAAAAAGACAATTTATAACCATTATTCATTAGAATATTTTGAAGTGCACTAAAATTATCCAAAATATTTTCCTATATGAAGTTACACACAACTTTAGAAGTGGTGAATTTTACTGGAATGGATGTCACCCACTTTGTGAAGTAATCGTTGGCCATCAAGACATGGGCATGTCTAACACTAAAATGAGGATTTATATTTACAATTAAGTCTAACCCCCATTATTGAAATGGTTCCTCTATGAATACTAATCAAAGAGGAAATTCTATGAGCTTATGCTTCTAAATAATATATTGATAAGCTTCACATTTAGAAACCCATTTTTTCGTATCTTTGAACAACGTGGGCCAATAGTAGCTAGCTTTCAAGATTTTGAACATTTTGAATGAAAAAATAAATGTCCTCTACAAAATTTATCATGAAATGCTTTTAATATATATATTTTTGTTCTTTATCTACCCAACTAAGGAAGTTTTCATCTAAAGATTTATTAAACAAGGTATTGTCCCAAATTATGTATTTGGTTTCCTTTAGCTTGAGAGTTCTTTTTTGTTTTTAAACTAACATGAGCCAAACATTATCCATATGAGAGGAAGAATGATATATTTTAATACCATTATTAAATAGAATCAATGAATACCACTAATGGAAACTCTTCCTTTTCTTACCTTTGAGAATCAACACCTTCAATAATTAATTGGAAAAGGCCATGTTCTTTTACCAGTTTAGTGGGTTTAATATCCAAATCATACTCCTATACCTTATCAATCCAAATACCTATTTTTTATCCAATATCTTGTTGGGTAAGGATTGAATTCACCAGTGAATCTAGGATGATTATAATGGTATGTGAATTCAAGATATAGAATATAAAATACTTTATTACTTTAACCATGACATGTGCATGTTTCTATACTAGTGAATATTTGATGTCATGGTATTTAAATCCAAAATTCATGAAGGTAACAAGGATTTCAATCCCATCCTCATTTTTCTATGCTAAAATAATAGACAAGAGGTATTCATAGGATTAGCAATATGCAATAAAGTATTTTTGAAAATCAAAGAAAGTTAAGATAAGTACCTTAGAAATTACTTCCTTGATCTCATTAAATATTTTATTCCCATCATAGTTACATTTTAAGGAGTTTTTTTCATTCATCATCTATATAATATGCCTTGTAAGTTTATCAAAATTAATAATAAACCTTATACAAAAATTGACTTTGCCAAAGAATGAGTCAGTGCTAGGTTTATTGGCTAGTAGAGATAGATTTTGGATGTATTTTACTCTTTATGGATCAATTTTGATACCCACTTTATAAATTAAATGTCTAAATAACTTACTTTATGTTATTGTAAAGATATACTTTTTGGGATTCAAAGAGATACCATGACAGCGACACCTTTTGAAAACACTCTTTAAGTGTTCAAAATTATCTTCTATTTTCTTTGAGAAGAATGTGAGATCATATAAGTAAATAATGATGATATTCTTATTCATATCACTGAACACCAAATACATCACCCTTTTAAATTCTTACCTTATATTGATGAGGCCAAAAATTATTCTTATGTAAGTAAAATTCACCCATGGGGTAGTGAAATCCATTTTGAAATAATTTGTTCTGGCTACTTCGACTTGATAATATCTGAAGAAGCCATATAATATAGACATAGTTTCAGATCCTATGATATCGTATATAATTTTATCCATGATTGGAAAGGGGTAATTATCCTTGAGCAAATCTTGAGTGGGATTGTAAAAGTCCACACTGATCTTGACTTCCCCATTCTTATTTTGAACATGTACAATGTTGGTCACCCAAGTCAAGTGATAGATAGGGAAGATAATATTAAAATATAACATCATATTTATCTCTTAATAGATGTTTTTGGTTATTTTTGGATTATAGTGCCTCAACTTCTATCTGAATAAATTGATACTAAGTTTTAATGGAATGTTGTGTTGCATGTTTTTAGGTTTAAGATATTTTAAGTTAGCATAGAACCAAGAAAATACATCTTTGTATATCTTTAAAAGAGTAATGAACCTTATATTATCTACCTTAGGTTACAATTTTATAGTATTAACATACCTTGAATCTTTTTCAGTGCCAATATTTACCTTCTCTTATTTAATAGATCCTATAGGATTTTCTTGAATCTTCTACTTGATGTACCTGTCATTTTTGTCAAACATTTATTCTAAAGAGAATATCCCTTTAGGAATATTGTTTCATTTCAACTATATATTTTTTTATTCTAGTTAATTATACTTTGTGTAAAGTATTTTTTAAGTCTATTCATATTTTTTTCTAGATTAGAATGTTCTCTATATGTAGCAAAACTTCCATAAAAAAATAGATTTTTGAAATTATCTTTTTGTTATGAGAAAGTGATGATATGTTCATCTTTTTTGAATACTTTATAATGCTCATACTTATCTAGAAAACTATGGAAATATACCATTTTAATTACATAATGATCATTGTCAACTTTTAGAGAAGTAATCATCAAGGAAAAAGATACAGTTAGGGCATCAGCGTTGGAGTTTTTAACTCTTGGGACTAAATTTATAAAGAAAGCTTGGAGGGATTAAATATAGTCCCAAAAACTATTTATGTAGTGTTATAGTCTCATTTTTTTACTTCATATTTAACTCATACCATTTTGATGATCAATTCTACATCACCTCACACTTTTGAGGTTCTAAATGCTCATCTCTCTTGATTTTTGTAACCCTAGTAGTAGTTTTTTGTATTCAACAATATCATTTATACATTTAGACTAAAGTTTATATGACAAATGAAATGATTATTTATGTGGAGATATTATAAATACATTAGAACCTAAACCAATCATTGAGAAACTTCCATTTCATACTAGAGTCTAGATATCATTTGAATTACCCTCCACTAATTTGCGAAGTTTTAAATATTTTTCAACCACCATCATGTAAGTCTGAGGACCTATTTACTTGTATAGGATGTCTACATGAGGATCATTTGACTTGTTAACTAATAAATTATATTTTAGATGTAGTAGTAATCTCTCATTAAATCCTTTAAAGAGAATAATTTCCTATATACAATATTGTTTATTTTTTCCTCTAAGGTATCTACAGAAAGACCTACGTAGAAGCATCCCCTAGTTGGGAGACATATCTACTACTAGTATGGTCATATTTAATTTATTTTGGCAAAAAATAGTTAGATAAACATGTGCATCCTTGATCTAACCAATTAATGTAACTTTTTTTGATTCCATGTTAAATTAGTGACCAAATGTTGTATTGCAAGTTAGTCCTAAATCATGCCCAAATTTGGTCAGCATGACATTGTCATAAGCTCCTAAATTAATTATGCAGTTGTTTAATTTATAGTCATAAAAAAAGAGACATATATAAAGGCCCGTGCCTTTAATTTCTTAGAATAGTAATGGATACATTGTTCTATAATTCAAAATCACCCATCCTAATATGTGCTCCTTGAGGAGGGCCACTATAAATTCCTCCTTTGATGAACTTGACTATTTTGTTTAACTATTTAGGGTTATTCTTGATATATTCAGCTTGAGAAATATGAAACTTAGTATTATTCATATGATTGATTATGTCAAAATAGGAATTCATCATATCTTCATTGATAGACACATAAGGAGAGTTCAAACTACTAGACTTTCTATCTATTTATTCATTGAGAAATTTGTCAAAGGGGTACTTTTGTTAACATAAAATTTGATAACAACCATAATTTTATAGACATTTATCACCTTTTTCTCATCATATTATTTATTAATTTCAAAAGCTTTCATCTTCTCATTTTTATCTTGGGTGAATACTACATATGAATAGTTTTTCATATCCTCAACACTTTTATCATAGTCATTGCATTTGGTTTCATATTCAAACCCATAGTATAGTCACTATTGGGTTCTTTAATTTAAAGATTATAGGTCCCCAAAACATCTTCTTCAGGTGGTTATTTAATACTATAAAGTTTCAAAATTCTATCCATTTTTTCTTAGTTTGAACCATTGTGGTCATTAGAGGCATTAAAAATGCTTGTAGAGTGAATAGAAGTAGGTGTTGCTTCAATATCAAGTTGAGGAGATAAATAAGGTGATCTAGGATGAAAATTTCCATGATATGGTATAGAGGTTATCCTAGGTATATCCATATATGGAATATTCTATGATTGAGTAATCTTTTTCTTCAAATCCAAAATATCAATTTCCAATTTTTTGAATCAAAGGATATATTGAATTGTATTGTTTACTTTTGAAAAAATCTTTCTTTATTTTCTAAGAAATGATCATGTCATCTTAAATTTTATTAATCTTTGGTTTGCATAGCTACCAATGTTGTAGGGTGATTCCCACATAGGAAAAAAACTTACTTTAGGCATTTTTTTATTAAAAAAGAAATATTTTTGAATTTATCCTCTAGAATTATAACAGTTGTAATTTTATGCACAACCTTGTTGAATTAAGATACAAAATATCTCATGCATTCATGAGGTTATTTATTGATTTGAGACAATTTTGATACTAGTGAGTGTTCATCTTCAATTAGTTTAAACCTTTATTTGAATTTATCCCTCATTATTTGCCAATCTAGAATGGAGGCACTGGGCATGTGATGAAAACAGTTTATAGATCCTTCATCTAATGCTCCAAGAATAATCTAACTAAAACATATTCATATTTGACATCAATAATACTACAACTGAAGAACAAGGATTTTATGTGTTCATTTGGGTGTTGTCTATATTCATTAATAAATTTAGGGAAATTCTTTCTTTAACCTTTCATAAGTTCATGAATTTGAGTGCCCAAAGATAATGATCCTATACAAGCACCTCATGGCATAGTAAAAACCATGTTCTAAAAATTTATTCATCATAGAACAAATATATTTAGTAGTGACAAAGCTCTATTTATAGTTTATACCTTCTTTATCCATTCAGGTGAAAGTTTGAAACTGGATTATTCTTAAAAATCAAAGAATGAATCATAATTTCCCTTTTTCTTGATGGACATTATGTACCTTCTATATATCACAATGTTAATAAATCTCTAAGATATTTGATCACTATTCATCCAACAATGAGTGCAATGATTCTTTGAGCAAAATCAACACATTGTTATTATTCATCCAACACAGTTGCATCTCTTTAAAAGTGGGATTTATCCACCCTATTATCCTAAGAAAACTTCCATAAATTAGAATAAATATACACTTTTGCATCTTATGTCCAATAAAATTTTGGTTACAAATCTGAGTTCTAATTTCTAGGGATAGTCATGTAAATGACTACAGCTGAAATATTTAGGGTTGCAAAAAAAACATAGAATGTGCCCCATAATGGAAATCAAAAACTATTAGTGAAATATTTGGTATTTTCTGACAGTTCTGAGTTTCACAATAGTATAAGAGATGAAAAATCTCTCCTTTATTATGAGGGGAGTTTAAATTTATCAAAATTAGCAAACAATAATCTATCTATATACAATATTTATAGGCTGAACAGGGGGGTCTTAGTGGTGACATTCAATTGAAAATAAAAATGGAAAGAGAGAAGGTGAAAAGTCATGGGTGGTAAAAGAAAGACATATTTCATCCACTTAAGCAATAAGAAAACTAGAATAGAATAAGTTACTTTAGGAGATCAAATGCAATTAGTGATTGGAATAATGATTAATGTATTACCATAATAAAAATACATACATGTTAAAGAAAATGAGACATAAATTTATACTATTTCCTTGATTCATAGATAATATAATGAGCGTGAAGTTTCCTTCTTATTCCTCTTCAAAATTAAAAAAAAAATATCGACTTTAAAAAGTCCCTTTTATAATTTCCATTTCTTGTATTTACAACTAAAGGGAATGGATTGACCCTTTACATTCCAAAGTGGTTCTTCGTATTATATATTTTGTATTATTCTATTATTTTAAAAAAATTATTTTATAAAAAGAAATGTATTTATTTTCCTAAAATATATTCTTATATAGAAATATAAAAAAGTTTTATGGACCTTACTAGGAGATTTTATGTGAGGCATACTTGGTTGCAGATGGATTGACAGTAGCTGAAGCTTTCTTGGCTTATTATTTGTCTCATGTAGCCTTGAATCTTCATAATTTTTTTGACTATATTAGGGGATTAATTTATTTTTGGAGACACCATGTGTCATCAATGTGTGAACCATCTCTAGGAGAAAAATTTTAGAATGCTTGGGACCTTAATTAATTATAATAACAACTAAGTATTTAGCTCTTCTAGTGAAATGTGGATTTCACAGTGTTATTGTTGAAGTTTTTCTAAATTTACTCTCATTAAGAAAATCTTATTTGACTAATTTTTTAAATTTGTATTTCAATTCATCTACATTATGTGTAGTGATACCATAATCTTTATATAGGTCAAAATGTATCTCATTTAAATTAGTAGAGATTATATTGTGTTTTTCTTTACCCAATTTTATATTTTATTTTAGCTCTCTGATGCTTCTATTTAAGACTTTCATTCTCTTAAGAATACACTCTATTCATTTGTACGAAGTGTCATCCTCATTATTTTAAAATACTCCACATTACACCATCACTTTGGATTTAAATATAATCATTTATTTTATATCTCCAATCACTTCTTCCTAAAATTTCAAATAAGTAGTGTGGGGTTTGATTTGTTTGTGGATGTTTGACATATCTTGATCAATGAAAGCATATAAATTCATGTATTATTTGATATAGTTAAATCCACTTAAAATAAATTCATCTAACCTTTCCTATAGAGTTTTTTCCACAAGATTTATGTTTGTTGATAGTATCAATAGCCTATTTGCTTATCCTTGGAAATTGAGTTGGCACATCAACCTATAGGGATATGGGAGTCTCTAAAGGATTAAGAAAATAATTAACATAGCCTATAAACTTTACTAACATATTTTTGGAGATGGTATTGAGTCAATTAATCTTGATCCATCCATTTGATTATTCTTTTAGTGATCTCCTACAGGTTATGAATATCAATTTCCCATGTCACTTCTCTAAGTGATATCCTCTTGAGAGTATAGTCACTCATAGTCATTTCTTATATGTCCTTTTTTATAGTGGGATTAAAAATCTCCATGAACTATGAACTTAGGGGATTAGATACAAACCTAGATGTGGGTTTTTATTTCTTTTATTAAGTTGTATTTATAATATCAACTATAAAATTAAAATCTGGCATTTTTGCTTCAACTACATTTTTCCTTTTCTTTAACATTAGTTGTACCCATTGAAATAAAAGATCACTTTAAGAGACAATTTTAAATTTAGAGGAAGAGGGAGTGGACTAATTTGGAGGATTAATTTTAATAGGAGGACATATTTTTAGACATTTAAATGGAGAATGTGAAACTTCTACTTTAGCTTCTTTTTGTGATACCTATTAGACTACTTCCTTAATAGAGGCCAAGTATTGTTGCATAGTATTATGGATGAGAAAGTTAAGATCATAAACGGATTATGTTGAATATAATAGTTATATAAATATATTATATTTATTTATTTTTATATTTTTGGAATCTTATCTCATGGCTTTCCTAGTTGCATCCTTATATTAGGATCTTCATCTCCACCATCCTCAAAACTAGATGAGATAGATGTCTCAATTACCACATTGGTATTAATACTTATGTAAGTAGGTAGTGGATATTGATTCAAGGTATATGAATAATTTATTATCTTTGAATCACTTATTATTTCTTTGGATATTTTATTATCTATCCATTTATTTATATGATCCAACACTCTCTACATTCTCTATTGTAGGTCAACAGATTCTCTGATTGACTAGTTTATAGTTGGCAAGGGTAAAGTAATAATTATATTTATATACTTATGATTAATGAAGTATTCCTTAGAGTTAATCATCCCTTATATAACCCATTTATCTATTAACACTCTTATCTACTCAAGAGTCATTCTAATCAAATCTATTTGGATTACTTCATATTCATTTGTACAATTAGCCCAATAGTCTTCTAGACGAGGTTTGTGCTCATAGGTAGATCATATTATAAAGTTATGATTCACATATCCTTTGGCATCAATGGATTCCCTGTTCATTTAGGATTGAAGGGAAATGTGTGATAAAAATAGAAACACACAATTGAAAGGGAAACACACAATTGAAGGAAAATTAAAGGGGACAACCTACTTTCACTCTTTAAACAACTTCAAATATTTCCTATTATATGGCAATGGGATGTGAGTGTCATCTCTATATGAAAAATAGTATATTTTTTCACTATAAAAATGTCAAATTTTGAATGGTCCCATCTATAAGGAGTCAAATTTCCCATGACTTCCTCTTGGTTTTCTCCTTTTCTCCTAGAGGAAGACCAAGTCACCAATTTGTTAATTTTCATTGATGATCCTTCTTATCAAATAATTATTTGAACTTTTCTTGATGATATATAATTGTATAAATTATTATGACTCACTCTTATTCTATCTTTTCTAGTTATATGACTCTCGTCTCCAGAGCATCTTTGAATTTTTCATCTTCAAGAGCTTGTGCTATCTTCAAAGTAGTTAATTCCAAATAAATAGGGATCATATCATCTTTATAATTTTGTGGATGAAATTGAGACATTCCAATCACTCTCTTAGGCATGATTATATTGCTAGATAGTGCATCATACAGACTATTATATGAATTCCTTTGATTTTCATCAACCAACTTGTGGATGGTAGTTATTTTTTTGTTACTAGATTATGCTTGACCATTACCCTGAGGGTAGTAATATTAATATTTTGTAACTATAATGTTTTACCCATAAAAAAATAAAACATATAAATAGAGGATAAGTTAGAAGAGTTATCCATCAAAATATTATGGAGGACACCAAACCTAGCTAAAATATTATCCTTTATGAAGATACACACAACCTCAAAAGTGGTGTATTTACTAGAATGGCTTCTACCCACTTCATGAAGTAATTAGTGGTCATCAAGCCATTGGTGTGTCTAGAACTAGAATGACTATTTAGAGTACTAATTAAGTCTAACAACAATTGTTTAAATGGTTCCTTTATGACCACATGTTGAAGAAGTAATGTTGTAAGCTGAGGCCTACCAATAAGTATTGACAAGCTTCACATTTGAAAACCCATTATTATGCATCCTTGAACAACATTGACTAATAATAGTGAGATTGCAAGATTTTAAGTAATGTGACTAAAAATGAGAAATTTCCTCCACAATATTTTTCATGAAATTCTTCCAAGATCTTCTTCTATTGTTATTTGTTCACACATCTCAAGAAGGTGCCATCTAAGGACTTTTTGAACAAGGTACTATCCTAAATCATGCATATAGTTACCTTAAACTTGAGAGTTTATTTTTTGGGACTCAAATGATCTAGACATTGTCCATATTAGATGAATAATTCTTTATCAAAATACCATTCCTTAAGATAAACAATAAAGACCACCAATGGTAACTCTTCCTTTTCTTCCCTCTAAGAATCAACACCTTCAAAAATTAATTGGCAAAGGCCTTGTCCTATTACAAGATTCATGTGTTTGATCTGTTAATCATACTTTTGTACCTTATCAAGCCAAACACTCATTTTTATCTAAGCTCTTATTGGGTGAGAATTGATTTCATTACTACATCTGGGACCATTATTATGCTATGATAATTCAAGATAATTTTTTTGAAATGATTTTAAACTCTTACCAAGGCATATGCATCTTTCACTACTAGATAATATTTCATTTCATTGTATTTCAATATGAAACTCATGAATTAAATAAGAAATTCAATTCCCTCTTCATTTTTCTACACCAAAATAGTAGATAGGGTGTATTCCTAAGAGTAAATATGCAATGAATTCCTTATAAAAACATGGTAAAGTTAAGACTAGTACCTTGGAAATTGATTCCTTCATCTCATTTAACACTTTCATCCCATTTAAATTCCATTTTATGAAGTTATTCCTACTCATAATCTATAAAATATGCCTAGTGATCTTAGTAAAGTTGGGAACAAACCTTATCATAAAATTGGCTTTGCCAAAGAATGAGTGAATGCTAGGTTTTTTGGTTAGTAGGGACATTTTTTGGATGGATTTTTATATTTTTATATTTATCTTGGTACCCTCTTTATAAAATACATGGCCCAATATCTTACCTTCCATCACTAAAAAGATAGACTTTTTGGGATTCAAAGAGATACCATGATAGTGACACCTTTAAAAAACACTCTTTAGGTGTTCAAAATGATATACTTTTTTCTTTGAGAATATTTTGAGATCATCCAAGTAAATCTTGATGATATTATTCTTCATATCACTTAATTCCAAATCCATCACCCTTTGAAAATTTTCCCATGCATTGATGAGACTTAAATGCATTATTTTATAGGTAAACATTCCATATGGTCTAGTGAAACCCATTTCAACTTTATCAATTTTAGCTACTTAAAATTGATCGTATCCTGATAAGAGATATAACATAGACATCATTTTAAATCCTGTGATGCCTTATAGAATTTGATTCATGATTGGTAAGGGGTAATTATCCTTGAGTGAAGCTTGATTGAGATTGTGAAAATCCACATAGATCCTAACTTCTCCATTGTTATTTTGAATAGGTACTATTGTAGCATAGAATTTCACCCTTGTGGGAGATTTTTTCAAGATCTCTCACTCCCAACTATAATATTAGAGCAACCTCAAGATGTGGGTATCCTGTAATGAGGTTGAACCTCTAGAGAATGCCATATTCATTTTGGTAGATCACCTAAATTAATACTTATACTTGGAAAAGGGATAGAAAGGGGTTATAATATTACTAATAACACTAAAAGGGTGATGAACCAAATTAAATGACACTCTAATGATCTTGAAACAAAACTAATTTAGAATAAGAAAATATTTGCTCACATAACCTCACAAACTAGATATTTGCATAAATTCTTCTTAAATTAGGCTCACTAAACAATAGATGAAGTAAAGAGGAATTTTAAAACTCACACCAAGCATCCATTAATGGTAAAAAAAGCTAAAGTTCAGACCTATAAATAACTTAAAAACACCTAAAAAGAGGTAAGAAAGAAGGAAAATGAACATTGAAGAAACTTTCTTCACAAATCCATCATACACAAGTTTACTAAACACAATTTAAAGGCAAGAGATGGGTGAAAAATAATATTATTTTCTTCAAAAGGTATTTCTTACAAATTTTGATAGGGTTTTACCTTGTCAAATGAGAATATCTTTTACAAATGGGGGAGAAATGGGAGAGAGAGGAGAAATAAGCACTCAAAAATAAATAAATGAGGTACAACAACCTTTCATGTGGTATCCACCATATTTGGATCAATTATCACTAATACTTCCTCAACAAAATAATCCTCATTTATCCAAATAGTCTTCAAGCCCTCTCATTGGCTTAGAAACACACTAGAAGATAAAAACTTTTGAGGATGATGATGTCATGATCCACTCATGAGGGAAAAGTCTCCAAAGAATTTGAAAACAAATTTAATGTTACACTTGTCTTCCCAACCTCCAAACTTATCTCTCTTGGACTTCTATGCCCCCCAACTTGTACTTCTAGAAGCTTTTGGTAAATGGTTAGTGAACCTCAGCATTTGATGCCTAATTGAAAATGGAGGTTATCTCTTCAAGTTTTTGATTTTTTATGCTTTATTATATTTTAAACTTCACTTTTTTACTTAAACCTTCAATAAACAACATTAAAACTACAACTCTTATAGACTCCATTGATGGAGGTCTCAAGCTTGAGCCACCTTCAATTAGCTACCCTAAAACCTACTCCCAAGATCATTTGACACAATAATAACAACTTATGGACCTATATAAGACTTATATATAGCCATATAATTCATATGAGGAATAAAATGAAGATTTGGATAATCTTCAAGATCTGAAACAAAGGTAGAAATCACCATTAAACCTACAATAATTTATAAAATGTCAAAACATTTGGGTGTTTGACCTTGTAGCTTAGTAAGGCACCATATAAATCCATTTTAAGAGATATAAGTGACATATAATGATGTTTTAAGTCCCATTAGGCCTCTTCCATGGATTTAGACGTTTTTTCTCTTTGAAGACCTACAAAAGTAAGCATTTTTTAGCCATTTTGGGTTTTCAGGCACCCAAATGTGTCAAATTCTTGTAAAATTAGGTTTTACATGATATTTATGGATTTTTATACACATTTAAGGTGTTTTAAAAGTGATTATAGGTTATTTTATGGACTTATGAGTCCAAAAACACAAAACTAGTCAAAAAGCTCCTTTGGTAGCTCAAACAAGTTCACCTTCAAAATTATTATTCATGAAATACAGACTCCCATTACAACATTTATTTACATGTATATATATTAAAATACCCCTTCAACATCCCAAAAAAATTTGGGACCCCATGTAGAAGGTATGAAAAGATACATATGTAAAGACAAATACTTGTAAGGTTTGTAAGCATTCTAGACATGCTTACACTCAGAAATTTTTCATAACAATCAAGACCTTAAAAAAATTAAATACTCAATTAATTTCATTTGAATGTTTTTCCTCAAAACATAATAGAATCATTTGTCCCAACTCCTCATGGTGTGAAAGATATGAGCATTTGAAGAGGGGTTGAAACTAGGTGTCTTATGCCTAAAAATTTAAAGTCCTCCAAAGGAAAAATTTGAACTTCCCATTGATATTATTTTATTTAAAACACATTCATGTAACCTATAACATCTCATAAAACCTCTTCATAAATTCACCTTACATTGGAAAATCTGAGAGTGCCTTTTGGTGCAATAGGCCTTCAAACAAGCTTTAAGGCCTAATTAGCCAAATCTAAATATTAGAATTATTAGATACTTGTAGGATTATATGAAGTTAAAACACAATTATTACATTTTCCTTATCTGGTTAAACTTGTATTCTCCTCTTCAAGTGATCAAAAATCCAACTTTGATCTTTATGCCTTTGAGACTACCTATTGGGATTCTAGCTTGCCTATGTGTTTGCATGGTTTTTTGAGTGTTAACACTCTTTAAATGTTTTTAATAGTTTTAATATAATACCATTATTCTTTTAAAACACTTACATAATATTGGAAACCATTTGTATACCTTAAACTTCCAATAAATATGCTTGCACCAATGGTGACTATCATGAGACATGAGGGGCACTTTGTCAAAATAGCAGGCACTTAAAATTTTAAATTAAAATTAAAATTATTATGGGTATATATTTTATGTCATGATTAAAAATCCTACCAAGTTTCATTATTTTAGGATGCATACTTTATCCTGAAGATGAATTTTACAAAACATTAACTTGAGCTACTTGCATGCTTCCTCCATGCCTAAACTTGTCTTTCCTCAAAATTTTAATTTAAACCTTTAATTTTATCAGCTTAATATGGTAAATTATGTTTCCAAAATCATATTATACCATTTTAAGACTCTCCTATGCTTAAATTCCTAAGTGGCACTCAAAATTGACAAAACTTTCATTTGATCTCCAATGGCTACCTATCGACTCGAAGAGGTCTATGTAAGAAAAGTGAGTATTTTAACCTTTTTTAAGACATTTAGGATGGAATTTTATGATTTTATTTGTAATTTATACCATTAATACCAAATTTCAAGCTTTGAATTGACCTTTAGATTCCCCAAAATGGCTAATTCCTTCAAGGTAGTCTCTAATATTGACCATGATTAGACATGGGGTTGAATGTGCTAAAACACCAAATGGTTCCCCTTAAAAAAACATAAAAAATATTTTTTTGTAGTAATATTAGGTAATGATTATTCCCTCCACCAAAATTAGTGATTATAGCATACATATTTTGGCCTATATGCCCATTTTGCCAAAATTTAGTGACATGTTGCCTACTTGGTTAAATTTCAAAACTGAATATTTATTCCTTTTTTCCCTATTTTTTTCCTTAGCATGATTATTTTTATTTTTAATTATCATTAAACTTATCCTTTCATTATTTCACCCTTAATTTATTAACCTCCACCCTCATGCAACTCACTTATGACTTAAGCTCCTCAAGGAAAATCCATGGTGACTGTGTCCTCTTACTTGTGTAGGTGTTAGTTAAATGAGGTGATTTTGGATATATTTCTTGACCATAGGGTACTAATTTGAGTCTATATTATATTTATGAACATGATATTTCATATCACTTTCTCTTTTGAATCATAAACCTTTCTAAACAGCACTAACCCTTAATTCTTATGAACTAATCTTGAAGGATGATTATATCTTCATGACTATAGGGTTTAATACAAGCTTAATGACTATATATATCCTTAGATAAAAATTTATCATGATCTTATAGATTCATAAACCATATTTTTTTTCATAAATTCACCTTCTTAAGCATATCACCTCCTTAGATATCATCGTGTTTTGCATCCACTTGCATATCACTAAAGATAGGATTTTAGCCTTGTGGTTGTAGGTTGTTTGTTAGTTGACCTTGACTATGTAAAAGTATTTTAAGTTACATAATAATTTATATAACTCATAAAATACTATCACTTATAATGGATACTCTATGCCATTAATACACTCCATAAAAAGACCCTTGTGCCTTGATCGATTAATCTTAAAGATAACTCTATATACTATCACCTCTTTTATTGACTGTATGTGTGTCCATGAAGTGAACTTGGTTGAGTCTTGATTTTATTGAGAATTATATATCTTTTAACATTATTAAAAACTCTTATAATTCCTTCATCATGGCCAAAACCCCATGAAATTCATGCTAAATGATAATATCCCACAACCTTCTCCTTGATCTTTTTTTATTATGCTTGCATTGACTATGAGTCCTTGTGTGCTAGTGATAGGTCACCATTAGATGGAAAAATAGTTAATTTCATTGGTTTTATATAAATATCTCACTCCTTTATTCATCCATCTCACTCTACTTCACCTCTTAATCCCTTTCTTGCAATCTCACACACTAGCCAATAGGTTTCAAGCTTCTCTAGATGTCAAACACCTTGGTCTTGAATATGATCTCATAAGAAAAATTTATCAACATGAAATAATTTTTTAGGAATTTAAAACACTTTTTAAAATTTAACTCACACTCTTAAACAATCTCAAACTCCTCTTACACTACTCAAACCCACCATTCATTATAATATCTTGTAGCTCTTTTTTGGATAATTCTTTCTTTGATGAATAAGTATAAGTTCACTTTCAAAAAATAAGATCCATTAAAACCACCCTATATCCATTTCCTCATTTATATTTATTTTATTGTCTTAACTCCATGTACAAGACACTTTTATATCCCCTTTTGGTCTTTCTTAGGCCTAAGTAGGTTTTATTTGTGGCCAACATCACACAACCCCCTATATCTTATATGTATGGCTCCATGCAAACCCAAAAACTTGAAAATATCTTAATAGACATCCTCCCCCATCCTTTCACCAATTTTTAGGTTTTCTCCATGGTCCAAATTCATATAAACTCAATCTTTGTTTGAAAACCCTAGAAACAGGGTTCCTATAGTCTATGAGTACCTGAGGGAACTCAAAGATCATTTTATTGGGTTTAAAATAACTTATAAGGAATATGATACCATGTAAAATTATTTATCAACATCCCACACCTCTTATAATAGGTTCTAACTTCAATCCAAGCCATCTAATTCCTAGGAACAATAAGACATAGTTGACTGCATGTTTTGATTAGGATTGTGCAAGGGTTTCATTAGGTGTGAGACCTATATATTTGGTTCCATTCCACTATGGAACAGTTAAGACATATAAAAGATACAAATTACCCTCCTTGACCTTTCCAATTTCATTTATATACTTAATTTCAACCAAATTTCTTCCTATCATTCACACAAGCCTCTTTTCTATGGTCATACTTTCATTAAACATCTCTAAAACTTGAACATAGTCCTTCTATAGATGAAAACCAATCCTCTCATTAGTTTTAAACATTATCATGATGTCACCTAGGTTACATTGGTGAGATCTTCACTCTCTATACCCTTCTTCTTCAATAGGTCTCCTTAATTAGGTCTCCTTGTGTCTTAATGCAACACAGTCCTCTAAAACTGTACCATCTTTGGTTGTTTTTTTATTGTTTTTAGATTAATGGAGTTTTATTCCTAATTAAATAAATAATTTTGAGTAAATTAAGTCATAAAATAATATTTAGTAATTAAGCTACTAATTTGTGTAAATAGATTTGTATTTTTTTTCTAAATATAGTAATAAATAAGAGAAATGTAACTTAGCTTATTCTAAATGATCAAAACTAAGATAAGGTCTGATACTAGAGGAGTAGGACTAGGAAACTATCAAAAAGTAGATCTTGAGGTTAATTTATACATTATACAAGAGAATAAAAATTAGGAGACCCTACTATCTAATGATATATTCCTTTCCCAATGATATTGTCTAGGTGGTCTATGATTATTGGGTTCTATTCGATAGGCCTATGTTACCTTGTTAGTGAAATATCAAATCTTGGGAGCCTATTGAGATTATTGTGCACCTATTTTAAATATTTAAATCCATATAATCTCTTTGTGCTTGAACTTTAATATAAACTTGGAAAATATAGAGAAGGGGTTAGTATGTAAAGGATACATTAGATGCATTTCACACCCTATGTGTTGGCATGCTACCTACATACTAATACTCTGAGGAGGAATATATCTAATGTAGTTCCCCCATTGATTTTATTAGTGAAATTTTTAATGATAAATACAAATATATGAGAAACTATATGTACTTTATATGGCTAGGGACTAATTAAAAGTCTTGAATATTCTTGAAATGATCTTAGAAGGTTGTATGAAGAGAATAGGGAAGAGTGTTTGAGTGTACTTTCTTATATTCTTGGATCTCTCTTATAAATGAGAGTTAACCCTTCTACATGGACTTTTAATGGCCTTTTATATGGAAATTAATGATCATGGATTAAATGAATTCACATTAGGCCAACAATAAAAAAAATAAGGATCCAAATAATCTAACTATTAGGACCAATATTACACTTGGATAGAAAATGCTAAAATTAGGACACCTTGGGTTTCAACACTCCTATCCAAGTTGGGTATTATTTTCCAAAGGGAATGAGACCTAGGGGGATGTATCTAGACCTAAAATAGTTTCTTGGGTCTATAAATATTAATTTTGGAAGGTTGTGGATGATTGGAAATCAATGAAAGAATAGCCTAGAAGGGTTGCGTAAGCAAGTAGGAAGACCTATGGATTGGGTGTCATTAACCATGCTTAAGTCATCCAATTTTTCATTTTATATAACTAAATTTCCCCCCCTCCCATTTATTATAGTGATGCAACAAAGTGAAATACTAGGATAAAGGAAAGTACAATTCATACCTAAACTTACTTGTAAGGGAGAAGCCCATGAAGCTATGTGATGTTGGATGCGTATAGAGAGAGCACACTATGAAGTGTGAATCTGCAATGAAAACATAAAATTAGATTAGTTCTTACTAGATATACTATATCTAAAATAATAACATACAAAATCTAAGTAAGAGGAAGATAAAGGAATGAATACACCTCACCAAGTATGTGAACCAATACACAACCTGTTGTGATGTTGTGTTATGCTAGATGATGTTGGGTATGTGTTGAATCAAGAGTAATATCATGAATGGAGATAAGTGATCTATTATTTATAAAGTGGCATAAGAATGAAAAATCTATTCCTTTGGCTCCATCATCACCAACTAAGTAATGTTAATGAATTATGTATGTGCTAATCAATATCTGAACTGTGTTTAATCCCTCTAAATAGGTGGCTCAAGAATACAAAGTCTAGCCCTTTGGATCCATCATTACCCTGTGAAGTGAAGCTATGAAGTGATATTTTTAAAAAAAATAGTCATATGAGATGGCTCATGGAGTCCATAGATGTTCTAGAAATCTGACAATATGGAATGGATAGCCTAAATGTATGCAAGAAACTAGGCCACTCTTGGCCATTTCAAAAGATGAAGGTTAGGCTTGTGTTAAAACCATTCTAAAATTAATGTACTAGGCTTATATGAAATCCAAATCAAGAACTTGGGTACTTTTAAAGGTAAAATTATATGAAAGTTCAACTTGAAAGTGATGCCAACCACCTATAGATGGAGTAAGGTATGCAACTTTTTAGAATGCTTGGATAATAAACTGAACTCAAAAATAAAAGAAGACCAATGTGTCATGCACATTGCCCTCAATCACTAGTGTCTAGAACATGGATTCTGATTTGGAAGTTATGTCAACTACCTAATCTGAAATTGAATATTGGAATCACATGTCATGCATGATAACCCCCTATATCTAGATTCTTTGAGAAAACTATACTAAATTATTGATTTTGACTGATCTAGATGTGAAAAAATTATATCTAAACTAATTTTTTTTCCTATTTTTTGAAAACTTGAGTGTTTTTCTACCTAGATATGAGCACCAAAATAAGGACACCCCTATATTTTGTGCTGATATATATTTTGAGTATTACTATTTTATGTTAAAACTAGTTGTTGATCTGGAATCATCACTAGTTTTTGTTATATTCTGACTAGTTTGACCTTTGGATTTTGAACTCAGTAATCTGAATGCTACTATTCTATTTTTTATGAGCTTTTATCTCTATGAAAAAACCCCTATTTGTTTCCCACTCTTTTGAGGTTAGGAATGATGAACCTGTAATGACTACCATCAGAAGAAAAAGAGTCCTACAAGTGTGTTAAGCTACATAGATATATGATATAGAAATGATATTTGATAAAATATCTCTAGATATAACAATGATTGTATTGAGAGATTTTTAGATCAATATGGGTATGGTTAGATGTATATAATAATGTAAAAGCATGTGCAATGTATTAAACTAGATCTGAAAATGTTAGATGTTAGTTATTAGTTGTTAGTTGTCAAGGAGGGATGGAGCATGATGTCCATCATGGCATCTGAAAAAGTAAGGTGAATGCATGATACGGATCATGATATTGAAAACAATGACAAACAATCAAGAAACAAGCATACAAATTAAGAAGCATATAAGGTTGGCAAAGGGACCATGTAAATAAGGGGCATGGGCACATGCCACTCAAACTAGAAGGCAAGCATATAAGGGATGTTTAAATGCCACATACACATACAATTTGAAACAAGTAAAGATTGGCATGAGGACCATAAGCACATATAAGAGTAAAATCAAGGGACATTAGAAAATTTCCAAAGGTATACACATACATGAATAGAAGTAAAGGACATTGGTAGATGTCCTAAGGCACACATAAGAAATAAAATTGGAACTAGAAATGCAATCTCATCTAGCTATGTAAAGAAATAAAGTAAAGCATGTAAAAACTAGAAAGGTACAATCACATCTAAATAATCAAAGCAAGATTGAAAGTATGCAAGACACATTAAGTACAAGACTAGGCATATGATAAGAGATACATAAGTCCTAAATACTAGTGAAATGTTGAAATAATAATCTATGTAATCTAGTAAGTAATATACATTAGTATGATCACTCAGAGTGTGTAGTGTAGGATTGACATAACTTAGATGGTGTTGTCATGTATAAGATCCCCCAGTGGGTATGTATATCAATGTGTGTCTCAAATGTAGAAGTAGGAATGCCCCCTCAATGGGCAGAATGAAGCAATCAAGTAGCTAAATGTCATGGCACACACTCAAAGGAGATCAAGTGAAGCATGGTAATGTATATAAATTAACATATAATAGCATGAAAAAACAAATGTAATTCCAAAATAGTAGTATAAATGTAAATCATGTATTTTATATACAATCAAAATGTTTTTGTGTTTTGGATATATTTGAATGTTTTTAGATTGTTGAAATTTTATATTATTTTTGTATTTTGAAATATTTTAACTATGTACAATCAAGAAAGAGAGACTATATATAATAAATTTAAAAATAACTATGTACAATCAAATAGAAAGAAGCTATGTACAAGTAATACTATGAAGAAATGATACTAACCAATGAGTCTCATGGGAGACTCCCTATCATGTTGTCTTGTATAAAGAAGAAAGATAATACATAATCATGAAGTATGATGGAAATGTTGAGCTTGTGGCTTTGAATACTATATATAATGTAAATGCTCTAAAATATTTGAAGTAGAAACCAATTTTGGGGTCCCTCTAGAACTATAAGAAGTGGATGTAACTATAAGGCTCTTAGGGACCCATCTAGAAGTAGGAGAAGCTCTTTGAACATGTTATCTATATGTAGACACATGAGTTCTCACTGAAACTACTTTAGGTGTGAATACGATAGCTATAAGCTATCTAGAATCCTAAGTCTATATACATGTATGAACTCTCTATGTTGGCAATTAAGGTCTCGATTGTGGATGAATTTGGACTGGAGGAAGAACTATAATAGGTGGAGATAAAAATAGACAAGAAGGGGTGATAACATGAGTGATAAAGCTATAACCATGGGTGTAATCAACCTACCTATCTTCATAAACTTGGGTGATAATATGTACTACATAATAAAATATAATAATAAAGCCGGTAGTAGGTGTGGGATAAAATCTAGATGAACCAAGTTTGAAGAGAGGAGGGATAGATACAACCACTAGTGTTTGATTGTGTCTAGTAGTGATAGGGAGATACTTAAAAGTATCCAAAGAGTTAGATACATCTAAGTAGAAACCATGTATATCAATATGTTTATAAAGAGAATTCTACATGATAGATAGTAAACAAGGGATATAAAGCATGGAATTGTGAATTAATGCTTAGAAAATTTTGACTTGAATCATGACATTTCTAATGTGTTTTGCAATATAGTGTTGAAAAATTTTCCTCATGAGAGAGATAAAGTATGTAATAGAGATCATGACATTGTGCATGAATAAATTTAGAATTTTTATATGTGATATGACATTTATAATGTGTTTAGCATGATAAAATTGAAAATTTTCCACATGAGAGATAGAGAGCAAGTGATAGAAATCATGAATTTGTGCATGCATGTATAAGAAACTTTGGCATGTGATATGACATTTATAATGTGTTTCGCATGATAAAATTAAAAAAAATTCCACATGAGAGATAGAAAGCAAGTGATATAAATCATGAATTTTTGCATAAAGACATATAAACTTTTGATGTGTAGCATAACATTTTGAATTCATTTAGCAAAATGGAGTTGGTAATCATTCCATATAAGTGAAAAATAATATGCATAAATAATTTTTAAATCTTATGCATTTTTTGCAATGAATTTTTTAATATCATCCTATATAATGAAACATAAACATGAAATGCAAAGAATGAAGCTTTGTCCTAATATATGATAAACTTCATTATTCATGTACATGATATGGCTTATTATGGTTTCCTTATTATTTTCAAGAAATGTAAGAAAAGTTTGTAAATAAATGAGCATCATTATTGAAATTTGGCTATGAATGTAAGGTGATACCTCAAGAAGCAAAGTAGGAACTAGTATATGCAGCTAGGGATTTTGAATGAATTTTTGTTAAAATTAGTATGGTAATTTTTTTTAAAAAATAAGATATGAATTTATAGAAAATATATAAAATTTTTCTTTAAAAATTTATAAAAAATAAAAAAATATGTATAAAATTAGTAATATATTTTTCCTAGTGTTTGGAATGTGTTTGTATGCAAAAAGGACCTAATATGTGAAAACTAGGGTTTTAATAAAATATATGATAATTTTGAAATGAATTTTTAGATTTATGTTTTTAAATATAGTAAAAATAAAGAAAATTATGGCAAAATATTATAAATAATTTACCCAAGGGTTTTTGTGCAAAAATTTGAAGTAAGTCAAGTTCACCAAATGTTTTATTATTTTTAGAATAATGGAGTCTTATTCCTAATTAAATAAACAAGTTTGAGCAAAGTAAATCAGTAATTAATGTGCAATAATTAAGATATTGATTTTTGTAAATAGATTTGAATTTTTGCCTTTTCTAAATATAGTAATAAATAATAAAAATGTAACTTGTCTTATTCTAAATGATTTGTACTGAGACAGGGTGTGATACTAGAGGAACAAGACTGGGAAACTATCAAAAATTGGATCTTGAGGTTTGTTTTTGGATTGGATAGGAGCACCAAAAGTATGACACCCTGCTATCTAGCATTGTAGTCATTTTTTAGCATTATTGTCTAGGTGCCTGAAATTTTTGGGTTATGTTCAATAGGCCTGTGCTACCTTGTCAGTGAAATATCAAAGCCTAGAAGCCTATGGAGCTCACTATGTATCTATTTGAAATATTTAAAGCCCTAAGAGCTCTTTGTTCTTTAAATTTAATGGAAAATTGGAAAATATCAAGAAGGGTTTAGTGTGTAAAGGATGTACTAAATGCAATTCACACCCCATGTGTGGGCACACTACGTACATACCCATACTCCAAGGAGCGATCAAGCTAATGTAGTTCTCCCATTAAAGTGCTTAGTGAAATTATGTATAATAAATGAAATTAGATGTGAAACTAGATGTAATTTGTATGGCTAGGGACTTATGCAAAGGTTTAAACAAGCTTGAAATGATCTTGGAAGGCTATATGTAGAGAATAGGGAAGAGTGCTTGAGTGTACTTTCATGTATTCTTGCTTCTCTCTTGTAAATGAGTGCCAAACCTTCTAAATGGACTTTAAATTTCCTTTTATATGGAAATTAATGATCATGGGTATAATTATTTTGTGTTAGTATGAAAATAAAAAGGATAAGGATACAAAAGAATCTAACTGTTAGGACCAATTTTGCACTTGGTGAATAGTGCCAAAATTAGGAAACCCTAGGTTTTAGTGCTCCTATTTAATTTGGGCACTATTATTCAAAGGGAATGAGACCTAGGGGGATGGATCTGGGCTTAAAAGTGCTTCTTGGGTCTATAATGGTTAAGTCTATAAGGTTGTGGATGATTGGGAATTAGTGAAAGAATAGCTTAGAAGGGTTGTGTAAGCAAGTAGGAAGACCTATGGGTTGGGTGTCATTAGCCATGCTTAAGTCATCCAATTTTACATTTTATATGACTATAATTGTACATATATAAAACCACTTTAGTATTTTATATCACCTTATAATCAACAAGATTAAAAATTTATAGGATATTTGATAGGTTCAAACTCTTAAAAAAGGCAATTTTATATCAAAACCCTAATCTAGGGTTTCCTTCCCCTACACAAACTTGAGAGGGAAGCTAATTTTTTTTTAACATATATAGGGTATTTTCCTACATTGTGAAGGCTACTCAACCTCTATCTCAACTCTAAAAAAACCTTAAAATCACTCAAACGACTCCTTACCTCTGTTGTTCTACTTTTCTAGAAGGTTCTTGGTCTCTTTGAATACACAGATAGTCTATAAGGTTTGTAGGGTTGGTTTTGAGGGTCAAATTTGTCATTTTACAAAACATAAGTTTTCCCAAAGTCCTTTAAACACTCCTTGTCCATTTTCATAACCCCATACATCCTCTCATTGATTTGGTTTTTCTTTTGACACTCTTTTCACTCCTTTATTCCTAACTGATTATCCTTGATCCATGATTGTAGGTTTGGTAATGATGAGTTGGGTTGATTGTATCATGTTATTGAGAGTTATATTTATGGTCTATTGTGATTATAAACCCCCTTTCTCTCTTAAAACACATTATTGAGCATGAAATCATTGTAGACCATATCATCACACTAGCAAGGCCAACTTGAAGAGAAATTTGTCTATCACAAGGTTGTAGATGGATATTATGAGGTGATTTTAACTTGTTACCATGATTTGGTGACCCTATCCATCTTACTAATGAGATTATAACACATGATTCATGAATAATTCATATCATCATGGGTCTAAACATAAAACCTCCTTACAAGTACTTTGTCATCAACCTCTAAGAGCTTGTAGATAGTTTGGTTCTCTTCAAGACTATAGGTGTAGTCTCTAAGGTGATTGATTGTCACCAATGCACTTGATAACAATAAATTTATCCTTTTTACTCATTCAAATTCATTTATATTATGAACCTTTCATACCATGAATCTCTCTCTTGATCATTTTTCTTGAAACCCTTGCATGGAGATAGTCTTGAGACTGAGTTTCCTTGGTTGTTAGTAGTAGTTTTTGAGGTTCTTGATTGTATATGTATTTAAAACCAACTTTTAGGTCATGTTATTCCCTCATATAAAATTTATCTCAAAAATGTATTTAGAGAACTTAATGCCACAACAAGTCCACCTTCATGCTTTGACTTGGTGACTCAGTCTTAGGCTCCCAAGAGACCCCTACTCAATTGTAGGTGGTTATTAGTTTTAAACATGTCTAATAAAGTTTGATTACCTTATATTTCATTTGATAAAAATATAATGTACATAGCTTTAGATAACTATCCCTCTCATATCAAACCACAATTCATTTCTCATAGGCAGTGCTCTCTAACTCATATACTTGACTATCCTTTATGATTGTAGGATGTTTTGTATAGACTAAACTAAAACTAGACCTTGAAAATGTTTAAAAACCTTGATAGTGAACCTATCTCTTATAAAATTTAACTTATAAATATGAGTTCAATCTCTCTCCTATTAAAAATATTCATTTAGTGTTCTCAATACAACCTCCTCTTGAAACAAGGCCTGATTATAGGTGTATTGGTTGTATGTTGTTTTCATGGGACTATAGGTAAGGTATCTTAGCATTTTGTCCTCAATATTCATGCTTGTGATGGTCTCTGATCAACCCTTAGCTCCTTATGGTAATGAAACCATGTAATTGAGATGGGTGGAAAGGTGGTGAGGTGAACAGAGAATGAGGACAATTGAATGAGGGGGGAACAAAGCCTAAATAGTGATAATGGCATTGGTATGGGGATGAGTGAGATGGAGGTGGAAAGGAACATTAGGAACATGTTAAGACCATGATAAAGAATTATATGAACACAAAATCATACCCTCCACAACCTTTATTACTTTGGATTCCATTTAAGGAGGGTAAGGATAAAAATTTGAAACTTATTACTATGTTAGGGACCTTAAAAGATGCTAAACAACCTTAATATTTTCTAATAAGGGTTTTTTACAAGTTGTTCCTTGATCAAAGCAAGATTTTCATGATGGATCTATCCATATTCATTATAAATTTGAAAATAATGGTTCCTTAATCATTTGGTGATCATTAATTCCACTCAAATTAACCTCTTTAAACTACTCATTACCTCTGAGACAAGACAAATAATATTGTAGATGGTATTTTCCCATGTAAGACTAGTCCTCAATTGACCCATCAAGGCTTTGATGAACTACTGAGGATTGATGAGAAAAGATAAATAGATTAATTTGATGTGTCATAATTAATAATAGGTCTAATATCCCTCTAACCTAGGTTTTTCTCTAAAATTAATCAAACCAACCTTTCACAAGGATAACAAGGAAAATAGGTTTTGTGTCATAATTACCTTACTAGGAAGAATTAGTTGACAAAAAAAATTTAATAAGTCCTATTTGACCTTGAAATTACTCCCCTAAAACCATTATTTCTCAATAAATTCTAAAGTGAAGCAACATAAGAAAACTTGGACCCTATCTAGATGAGTAAGCGACCTAGACACCCCTAAAATGTTAGTGATTTTTCATAAATATGGGGATATTAACCATATAAAAAATTCCAAAAATTTTAATTCCATTATGGTCCCTATTACTACCCAAAATATTTTTTCCTAGCTCTCTATATCCTATCCATACCGAGTGAAAACCTAAGGCTCTCCTAGAGTTGTCCAAGACTGCTCTAAGTGATTTTTCCTTAAAATGAAGAATAATAAATGTAAATATGTAATACAAAACTTTTTAAATATTTTATATTATTTAGATGACCTTTCATTCCTTTTTTAAACCTTCTAAAATGCTTGGAACACCATTAATGGTAGAAAACCTATTTCATGCCTAGTTTGTAGCTAATAGGTTTTCCTTACCTTTGTTGGTTATTATGATGGAATATGAATTTATATGCCTATGAGAGTATATTAGATACACCATGGATTATTTAATATTATATTTGAGCCCCTTCATAAATAAAAACCTTTAAAAAATATTCTACCAAAGCTCTAAAAGGCTCCAAAATACATCTTTTTGCTCCCAAACTCCTCTCTGCCACTCTAAATGACTTGAAATGTCCTTGAAAATGTATGAATAGATAAAAAAAACTCCATAAGGAGGTAGGAAGAATTCAAAATCTATTTTACTTCCTCAAAAAGTTACCTTTTCACTTGAAATTTTTATTTTGAGGACCCTTAAGTCATCTAATGCACTTTTGGGGGTCTTTTGGGTATAATAGCTTATCTAGACATTATTTTTGACTCTTTATAATATATGAGACTTTTTGAAAACTGCTCTCATGCCTATGAATTATTGAACACCTAGGAAACTTTTTGGATCCTTCACTTACAGTTCAAGATCTGTTTCTAGGCCATTTTCTCAAAATCTCCAAATTCACCTTAAAACTTCCTTAAAGTGTTTTAGAATATTGCAAGTGACATGTGTTAGGGTCATGAGGTTTATTTTATATTTACCCCATTAGATCACACATAGTTCAATACCTCTACTTAGCTTCTCACACCACACTAGAACCTTCCAATATACTTCACTACATCATCAAGTTAGGACTAGAAAGGACTAGTCATAGAGGTAGAAGGTTACTGAATGGTCCAAGAGAATGAATTGATATATCTAGGAAAAAAATTATATGTAGGCCAATTTTATCCCATTATTTTGGTGACCTAGGATTTCATGTCTTATATGCAACAAACTAGTTGCCTTGTCTGATCCATTGGGCATACAGGGTCACAAGACTTTCTTTCCAACTGATATGAAATTGATACAAGGTTGTCCACTTCTAAAAACCTCCTTTTGAAAAAGGGAAAATAATAAATAAAACTATCACTATTCCCAAGGCACTTAGGGAAAGGAAACACAACTAAAAAGGATGTGCATAAGGCACTTAGAGGAAAACACAAAAAAAACTATACAAAATGTACAATATATATAATGGATACAAACTCTTATAATATCAAGGCTTTAGATGAATCCGAATGATTGGGATGGGTAATACCTCTCCATCTAGCTGGGCATGCTGAAAAGCATTATGTTTTTTGCATCCATGGATCAAATAAGGGCCACTCTATAAGTTGTCAAACTTAGTATGGCTGTCTAGATTAGCCTTATTTAAATCCCATTTGAGGACTAGATCCCCCTCTTTGAAGTCTCTTGTTATGGATTACTTATCAAAGGCTTTCTTCACTTGAACTTGATGTGACTCTAGTATCTTAATTTCAAGTTTCCTTATTTCTTCAAGATTTATGAGTTTTTCCATCATCACACTCATAGGTTCACTCTCCATCAACTCAAGAGAGATGGGCAACTTGGCTTCTCTCCCAAATACAAGGATAAATGGTGAGTTACCAATGTCAACCTTGGAGTCACTCTATCATCCCATAAGGTTGTCCTTAACTTCAAATTCCACACTCTTTGATTCTCTTCCATATTATTCTTGATTATTCTAATCAAGTTTTTATTTGTTGACTTTGTAAGTCCATTGCCTTAGGGATAGTAATTAGAGGATGTGCTAATGTATATGCCCATATTAAGTGCCCACTCACTTATCTTCATGATAATAAATGATAAGGCATTATTTGAAATGATTGTTTTTGGTACACCAAACCTTTTTACTATACTATCATATAATTCTAACACTATTGTCTCATTGACTAATTTTAGAGAAATTACTTCCACCCACCTAGTGAAGTAATCAATGGTAGTGAGTACCCATTTATGTCCTCCACTGGAAGCTTGATTGATCATTCCTATGAAGTCCAAACCCCACTACATGAAGGGATGCTCTAATTTCATTGGGTTGAGAGGAAGGGATACCAATATTTGCTTTCCTATAAAGAGAGCACACTTTTGACACTTTTTCACCCATGCATATGCATCCTTGAAGAGGCTAGGCCAATAATAACCAACCCTAATCACTTTTTTGTTGTTGTATTCCCTGGGAAAAAATGGCCTCTTGTAGGCCCATCATGGAATATCTCTAAGATATAGTGACTTGGTCATCACATATGAAACTTATAAGTACTCCATTAACATCTTTTATGAATAGTACCACATCAATTAATGCATAAGGTATAGACTAAAGTATAAAATAACTTCTTTTTGCCCTAACCATATCTTGAGGGCACTCACCTATTATCAATAACCTTGTCATATCCTAGATATAGATAGTGTGAGGTGGAGGTACATCTATTAATGAGTTGTATTGTGTTACTAAGAAAACCTATTTATTTTCATGAAGGTCATTAACCATGTGATCACATAACCCTTTGCTTTTCACTAAATTAGTGACCTTGATTTCTACATCATATTCCATGACCCTTGTAATCCAACCAACCCTCTTCTAATTTATGTCTTTGTTAAGAAATAACTCTCTCACTCTAGGATGAGACACCATAAGATAGATTTTTCTATTAGAGAGTATTGGTCTAAATTTTTTAAGGCGTCTTATCACTCTAAGGACTTACTTCTCTAAAAAAGTATACCTTATTTCATACCCTTTAAGCCCTTGACTAAAAAATGCAATTGGTTTCTTGAGTCCTTCAACATTATTTTGATTCAACATAGCTCATATATTTTCAATATTATCAAAGGTATACAATATAAAATATTTTGAGAAAATAGGATTCATAAGTGTAGGTGCTTGGGCAATGGCTTGTTTGATAGACTCAAATCCTTCTTTACCTTATCTTGACCAAGTGAACACCTAATTATTTTTTAATATAGTAGTAATGGGTTTGAATAATATTTAAAAACTAGGTATAAACCTTCTCATGAAGTTCATCTTCCCAAGGAAAATCTAAAGTCCCTTTTTATGCTTGGGCAAGGGCAAGAACAATATTTTGCTTATTCTATCAAGATTAATAGCTAGTCCCTATTTTGAGACAATATATCCCAAGAGTTTGCCCTCATAGAAAAAAACACACACTTCTTTGGATTAAATGAGATCTCATATTCTCTACATCTTTCAAAGATCAATCTCAAATGGTCCAGGTGTTCACTAGACTTCTTGGAGAAAACTATTATGTCATTCAAGTAGATAAACACCTTTTGATTTAGTTAAGCTTGTAAATCAATGTCCATGGATATTTTAAATGTATCCCTAACATTTTATTGACCAAAATTAATATTTTGATAAACATATGTGCCCTACTTTACGGTTAAGGTAGTCTTGTATTGGTCTTCTTCTCTTACTAGGACTTGGTCATACCCTAAGTACCCATCCAAAAGAAAGAAACATTTTTAACTAGAAACCATTTGAAGTGTTTTTTCAATGGATATAAAGAGGTAATGGTATTTGAAATATACCCTATTTAAGTATCTAAATTCCACACATAACTGGATCTCACCATTCTTATTTCTCATAAGCACCAGGTTAGCTACCCATAAGGAGTGCTTAATGGTAAAAATGATATTGGACTCAATAAACTTAGTCAATTCATTATTCATTAGTTATTTAATATTTGGTTTGATATGACTTTGGTTTTTCATAATAGGCTTGGCATTGGCCTCCAACTATATGGTGTGTTAGGATATCTTGGGGTCAAAATGTCTCAAATCATTGTACTCCCAAGTAAAGATGTATGAGTATTCCTTACAAAGTTAAAAAAAGGCATTATTTTTATCCTCATTTCTCACCTTTCCAATCTTTAGGATCTTGTCCTTAAAGAGAAGGACTCTTTCAAAGTTATCTTCATCAGTATACGTCACTACCTTATCTTTCCTCATGTGATCTCCCTCATGGAAAAGACCCTCAAGGGTGACCATCCATTTAGGGAGTTTATTAGACCTTAGATAAACAATTGGTTCCCCATAATACTATTGAATTTTACATTGGTTCATTGAGGAAAACTCTACTTCTTACTACAAGAAACAAACAATTTGCTTATCACTATCAAAGAATTGCCAATGAGCCTCATTATCTAGAATTGATGGTCTCACTACCACTTTGACATATGGCTATACTTTGGACTTATTCAACTAATTTGGGATGTAAAACTAAGCCCCTATAGCTTCCAACCTATCAACATGTTTATTTTACTCTCTTGTCATTATTTGGATATTTAAGGTTTTAAATTCTTCAAGTAAGCCCCACACTCTATGTTTTTAGGACTTTATTAAGGGGTTTTTAGTGATATTTTAAACTCTAACCTGATGTACTATATGTTCACTATACCCATATGATTTTAAATACTTAATTCCCCTCATACTATCCCATTGAAGACCATGAATAAGGCTCTCATACTTAGTTGTATTATAAGAGCAACTAAATTAGAAAAAATATGATTAAAAGTACTTGTCATTATAGGGAGACATTATCATTACACCTTCACCTACTCCATGCTTTCTCATTGAGCCATCAAAGAAAAATTTATACAAATCACTAATATCTTCCTATGTCATAGTGAGGGATGACACAAACTCATTTTATTCATGCAAGAAATAGACTCCCATGTCTCTTTATTCAACACCTCCCAAAGGGTCAATTAGTTGATTATTTTTAGAGATACAATCACTAAGATGGGGGTGAATTAGTGAGCCCAATTATTTTTATCTTAAATCCAATCCTTTCAAGATATTTAAATAATCAACATATATAAATTTGATCAAGCGACATTAATAAGAGAGCTCATTCATTTAATGCATACACAAGATCAAACACATAACACATAGTTCATATGGGTAACCCTCAAGGGGAATAAAACCCACTCTTAATCCTATAATACATGGAATACTTGTCCTATAATAAATTTAAAATAAGAGATTACTCAACTCATTTAGACTATCAAACCTTGACCATATCCTCCTAACCAAAGGCCTTTAGTGAAACACCTGTTTCATAAAGATCAACTTCCCCTAAGAAATATAAAATCCTTTATACCCTCATTTGAAGTGAAAACCTTCACCTTATAACTGATGTCTTCAACACTTGATGATGGATCTCTATTTATCTAACCTCTACATAAACTCTCTCTCTATCTCATATAATCCTCTCACATAGGCATGTCAGAGTTTCTCTCCTTCTTCACTCTAATTGTCCTCATATGCACACTTAGACCTCTTCACATATCTTCAAAATACAAGAAAAATTTTATAAAATCATAAATATGACCTATATGTCATAAAAATAGTCATCAATCTACTCTACTCATCAATTCATCAACTAGGCACTCTACCTCTCCTTTGATTCATAACTCTCACATACACCTTACACTCATCCCACTCACAAGTATAAAAACCAACACATTTAGTTTCACTATAAATAGAGCATTCATGAATTATCAAGTCCAAAAACATTCCTTATTTGACATAATACATGCCTTCACCCTTAAGTAATCTCACATGGGTCACACTTAAGAACAATCTACTTTTAGATAGGCCTAAGTCACTTTTAGGTCCTATGATGACCCATTCACCTCTTTGACACTTATCTAATCAAAATAAGAACACATGGACACTTTCTAACTAATGAAACCATTCCAAATGATATATAGGTTCTTCTTAAGTTCCCATATCCATCACAGTACCCTTATGCTTAAGCACAAATTGCTCAAACAACATTTTGTGTACATAGTCACCTTGAATGAATACATAGTCGACTTCTAAACCTTTGTTCATACTGCATATTATTGTTAAAAAATTCATAATTCACATATATTATCCTCTTAGAGTATATAACATTATCTAATATCTAATTCATTATTAAACATTAAAACAACATCAAAACAAGTTTAATTACCCTCTCGAGTTACTTTCAACACGTAGTCAAACACATAGTAAACTTTGGATCTCAATAAACTTGACTATAAATACATTCAAACCTTAAAATTCATATTTATAGATGTTTCTTGGAGTCCTTTACCACTTTACTTTTTACACCATGAGAAAACTCATTTTGGATCAAAATATATGGCTCAAAAATCAGACATTAGTCTTTTCTTTTCAAAATTCAAATATTCAAATGCCAAAAATCATAGTTAAACTTAGAACACTATGCTCATATCTCATTTCCTTGTTGCTTTATATCAATCTCACATTTTCAATATTTTTTGAACTTTAATTCATAGTGTACTAGTGCCAAATATTAAACCTTGAAAATGTTGACCTCATCTCATGCAATCTTTCCATATTGACTCATCATGTATCATCAATCTCTATGGATCAGTTAGGTCTCTAACTTATAACATTCACCATTTGATCTTATGATCTTGAAACTTTGCACCTTTGTGTGCCTTCTAAACACTTATACCATTAAAAATCAAGCACTTTTCCTCATTCAAATCAACATGCACTATTGATCTTGATCTGAATGAATGTCCATGAGCCATTAGATCTTCATTTGGTCCTAATATTTAACATCATGCAAAATAGACTATGTATGGGGACCATTGCTATCTACCTGGAAGGCCAAATTTGCACCTCCATATATTTTTCTTCACTCAAGTACAAGTTCTAAAAATTGGACCTTATGATCTCCTCACATATGAGAATCCAAAAAAATTTCAATTTGATCTTAGAACCCTCACATGTGTGAGATATAAGAAAATTAAAATTCCTCCTCATATTTATCAATTCACAGAGACAACTATGTTGAGAATTGTCTAGAAAGACCAACTATGTACATGCATATCTTTTGATGTGTTTCATCATATGATCTAAAATTTATCACAAATAATCTAGGAATAAAACTAAACAAACCCATATGAACATTTTATCCTCACACCTTCATACATGTGAGATATTCCATCACCAAACTGCTTACTCAACTCTTTCTTGCCTCATGTAAATTTGACAATGTGAAAACAATGTCAAACTACCTAGGTGCCCAATTTTGCACTTGCATATATTTTTTCATGGTTAGGTGCATAACCTAAGATTTAATAGATAATAACTAGGCATAATTTTGAATAAAACCATGTGATAATTTCCTCTTGAAACCTCCATGTGTGCAAATACACACATCATCAACATGCTTACTTGGCTCTATTTGAACATAGGAAACACTATCAAAATACCTAAGATCCCAACTTTACAAACACATATCTTTGACTACATTTAGGTGCATGACCTAAGATTTATCACATATAAATTAGGTACTAATTTTATCACAACCATATGACCAACTTCCCCTGACTCATCCACACATAGTAATTATGATGTCAGTAATCTGCCTACTCAAAGTTTTTTGTAACTAGATCCAAAATGTCTAGAAGAAAATAATGATCAACCAAATGAAAACCACTCATATACAAAAGAATTCAAATATTATAAAACATATTATAGGACCTATTTCACATGATCAATACTCCATACTCATCCCTGAACATCTCTAGTCATACCAAAACTGAAGATCAACCAAGCCTCCTTTAAGCAAACTAGGACAAGCACATTACACACTTTTTTATTATCACTTATACTATCAAGGCACTTCATCAACTAACAAAGACACCTCCATGAAATCACCTTGATATCATTTATAACTCACCAATAATTTCCCCCTTTTTCATTGATGTCAACAAACATCATATAACAATATATAGCCACTTTTCTTCTCACTTTTCAAGCAATGTCAAAATATGAACTTTCTCCCCCTTTGACATAATGACAAAGTGGGAAGAAACTGATCTTAAGGACCTAAAAATACCATAAATATGAGATTACCACCTTATAAAAATGATACAAACTCCCCCTTACCTTGATCCTACCCCTTTTTGTCTTGACACCTTCCTCTTAGCCCATGCCAACACTATCATCAACAAATCACTACAACTAATGAAGAAATAACACAAAATAATACTAAAATATGATTAAAAATATCAAGAAACATATAATATGGACTCCCTCTAATATTTTATATCCATTTCATCAATTGAGAATCTTTAGATCTTCATACACCATGAAGAATCACCATACAACCTCACTAGCCTTCTCTCTCAAACCACCTTAAGGACTACCAAAAAAATTTTATGCCACTCACCAAATAGGGCACATGATCTAAAATAACCTAATAAATCTCCTTGAAACATACATACCTTGATATTTTTTAGAAACTAAACAAAATGCACTCATCTTCCCACTAGGCCTGTCTAGTCTTCTTCTAGCCCTAATTGGAACTTGCAGAACCCATAACTTTTAGTAGATTCAACTTCAAGACCTAAAAAATCATATCCATAGAACTCTCTTAGTCCCCATAAAGATAAGTAATTTTAATCACCATGATCATCTTCTGTAGCATACTTCCTTCATAAAATTACTAGCCAATTAGGCCTCCATCTTAACAAAAACATGAATAAATTGAAAAAAACAATCCTTCAGATATCTATGAAGCTTGATTTGATAACCCATTTGGCCCATTAAAAATATTAATAATCCTCAAACCTCAAATCACAAGTCAACCACTTTTTTAGTAGAGCTAAAAACCCTAGAATCTCAGGATAAATAAGGTCAACATAACACCTTCAAGTCAACATCCACCTCTAAAAATTCTTGTACACCTAGAGATAATTATTACACACTTCTGGACCAAAAATTGGGCATATAAATATTTAGAAACCCATACATCCTATAACCCATTTTAGGACTTGCATACTCTTAAGTATAAACTGGGAAACCCGAGAGCAATAAAAAATCTCCAATTTGACTTCAACATACCTTCAAACCATAAAACCACTTGGAGCATAATAGAATAAGGTAAAAATACATTTCTATGTAAAAATATCATCTTGAAAAATCACAAATACTCTTTTCCCACTTGAAAACCTTAAATCTAACCCTTCAGACTAACCATATATAGTTATGACATCACTCTAACATCACCACAACATATCTTCCACCTAGACATATCTACTCCAATTGAGAACACTCATCTCTAGTCTTATAGGACCATATGAAGAACACCACAAAAGCACTTGTTTCTCCACTAAAATGAGTCTCTTAAGAAGCATAGAGAGAGACATCATTTGCACTATAATGCTCTAAAATAAAGTGAATCTAGGAGTGGCCCACATCTCCTTAGTAATCACTAGAATCCTCTTACAGCTATAAGATATCTTGTTATTATTCTTATTTTTATGAGTCTAAACTATGATAAATGGTTTATTTTTTATATCAATCTCCTTCTCTTCTAAGGTAGAATTGACAACACATGAAGCAACTATAGAATCTTGAAATACCTTTTCATTTGAAGAATCGACCTTGTAGCTTCAAACCTCATCATTAGGTATAGACAATATATGTACTTTAAATAATACTTGATCAACAATAGTAGGATGTTCACTTGGATCCCTACACATCTCAGAACTAGCCTCAACTAGTACCTTGGTCTTCTCCTTGATCTTGGTCTCTTCATTCTCAATATGAGCAGACAATGAAAGCACTTGGTACTCTTCTCCTTTTATAGCATTCTCCACCATAACAAAAAAATTACTTAGACAAACAGACTCATCATGACTCACCTTTGGTTTCCATGAGCTAACTTACCTTTTTTCTTATACTCTTGGAGCCTAGTTGAAATTATTTTGACTTAAATGTCTTTGCTTGTAGAATCTAATGATGTGACCTCTTTGTTCATAGTTGTAGAAAACCATACTCCTTAGTAGGAACTTAGCTTGTATTACCTTGTTTGGATAATGTTTTGTAAAGTGTCCCACATCATGATAATTAAATCACTCAACTTTGTTCATACCTTTTGACTATTGACCCCCATAATAATTTCATACAAATTCATTTACAATAGGTATCTTTCATTTTCTAGCCCTATAACCAAATTGATTGCATGTGTAATAGTAACCATTAAAATTTGCATACCTCATAACATTTGTGATCTAATTTGAATTATTTTTCCATAACCTTCATTCCTTGTCTGATGATTTATCTTTAAATTTTAATCTTCTTTCTCTCATTTACATTCATGTCAACTTGAGAAGTAACTTTGGGCTCTTCATTAAAACCCAATTCATATACATAACTAGTTGATTTTTGACTCTTTAGGAAATCATCCAAATCATTATAACTTTTAAACTTGAAAAATGATTTCACCTTGATTGCAAACATCTCTAACTCAACTTTCAAAGACATAATCTCAAAAGCATACCTTGAGCATTCTTATTCTTTGGCTCTTAGACTTACAAACATTGATTCTAACTTAGAAGTAAGAAACATGATAACACCTTCATGCTCTATAGAGTCTTCAACCAATCTTACCTCAAACACACTAAATTACTCCTCATAGTCCTTGAGTTGTGACTTCATCTTCTTATTGATCTTCTTCTCAATCTTTAATTATTCAAGAGAATTTATCAATGTAGTCTCATAGTCCACCTCATCTTCATCATCATCTAAATCACTCCAAGTAGAATCTTTTTGATGTGAGAAACTACCTTCCTTGGCCATGAATAGATTTTCATCCTCAACAGGACCATCATATTCATGATCATATTCTAAGTTACTAACTTCACTCTCATCTGATGAGATGCAATCTTATTTGGTATAGAGACTCTTCTTGTCCTTGAAGAATCTTATTTTCAAAACTTATAAATCCCTTTTTAATTTTATCAGATGTAAATGATCTCTCACCATCATCATAACCTTGATCATGCTCTTTATCATCATCCTTCTTTTACTTATGAGAAACTTTGTTATCAAAATGTCCTATCTCACCAAAATTAAAGCATTTAAGAGGTAGTTTACCTTTATACTTACCTAAACCTATTCTCAATTTCATTGAAATCAAAGAAATTAGTTCATCCTCATCTATATTATAAATTTCATCCTCTTTAGGTTTCATACCTTGAAACTTCTTTGTCTTCATCTCGATCTTGAATTTTAATTCCTTCTTTGGTGGTATATCATCATTCTTCCTCATCTCATAGGTAGTAAGAGTGCCATGCAATTGATCCATCTTGAACTAAGTAAGATCGTGACTTTATTATATAACATATACTTTTGGATCAAACTTAAGGGATAAAAACCTTAATACTTTTTGAACTACAGTAGCCTCTTCAAGGTTCTCTCCAAGACCTATGATAATGTTTAGAATCTCATCGAATCTCTACAAAAATAATGCCATAAAGTCTTCTTCATTCATATTGAGACTTTCAAATTATCTTATGTGAGTCTACAAATAAGCAAGCTTGACATTTGAATTTGATTATCAGTCAATTCACAATCAGATATATGTCTCTTGATAAAAATGAATAAAGAATTATCATGGACCTATACCTTCTACTTTATTTAAATGTTAACCTGAGGATGTAGACTTGATAGGATGATGTCAGTGTATGTGCACACTCAATATTTTAATTTCACCTTATGCTAATTATTATTTAAGATATTGAAGTCACGTAGTAAATGAAATGCTATAAATTAAACATAAACACAATACTATGAAATAAATGCTTATACATTGGAAACTTCCTTAAATAAATTTAAGTAAGAATGCAAATCACACAATTCAAAAATAAAACACACAATGCACAAAGAAATAAAATAACATGCTTAGTTATTAAAATGGGTTGGATTATTTGTTACAAAGTTTTGAAGAGGGTCCTTACTCTTTCCAACTCCAACTTCAATCCTTCTTATCACAATAATTAATTTAACTTAGAAATGCTTGTTCATATTAATAAAAAATGCGGCAATGAATTTATGTACAAAATTACAATTACAATTTAATAAAATATACTTTTGATAATCTTTAATCAACATCTACTATATCTCAACTATATATATATATATATACATATATATATATATATATATATATATATATACATATATATATATATATATATATATATATACATACATACTACAAAGGATATTATTTTATACAAAATAATATATAATATAATCTAAGATACATTCAACTTATGATAACCAAAATTGGCTCCTTTTGCTAAAGTTGTCTTTCATGTGAATTTTGCAACATTGTTGTAGGACAAAAAAAATTAGCCTTAAATTTATTCCTTATTGGGATCTAGGGAGGTTATGGTTGTTTTTATGAGTTATGTGAAAAAGGAATAAAAATTTGTTCATTCGTGGCTTTGGTCATGCAGTGGTTATAAGATAGTCTATGTAATGAGATTTCTTTATTGCAGGACATTCTGTGTTATATACCTATCTCTCCAAAACATGCTTAAAACACATTATAGAAAAAATTTACTAAATCAATAAATTATTATCATATATTTAATTCCAATACATAATTATAACTATTAAAAGACTATAGAAACATAATGCTATTTTCAAGATTATGGCTATATATAGAGGGAAACTTATGGGAAAGTGTTCAAAAGCATGGTTAACAAGTAGGATAAGTACAATAGATGAGAACAAGAATAAAAAATTTATGGGGTTCATCACACCCCAAACTTAAGATCTTACTCAACCTTGAGTAGCAAACTTATTTATTCCCATTTTATAAATAACTCTAAAATCTATGGGATCTATAGCACCACTAGCACGGTGAGCATAGAATCTACATCTCTATTTAAATAGTTTCAAGATTTTGACTTCCCTGGCTTCATCCATTGGGGCCTTATCTTACCAATCTAGAATATGATACCAAAATAGAGGGGGCTATAATTTGAGGTTCAACAACTGAGATCACATTTCACCTATAAGAAGAATATATTTTGTGATCTTGTTAAATGTTGCATTTAAGTTAAAAGGGGAATATGGATCCCTCTTTTTTAGTGTATGAGTGAGTTCATTCCACTATTCAATATAAGACTCTTTGGTTGAAATACCATCAAAAGCTATCAATCCTAAATAAAAATACTAGGCTTCATCATAATTCTTTAAAAACCAAGCTCTGACTTCTTTATTCAACATGATATTATCCCATTTAGATAATACAACATCAGGTGCCATTGATTCTCTCCTGATAAGTAGCTAGATTTCATTCTCCTTTTTCCTATATTCATTTAATTTTTTCTTCCTCTTCTTTACTCATTCAAAATATATGATGAAAATTCATTTAGTTGACATCTCCAGCATATAGATTAGGGTTCCACTCTCTATCATAAGGAACAACATAATTGTGAAGGTAGAACTCGCACAATGTGCTTATTCTTCCTGTGAACTTTAATTATAGATAGAAAAGAAATGTGTATCAATGACCTCATGAGGCATGTCATAATAAATTCTCATAAGTTTGAATTTATGCCATTTTTCTTTAAAGGATACTAAATAAACTCTTACAGGAGGCCTACAATCAAGGATCTCTTGGGTAAGACCAACCATATCTTCAATTTTTTGCTTCAATTTGGATATTATCTCTTCCTTCAACTTATTCTCTTCTTTCAATTTCTTATCTTTCTTTTCTTAATTCCTTCATAATTTTAGACTAAATATCCATCTAATTTTTCAATTTAAAAGATAATGTATATGAGGAATGATACCTAACTTCTTGGGTGGTTGTATGTTCTTCTTATTGATTTACCTCTACATAAGGTTGTGAAATAATGACTATAAGATGGTCTTTGGTAGAGGATTGAAACTAAGAAGTCTTGTATCTTCTTTCTTAGTCTCACAATTTCTTATAGGGGTTTCTCTAGATTAGGAAATTCCATTTGTACATCAAGTTGCCCTAATTATTCTACTTCCTCTTGCATTGGTTCCTCTTATAATTCTTCAATACTATACTCTACTTGTTCTACCTCCTAATTATATTCTAAAGAAAATTCTCCCTTTTTCATTTTAGCCTCTAAGGATTCATCACTGCTAGTAGTACGTTCTTCTCTAGATTCTTCATTAATTTCAATGATAGAAGAAGGTTTATTTCTCAAATTTCTTCTCAATCTATGGGATCTATGAGGAGTAGAAGTTACCTTGGACTTTTGGGGAAAAGGTGGAAGTTCTTCCTCAAACTCCTCTGAATCAGTTCAGAGAATGAGTTTCTTCCTCTTTCTAGATTTTTTGCCTATGGAAGTATTTTCTTCATTCCTTATTTCACATTTTGGTGTTGTTATAGGAAGATATTCTTCTATAGGTTCTTATGTGGTTATAAGGTCTCCTTCTATAGGTTCTTGTCGAGCTACAGGAAGGTTTTATACTATAGGTTCTTATGGAGCTATCAGAAGGGCTTCTTCTGATCTTTATTCTTCTACCTCGATTTACTCTTGTATTTAATTTCCTTTTCTATCACTTGCTATATTTCATGGTACTTGGAGAAATTCTTCAAAACTTATGTTGGGTCTAGTCTTTTGAAAATAATCTTGAACAATTAATTAGATTAAACAATGATGGGAAAGAGATTTGGAATTACCTTTTTAAAATGCCTGCAACATTTTTGTGATCATGTGGAGCAATAATTTGGGGATGTTTATCTCTATACCATTCCAAAAATAATTCATGAACTTTATGTATATGCCATGGAGCATGGAATACCTCCCTTTTCAAGTGAAATATTTGTAGATAAACTTAGTAGCTTTGGCCTATCATCTTGATACGGATAATCATGCAATGTCATGCTTTAAAGTTTTTAGGCTTTAATTTCCTCTGATGAATATTCACCTCTCTTCATTAGCATCAAATTTGTATTTCCATGCCTCCCCTATTCATGGTAATCTCATTAATCTACTAATGATAGTCTATGTTTGCTTTATATCCATTCCTCTTACTATTGCCAAGTTGCTATGTAATGAGTCAATGAATTATTCTACAATTCCATTATCTAGGGCATGTATCTTCTCAAAATACTATGCCCATCCTACATTCTGGAATCACGATAGGATGTCTAGGCTATTGGTTAAAGGATTGATATCAAGTAGTTCATGTTTTAACAAGTCCCCTCTCATATTCTCAGATGAAATTTGAGTTGCATGTCCATGTTCTTTCAGTAAGGGTTTTATGGCTTTGGAAAAATGTTTGTGATTGTTACTTTAGGAGAAAAATAATCTATTTGAGTTATGCAAAATCTTCCCCTAACTTAAACTATCACTTATCTTTGAGGGACAAAGCAAACATGTGCAAAATGGCTTGTGGTAATAGTAAAGGGTGGTATTAGTAGTACATCAAAGGTCACAACAGTCAGTAAAAGAGAAGATATGGTGGTGCATTAATATCGTTAGGTACCATCATCTAGTAATGATTAAAATATATGACATAAAATAAATATAAAATAATTACCTTGTTATTTATAGGAATAACTTTTATTAATGCACAAGTGATTATTCAAAGTGGTGGTCATGGTGTGTGTTGTCATTTAATAAGGAGTAAAAATGCTTTATGTAGAATGGAATGATAAGAATACACACTATAGCAAGAAATGTTTCCTATAGCAATAATCTTTCTCCTACAACAGCAAGTTGTATCATGTAAAAACAAGTTTTTCATCTTGTAGTAAGAAAGAAAATGTATTTATGCTCCAAGGGAATGAATTTGTAAGAAAAAAAATTTGAAAAGAACAAGTTTTATTATAGTAGTGCCCTTTATCTTTCTTTTTTAATGAATGTTGATCAACTAGTGACCTAGTTTTCTAAGAAAACATTTGTTAATAATGCTCTAAGGTTTTCATTGTTGAATTTTATAGTTTTTTAATATTTTTGGGTCCTAACTCAACTGAAATCACAAGAATCTAGGAGGTAGGATTTTATTCATCCTGAACCAAGCCATGGTGAATGGCTTGTTCTTGGTTACAAGAAGCTTTTATTCTTCTTGGAAAATATTAGAGAAGGGTTAACATAAATACTCTTTAGCTACAAGAACATGTTGATTTACTTCATGAAGAAGAGATGGATGTTATTATTCAAGAAGTTGGCAAGTGAGAGTTTTCTTGAAAAATGGTTTCTTATATATCTTGAGCTTCTGACCATTAACAAGTAATCAGAATTGAATAGAGTCAATGGTCATGAGCTTTATAACTCTATTGGAAAAAAAATTGATCTCATAAGGTCCAAGCCATTTGGACTAAAACTTTTCTTTATAGTCCTTGGAAATTATTAGTCTTGATGTTCCTATCATGCCAACCCACACATTTTCTTTGCACTATTATAGTGTGATGAAATGTTTTATTTCTTAGTTCATTAAGTGCATTCAACTACATGATCCTTTCTTGTTCAATTGCATGATCTTGTATGTTGATCAAGTGTTGTCCTTAATATTTTATGTTCAAAATCAATGGGTAGAATAAACTTTTTACCATAAACTAGTTCATATGGAGTGAAAATAGTTGTAGTTTTTGAAGTGATTATATAAGCCCAAACTGCTTCTAGAAGATGAGTTGACCAATCTTTTCTATGCAAGCTAAAAATCTTAGTGAGTATATTTTCCAATTTTATTTTTAGCACTTCCACCTAACCATTTAGCTAAGAATGGTAAGGGGTAGACTTTTTGTGTCTAATTTCATATTATTTGACCAAGGTAGTTGTGAGGTCTAATGTAAACTATGGGACTTGGTCTATGACTATTTATCTTGGCACTCCATAGCAGGTGAATATTTATTTATACAAGAACTCAAATAATTTCTCATCTTAGGCATGGTTTAAGGCTTTGACCTCTACCAATTTTATGACATAATTAATGCACACTAGTATATATATATATATATATATATATATATATATATATATATATATATATATATTCCTTGTTAGATTTAGGATTAATGGGAGCTACAAAACCTAGTCCCTATTTGTCAAAGGGTTTTATAACTAGTTGTGGCTATACTAGCATTTCATCAGAGCTAGTGGGTTTTCCCATATGTTGGTATTGATTACATTTGTGGGTATACATCATGGAATCTTTATGTAAAGAAGACCAATAATTTATGGTATTGAGTACTTTCATGATATTCCATTTGGTAGCAAAATGACCCCCACAAGGTTCATCATGGTAGGCTCTAAGAATGTTATAACCTTCATCTTCTCAAATACATCTTCTCGTAACTGAATTTGGGCTAGTGATAAAGAGATATCCTACAATCTAGTAATAATGTTTACTCTTTTGGATCAGATGTTGTTTGTCCCTAGGTGAGAAATGTTGTGGTATTGATCCTATAGTAAGATAGTTAGTAAAATATGTGAACTAAGGAGATTAAATTGTTACAAAAAATAAATGTTCATCAAGAAAAGAATCATTAACGATAAAATTGTGCTCATCACTTTGTAATTGAGATAGAAAGTTTGCTACTACATTATCCTTACCTAGTCTATCCATAACGATAATATAAAACTCTTAAAGTAAAATCAACCAATGAATTATCCTACTTGTTATATCAATTTTATTCATTAAATACATAATTAATGGATGATCTGTGTGGATGAATACTTGGTAGCCTATATTGTAGTGTCAAAATTTGTTGATGGCATAGATGATGACAAGAAATTCCTTCTCTATTATAGTGTAGTTGATTTCATCCCCTTGAAGATTCTTATTGATAAAATAGATTGCATAACTTTGTAATTCATTTTTTTGTCTAAGGATAGATCCTAAAGTGGTGTTAGATCCATATGTTTGGATGTGAAAAGGCTTCTTCTAATTAGGCCCTCTCATAACAAAATTTTTTATGAGAAGGTCTTTGACTTGAAAAAAGGTAGTTTGATAATCATTAGTCCATATAAATTCAACATCCTTAGTAAGCAATCAAAAAAATGGGGTGGTAATTTTACTAAAATCTTTGATGAATCATCTATAATAACCAACATGTCCTAAAAATATTTTAACATCTTTTTGCTTCTTTGGTGTGGGTAGATCCTTAATGATACTTGTCTTTGTTGGGTTGACTTTAATTTGAACATGGGATATGTGATGCCCCAACACAATCCTTTTAGTTATAAGCATGTAGCACTTTTCATTACTCAAAGATAATTGATGGTCCTGGAAACATCGAATAAATTTATCTAGGTTGGTGAGCATTTATTTGAATGTCTACCCATAGATAGTGAAATCATCCATGTAGATTTTAACATAGTCATGGGAAAGACTAGAAAATATGCTCAAAACAACCATTTAAAAAGTAGTTGGGGCATTATAAAGGCCAAATGGAAAGATGACATAGGAATAGGTTCCTTAAGGTCAAGTAAAAGTGGTTTTATCTTGGTCTTGTGGAATAATTTATATTTGATTATAACCACTATAGCTATTTAGGAAAGAAAAGTAATTCTTCCCTACTAATATATCCAACACTTTATCAGTGAATGGAAGGGGAAATTTATCCTTCCTATTAGCATCATTAAATTCTTGGTAGTCATGTAAATATGCCATTTTACCCCTTTCTTTGAGATAAAGACAAGGGGAGAGACCCACTAGCTATCTGAAATAGGATAAACAAATCATGCATCTAAGAGTTTTTTCAACTCAATTTTGACAATATCTTTAGTTGTAATATTTATTCATCATTGGGGTTGGTGAATAGGTTTGCATTATTCTTTAATGTAAATATGATGCATGCATAAATCTAGGGGTATTCCTCTCATGTCATGGTAATCCTAGGCAAATGCTATTGTGTGTTTTCTCAACATTATAAACAACTAAATTTTTTGCTAGGGTTGTGAGGAGATACTGATGTTGAGAGGTTTGTTTGGTATATTGTGTACTTGCTTTGTTCAAGAAAGCATGGTTTCTATGTTGGAAATTAAAGGAACATAGTTACATATATGGTGAAGCAATTGATGGAATGTCCAAATTTCTCTCACAATTTTAGTAAGATCATTCTCAAGAAAGGTATTTTGAAAACGGCATGGTGTATATTCCAATAGGTTGGTGGCTATAATATCATGTTGATAGATGTTTTTAAGGATACTAGTAAGGATAATGTTTTCTTCTTATGTATACAAAGCTAGACTCTAGTCAATGATGTAGAGAGTCTACAAGGAGACAACTTCCTCAAAGTTATCAATTCAAGGGGTTGGGCCATCATTCTGGGAAGACTGAGCTGGTGGATACAAAACTAATTTATTGGTGTCATTCCATTAGAAATTAGCATTTTTCCTAACCTACATCTAATAAAATCATCAACAATGACCAACCATGGGTGGCCAAGGATGAGAGGATAACCTCCTAAATTTCCCTTTAGCTACAAGACAATAAATTTTATTGGATATTTCTAGGAGTATAAAGTGATAATAAGGTCCTCAATAATCCCCTCAGGCTTAATAATTGATCTATTAGCCATATGGAGGATGCTGGGTGTTGGATGGAGAGTGGTAAGTTTTAGTTGTTTCATGGTCCCATGGTCATGACATTGATGGTTGCACCCAAATAAATTAAAGTGTTAGATATGGGTTGGCCATGGATGCTAAAATTAACTATAGGACTTCTCAGATATGAATATTTTAGGGAAACTATATTTCCAAACATAATATTTGCTAGTTGGCCGATGACCTGGACTATTTTAGGATCCTTCTTTCTTCTCAATTTTTTATAAATAGCTCTCTAACAGATGTATTATAAATATGAACATCCTTTATTACTTGAAAAAGTGGGATATTTATGCACACATTCTTGAGTTGTCATAAGATATCAAATTCAGGGTCTGGTTCAGAATGTGATATGCTCAATCTCTCTAGAAAATGAGGATCGTCAGTTTCTTTTTGATTTTTGTATGGATTTGACTCAGGATTGGCCATGGGTAGCTATGGATTAGTATGGAGTGGATATGGTTCAAAGTTTTCTATTATTATAGGTGAGGTGGGTTATGGAAGAACATGACCTGAGTGAAGTTGAATGTGATTAATATCTAAGGTGTATGATAGATATTTCATTATTTCAATGGATTGTGTTTGTTGAACCAGCTTATTAAAAGGATTGGGGATGGGATGGGTAGGTAATTGAGTGGTTTGAATAATTTGTTGAGTGTTTGGCATCATGGCCTATTGTTATTATGGTTGTTGAATTTTCTAGGGAAATCCTTAATTACCTCTCCATTTTTGTTGCTATGGATAGAGGGATAGAACCATTGGTGGTTTTGGTATTGCCCTAGTTGAGATTGTTGTCCATTTTATTACATCCATAACTAATTTTTGAGTATCTACTAGTTTTTTTGGGACCAATTTTTTTGGGTATATTCATCCAAGAACCATATTGAATAATATTTGAGAATTGAAAATTTATAAACATAGAGTTTGATGGCATTACTAGTCTTTATGCCCATGGTTTCCATTGAGCCACAAAAAACACTTAATTATCATCTTCTCATATGTCATGAAACTCTATTATCTCGTGATTCTCCTTGATTATTCTAGATACATGAACTTTCATAGAATGGCATGTGCAATCTACCTTCTTTTTTCCACATTCAAGGCAATAGGAAGCTAAAGCTTTCTTAGTTTCTTCTTGCTTCCTCTATGAATGTAATGTATCAATCTAAGTATCTAGGTGGCCGATAATGTCTTCCTTCATGTCCTAGAGTAGGTTTCTAACTTTACCTTTAGACAATCCTGCTACAGGATGGGTTCTACCCCTATTTTTGTTCATGCTTGATCTAGAGTAGTTTATACATAAAACTGTTAATTCATTAAATGGCAGTGTAGAAACATCACTGCCAGACATTATATCTAATAACTCCAAATAATCATCTCTAATCCCTTTCAATAATATCATCTTGATTGATTCCTTATCCATTGTCATCTTCTTGGATTTTTGTAAGCTAAATAAAAATCTTTCCATATATTTTTTTAATGACTCATCATCAGCTTGTGTCATCCATAATATGTCATATCTCATGTAGTTATTGAACCTACAATAGTCTTCATATTTCATCATAATTTTCTCCTTCATTTATTCCCAAGTATAAATGACATCCTTTTCAAGTCCCATGAACCATCTAAGTGTTGCATGTTGGATCTAGACACATTTATTTTTGAGTTTGACATCTCATGGTGGTGTTTTCTTCCTAGGGATACCCCATGAATACTCTTTGTGTTGGTAGATGGGAGGTTGTTGCTACCCATCACTCAAAATTCTTATCAATTATTTGATTTCTTGGGGTGTAGAAGATGGAGAATTTATCTTTGTTCTTAGAAATGTATGGTTTCCTATACAATGGGGATGGTGTGGAGGTTTCAAAATATTTAGCTAATGTCTCAGTAAATATTATCTCTAAATTGGAAGATTTTATTAGCCTAGTGTGTCTTCTAGGAGCAAAAATATTCTTGAATGCCTCTTTAGCAAGAAATTTGGGTGATGAAGGCAAGAAAACTTCAAATTCCTAAGTAAGATGTGAGAAGGTGGGAATTTTCAAAGGTGATACATGTGGATCTCTTTTAGGAGTATGAACCTTCTCAAGGTCTCCAGCTTGTGCTGTCAGTCTAGCCAAAACTCTTCCTTCTCTACCTCTTCTATTGACAACAATGAGTGATCTTTCAGATTTCCTTCATGTTCCTCAGTTGTTTTAGGATAGATTTTTGATCTTGTAGCAATTATTGATGATTTATTAAAAAATCTTTTAATAAATCCCCTTCATTTTGCATTTGTCAGCCACTTTTTTTTAGCTTTTTGCCCAACTTGCCTACATAGGGTTAGTAATATGGGGTCTTTTTAAAATTTCCACTATCATACTTGAAAAAAGGGAAATTTAAACTATGAAAGAAAGAAATATTAATCTAAAGAACAAAAACTTTGGAATTAAAAAAAATAAACATCTAAAAATAATTACTATCAAGATTGAAGATTAAAAGTCTGTGACACCTTTCCCTGGCAATGGTGCTAAAAATGACTAGTAGTCTATTCACAATCAATTATAATTTTCTTGATCAAAATGAATAAGAATAGTTACCATGGAATTTTACCTTCTAATTCATTTAAATGTCAACCCAATGATGTAAACTTGATAAGATGATGTCACTATATGTGCACATTCAATGTTATAATTTGACCTTCTGCTAATTGTTATCTAAGATATTGAAGTCACATAGTAAATGAAATGCTATAAATTATACATAAACATAATACATTAAAATAAATACTTATACATTAGAAGATTCCTTAAATAAATCTAAGAAATAATATAAATCACACAATTCAGAAATAAAACACACAATACATAAAGAAATCAAATAACATACTTCACTATTAAAATGGGTTGGATTATTGCTGCAAACTTTTAAAGGGGGCCCTTCCTCCTTCAAACTATAGCATCAATCCTTCCTCTCATAACACTTAATTGAACTCAAAAATGCTTGTTCATATTAATAAAAAGTGCAATAATGAATTGTTGTAGGAAATTACAAGGACAATTGCTTGAAAAAATATACTTTTGATAATCTCTAATCAACATCTGCTATATCTCAACTCTATTGTTACATATATATACTGTAAAGGATATTTTTTTATACAAAACAATATATATTCTAATATAAGATACATTCAACTCAAGATAACTGAAATTGGCTCCTTTTACTAAAGTTGTCTTTCATGTGAATTCCACAACATTATTGTAGGACAAGAAAAAAAATTATTCTAGCCTTCAACCACTTATTTATTGGGCTCTAGGGAGGTTATGGTTGTTTTTTTGAGTCAGTTGAAAGAGGAATCAAAATCTTTTCATTCATAGCTTTAGTCACATATTGGTTGTAGGATAGTCTATGTAATGAGATTCCTTTGTTGCAAGACATTCCACATTATATACCTATCACTCCAAAACATCCTTAAAACACATTATAGAAAAATCATTCTAAAGCAATAGATAATTATCATATATTTATCCCAATACATAATTTTGACTATTAAAAGAGTATAGAAACATAATGTTATATGCAATATTATGGCTATATGTAAAAGGAAACTTATGGGAAAGTGCTTAAAAGCATGGTTAACAAGTAGGATGAGTACAATAGATGAGGATAAGAACAAAACATTTCTAGGGCTCATCAAAATATCCTTCATAAATGACCTACATTTTCTCCCATAAATTTTTAGCATATTTATAATGGATTACCTTGGTGAAATCAATCTTTGTAAGACCAGAATTTATGGCACTCATTTATTTCAAATTATTCTCAAATAGATTTTTTTTATACAACACTAGATAGAGGAGTAGTAAGAACAACATAACCATCCATAATAGATTTCCATACATCAAACCCTAGGGACATAATGTATGTCCTCATCCTTGCACTCCAAAATGCATAATTAGATCCATTAAACATTAGTGTTTGCTTAGTAGAGAAACCTCCTTGATGACTACCCATATTATACATTGGATCACCTTCAAGTTGTCAAGCCTTTACTAAAATACCTAATTTAATACTAATTGTTATAGGTATAATCACTAAGAGGGGGGTGAATCAGTGAGCCTAGATATTTAATCTCAAATCCAATCCTTTCAAACTATTTAAGAAATTAACATATATCAACTTGATCAAGAAACATTAACAATAGAGATCATTAATTCAATGCATACACAAGATCAAACACATAACACATAGATACTATGGAAAACCCTCATAGAGAATAAAACCCACTCTCAAGCTTGCAACACATAGGCTACTTATCCTATAATAAATTATAAACAAGAGAGTGGTAAACTCATTTAGACCAATAAACCTTGACCATATCCTTCTAACTAAAGGAATTTAGTGAAACACCTATTTCACAAGGAACAATTGCCCTTAAGAAATATCAAATCTTTTATACCCTCGTTTGAACTGAACACCTCCACCTTAGAACTAATGTATTCAACACCTATTGATGGATCTCTATTTATCTAACCCCTGCAAAAAATCTCTCTCTATCTCATACAGGCCTCTCACATAGGCATGCCATGATATCTCTCCTTCACTCAAACTATCCTGATATGCACACTCAGACCTCTTCGTATATCCTCAAACTATAAGAGCAATTTTTTAACATTATAAATATGACCTACAAGTCATACACATAGTAATAAATCTACTTTACTAATCAATTCTTCAACTAGGCACTCTACCTCTCCTTTGATTGACAACTCTTAGATACACCTTGCACTCATCTCACTCACAAGTCTATAAACTGACACATTTGGTTTCTCTATATATACATATATATTTCATTAATTATCAAATCCAAAAACTTTCCTTGTTGGCCATAATGCATGCTTTCACCCTTAAGTATCTCACATGGGTCACACTTAAGCATAATCCACTTTTAGATAGGCCTAAGTCACTTTTAGGTTCTATGATGACCCATTCACCTCTTTGACACTTATATAAGAAAATTAATAAAAAAAGAATACTTTAAAACTCATGAACACATGACACATGATCTATAGGTCCTATATAAGTGCCTATATCCATCACATTATCCTTGTGCTTAAGCACAAATTTCTCAAACAACATTTTGTGCACACAGTCACCATGAACAAACACACATTCAACTTCTAATCCTTTGTTCATACTACATATGATTTTTCAAACCCTCATAATGCACACAGATGATCCTCGTGGAGTATAAAACATGATCCTATAGATAATTCATCATTAAACATCAAAATAACATTGGAATGAGCTCAATTACCCTTATCAGGTTACTTATAGAACATAGTCAACTTTGTAGCTCAATAACTTTGTTTATACATAAATTTAGACCTTTAAATCTATATTTATATATGTTCCTTGGAGTCCTCTACCATTTTTTTTTACACCATGACCAAATTCATCCTAGATCAAATGATATGTCTCAAAAACTAGACACTGGTCTTTCCTTTACAAAATTCAAATATTCAAATGCCAACGGTCATAGTTAAACTTCAAACACTATTCTCACATCTTGTGTCCTCACTTCTTCAGATGAGTCTCACACCATCGATCTTTTATAAACTTTAACTCATAGTGTGCCAATACCAAACATTAAACCTTGAACATGTTGACCTTATCTCATGCAATCTTGTAATATTAACTCATCGTGCACCATAAATCTTTATGGATAAGTCAAGTCTCTACCTTATAGTGCTCACCATTTGATCTTTCTCAGAACCCCCTTGATCATAAATCTTAGCACCCTCATGTGCCTTCTAAGAACTTATACCATTAAACATAGATCACTTGTCATTAAAATCAACATGCACCATTGATCTTGATCTATACAAACACCCATGATCCATAAGATATTCATTCAGTCCTGATCTTTAAGATCCTACAAAATAGACTATGGGGACCATTTCTATCTACCTAGAATGCCAACTTTGCACCTCCATATTTTTTTCTTCGCTCAAGAATAAATTCTAAAATTTGGACCATATGATCTCCTCACATAAGATAATATAAACATATGTCAATATACTCTTGGAACCTTCACACATGTGACATATAATGACATTAAAATGCCTCATATTTATTATTTCATAGAGCCAACTATGTCAAGTATTGTTTGGAAAGACCAACTTTGTACATGCATATTTTTTGATGCACTTCATCACATGATCTAAAGTTTAGCATAAAACATCTAAGGGAATAATTAAATAAGTACATATGAACATTTTATCATGGTACCTTCACACATGTGATATATGTCATCACCAAACTACTTCATCGGCTCTTTCTTGCCTCATACAAATTTGGTTAAGTATGAGAAATCAATGTCAAACTACTTGGGATCCTAAATTTGTACTTACATATATTTTGTTGTGATTAGGTGAATGACCTAAAATTTAGTGCATAAAAACTAGGCATAATAATAAATAAACCCATGTGACCACTTCCTCCTAAAACCTCCATACTTGTGAATTCTAACATCATCAACATGCTTACTCAGCTCTATTTGAACATAGAAAACATTATCAAAATACCTACGAGCCTAACTTTTCACCCACATATATTTGAATATGCTTAGGGGAATGACATGAGATTTAGTGAATATAAACTAGGGACTAATCTAATCATAAACATATGACCAAATCCCCCTGACTCACCCACACATGGTAATTATGATGTTAGTAATCTGCCTACTTAGATATTTTGTAACTAGACCCAAAATGTCAAGAAGAAAAAAATGATCAAAAAAATGAAAATGAATCATATGAACAAGCAATAAAATATTATAAAACATCTTATATAACCCCTTTCACATGATCAATACTCATACTCATCCCTAAATATCTCTATCCATACCAAAACTGAAGATCAACCAAGCCTCCTTCAAACACTCTAGGACAAGCACATTACACACTTTGTCATTATCACTTATAATATAAAGGAACTTCATCCACTCACTAGAAAAAATCCATGACATAATTCATATCCCATCAATACTTCTCACTCCATAACTCATCTAAGAACATATCAGTTATCCCCTCAAGATGAGTGTCTAGTTCTTGACTAATAAGGTGGTCTTCTTCATCTAGAATGGTTTCATTGATGTTTAAGATACTTGTATTATAAGGCTCAATGTGAAATTTGTAAATAGGTTCCAATTTAATATACTCCTTGGTCCTATACCTTATCTTAAAATCCATGTAGGACCAAATTGTTACTAGGTAACCCCAAATTTTAGTTGTGAACTCTCTAAATAACCATAGAGTAAAGTGATGAGGCACCTCTAAAACCACTACAGCCTAAGCCATTGAAACACTAAGACAATCATATAGGTTTAATTTTAAACCTATGATAATACTAGTTAATTTAGTATAAGATCTATGAAGCTACAAAACTCCCTTAGATTGGGGTTCATACTTCAAACCAAGCTGATCTGCTATTGACATTGGCATCACTGAAGTGCTTGTTCTATTATCTACCATGAAGTTATGTACCAAGGAATTACCAATGATTAAAATAAGGTAAAATGGAGGATCTTTGACCACCTTATTTAATTTTCCTTCATCAAGCCTTTTGGTTGCATTGGTGAGAATCATGTTTTCCTTGCTTGGTGACTTCTTAGAAATATTGATCTTTGATAAACCCTCTTGAAGGATGTCCACCTAACCAAGCATAGAAATCATGCCCCACTTTGGAATACTCACATTGGAATTATTCATTTTCTAAACAATATTTATGGGTAAACCACCAACCTTTATTTGTGTTTTGGGATCCATAACCGTGTTTTGAACCTGTGATTTTTTGGTACAAAGGTATTCCCTTGACTCTAATTTTTCTAAGTTATTGGAACCTTTGGGATAATAGTAGGCTTAATTGGATTTGATATTAAATGAGTAATATTAGGAGTAGGTTATTTTACTACTTCTTGGTTTCCTTCCATGTTCCTTCTTTTGAACCTTGTACTGGCTACCACTAGAATCATTGATTGGCTAGAACTAGCCTAATAATTGAATGCATAGAATTCTTCCTACTCATAGTTAACCATTGTATCACCCAACTAGTTTGGTCATTAATTATGCCCTTGGAATTTTTGAGGATCTTTTGTCTTATTCATCATAGGCACTTATATATTTTGAGCCATAAGATCTTGACTGAATCCATATCTAGCACTTTACTACCACTGATCATTGAAATCTTGATTAAACTATGTTTGGGATAAAGGATTGACTAAATGACTAATTATATGGAATATTACCCTCAACTTATTATGAAATTTTATTTTGAAGAGGGACTAAAGTATTTGAAGTCCTTGTAGCATTAGGATTTTAATTATTTTTCTTGATATAGTTAACTACCCTTGTCCTTGGCCTTTAAAATTTCCCTTAAAGGATGGCCTATTAGCATGATAAGATTATTGAGGATGATATGAAGCCTAATAAGTTATATTAAACTAATTTTTATGCCTATTCACATTCAAAAAATTCATTTCCCAAGGGTTTAAACATGCTCTTAAGTTCTTGTGTTCTTGGGAGTCACTAGATTGACTAGTTGAAACCTTTTCCTACTATGGTGTATGGAAAAAAGTGTTGACATAGGTAGAATGGAAATAAGGGGAGGAATATAAATATAATATGGTTAAATATCAAGAAACAAAGGCATCAGTGGCCTAGGTGTGATATTTCAAACTTGAACTAGGTTATTTTATGCTCTGACTATTACCTCATAAGCATCTAGTAGTGTGTTTCCTCTCATAGACTGAATCATCACTACAATGTCACTATTGAGAGATTTCAAATAGTAGAGGGAAGCATAGTTAGGATTAGGCCTAACTAAAATTGGAATCCTATCCCATGTCTTTTGAAACTTTTTATTAAAATCTTGCATAACCTCTTGAGGATCCCTTTTTATTGTAGTTAACTATTCTTCAAGTGACAAGTGGTCACTCTTGTCCTCAAACCTCTTGCATAAAGGATCACCTAACTAGTCCCATGATATGGAGTTAGGAAGAAGGTTAATATAACAATATAGGGCCTTGTCCTTGAAATATATGGTGAATAACTTGATAGCCACATTTTCTTCATTGATGTAATGGATATTTCAAAAGCTCGCTATATCTCTAAGGTGATCAAAAGGGGTTGTAGAATTGTCTCCCATGAAGTAAGGCACACTCTTTAGGGATACCACTATAATAGGAACATATTGATTGAGTTTTAATTTAATATAACAATTTTAATAAATAAAATTCAATGTTATAGGGAGATCCATGGTAATGAAAGGGGCTACATAAGATCTTATAGTAGAGGTAGACTTATAAGTTAGTTTAGAAGGAAAGTTTGCCATGTATGGGTGAGTGTTAGAAAAATTTAATCTTTCTACTAAGTTAAAAGTTAATTCAAAAAATTCAAAAGGAAACCTCTATACTTTGATATTTTAGTCACCTTTAGCATGAAATATAGGTATTTCTGTATGACCAAAATGTTGAGTGTTCCTTAGAATCACCAGATACTAAAACATAAAAGCTATAACTATTGTAAAATGATCAAAAAAGCATCAAAATTAACCAATATTATTTGAAAGAGGTCCCATTGGGCATGCCAAAAACTATTTTAGCATAGAATTACACACTTTTGGGATAATTTTTCAAGATTTCTCACTCCCAGTTTTAATATTGGAGAAACCTCAAGCTATGGTATCTTGTAATGAGGTTGAACCTCTAGAGAATGTCATCTTCCTCTTAGTAGATCACATAAAATAATATTTATACTTAGAAAAGGGATATAAAAGGGGTTATAGGATGAATAAAAACACTAAAAATTTAATGCACTAAATTAAATGACACTCTAGTAATCTTGAAACAAACACTAATTCAACATATGATAATATTTGCTCACACAACCTCACAAAATATCTAATTTTCATAAGTATTTATTAAACTAGGCTCACTAAGCAATAGATAAAGCAAAGAGGAGTTCTAAAACTCATACTAAGAATCCATTAATGGTATAAAAAGCTCATTTTCATACCTAAAATTAACTTGAAAAGACCTAAATAGAGGCAATAAAGAAGGACAATGAACATGGAAGAATAATTCTTCACAAAGCCATCATACACAAGCTTACTAAACTCAAGTTAAAGGCAAGAGATAGGTGAAAAATAATATTGTTTTCTTCAAAAGTTATTTATTACAAATTTTGAGAGGGTTTTTCCTTGACAAATGAGAATATCTTTTATAAATGGGGGGAAAATGGGATATATAAGAGAAAAGGAAAGAGATAGAATAGAAGGAAGCACTTAGAAATTATTAAATTATGTACAGACACCTTCCATGGGGTCTCAACCACCTTTGGATTAGTTAACACTAATCCTTCCTCAATAAAATAACCTTCATTAGTTCAAATAGTCTGCAAGCCCTCTCATGGGATTAGAAAAAAGTCTCCAGTCATAAGAAAAAAGTCTCCAAAGACATTGAAAACACATTTAATATTCCACTTATCCTACCAACCTCCAAACTTATCTCTCTTAGACTTATACACTCCCCCCCCCCCAACTTGCACTTCTAAAAGTTTTTGGCAAATGGTTAGTGGACCTTGTCATTTGATGTTTAACTAACCATTGAAGTTATCTCTTGGAGTTTCTTGATTTTTTATGTTTTATTATTTTTTAAACTTTATTTTTCTCCTCCAACCTGGAATAAACTCCATGAAACCTGAAACTCTCATAGACTCCATTGATGGAGGTCTCAACCTTGAGCCACCTTCAAACCTACTCCTATTAAACCTACTCCCAAGACCATTTGACATCATAGGAACCACTTTTGGACCTGTATAATACTTAAAAACATCCATATCATTCATATGAGGATTAAAATGAAGATTTAGACAACTTCAAGATCTACATCAATGGTAGAAATCACCATTAAACCTACAACAATTCACAAAATGATTAAAAAAACATGGGATTTTGACCCTTTATCTCATCAATGCACCCTATAGACCCCTATGAAGAGATAAAGTTCCATATAATGTTGGTTTATGTCCCATTAGGCCTCTTCCATGTCATTATATCATTTTGCTCTTTAAAACCTACAAAAGTAAGCATTGTTGAGCCATTTTGGGCCTCTTAGGCACCTAAACATGTCAAATTCTTCTAAAAAATAGTTTAAAATTATCTTTATGGAGTAATATAAAAATTATAGGTGGTTTCCAATTTATTCTAGGCCATTTTATGGACTTATGAGTCCAAAAAGAAAACTAGTCAAAAATCTCCTTTAGCAGCTCAAACAAGCTTACCTTCAAAATGATTGGTCATGAAATTCAGACTCCCATTCCATCACTTACTTACATTTATCTATATTCCATATACCCTATAAAAATACCTTAAAATATTGGGTTCCCATGTAGAATTTATGAAAAGATACATACATAAAGATAATTACCTATAGGGTTTGCAAGCATTCTAGACATGCTTATGCTCTTAGTAATTGTTCATAAAAATCAAGACTCTAAACAACCTCATTCTTAATTAATTTTAATTAAATGTGTATAATCAAAAAATAATATAATCATTCATCCCAACTTTTGATGGTGTGAAATTTACGAGCATTTGAAGAGGGGCTAAAATTGAGTGTCTTAGGCCTGAAAAATGTGAATTCCTCCAAAGGATCAATTTGACCTTCCCATTAATTTTTTTAAATTTAAATTACCTTCATTTCACCTGTAACATCTCATATAACCTCTTCATGAAGTCACCTTACATTGGAAAGTCTGAGAGTGCCTTTTGGTATAATAGGCCTTCAAACAAGCTTTAAGACCTAATTGACCGAATCTAAATATTGGAATTCTTGAACACCTATATGATGATATGGATTTAAAACACCATGTTTACATTTTCCTTACCTGATTCGAATTTTACTCTCCCTCTTTAAATGATCAAAAATCAAACTTTGCTTTTTATGCCTTTGAGAGTGCCTATGGGGATTCTAACTTGCCTATGTGTTTTCATGGAATTTTGAGTTTAAAAATTATTTTAATGTGTTTAAGAGGTTTATAATAATCCCCTTATGATTTTAAAACACTTAAATAGTCTTTTAAGCCATTATTATACTTTAAACCTCCAAGAAATATGCATGCACCAATGGTGACTATCATGAGACATGAGGGGGACTATGTCAAAACAACAAGCACTTCCACTTGTCAGATGAAATTAAAAATATTACTTATAGATATTTTAGATCACAATAACAAATCATACCAAGTTTTATGATTGTAAGATGAATACTTTGTCTTGAAGATGAATTTTACCAAACTTTAACTTGAGTTGCCTGCATGCTTCCTCCAAGCCTAAACTTCTTTCTTCAAAATTTTGCTTGAAATATTTAATATTATAAAATAAATAGGTAAAATTATTTTTATAACATCATCTTATACCATTTTAATACCTCTCCAAATCTTAAACTCCTCATTGTCACTCAAAATTGACAAAAGCTTCATTTGATCTCTAATAGCTACCTATTGATTGCAAGAGGTATGTGTCAGAACAAAGAGTATTTTAACATTTTTAATGACCTTTATGATGGAATTGGATGATTTTAATGGTAATTTATACCATTCTTACCAAATTATAAGCTTTGAATTGACTTTTACATGCCCAAAAATGGCAAATTCCTCCAAGGCAAGTTTTAATGTTGACCGTGATTAGACATGGGGTTGACTATGCTAAAAATGAAAATGGTTCTCCCTATAAAAATACCTCAAAAATATTTTTATAGGTATATTATGTCATAATTATTCTCTCCAACAAGTTTATTCATTAGATCATTCATATTTTAGCCTATAGGCCCATTTTGCCAAAAGCTAGTGACATGCTACCTACTTGGTCAAATTTAAAAACTAAGTTTTATTCCTCTTTGCCTTGGTTTATACCCTAGTATGATGATTTTTATTTTAAATTATCATGAAAACTATCCATCCATTATTTCACCTTTAATTTCTCAACCTCCACCCTCATGTAACTTATATATGATTTAAGCTTCCCAACGAAAATCCATAGTGACAATGTACTCTTACTTCTATAGGTATTGGTTCAATGAGGTGATTTTGACTATATTCATTAACTGTAGGGTATTAATTGGAGTCCATAACATATTTATTAAATTTATCCTTTATATAAATTTATATTTTTATGCATTAACCTTTTTATACACCACTAACCCTTAATTCTCATAAACTAGTCTTGAAGGATGACTATATCTTAATGACTATAGGGTTTGATACGAGTTCAATGACTGTATTCTCCTTATATCACACTTTCTCATGATATTATAGATTCATAAACCATATTTATTATAATTAATTAACCTTTTTGATCATGTTACCTTCTTAGAGACCACTATGTTTCTCATCCACTTGTATATCACTGGAGATAGGCTTTTAGCCTCATGGTTGTAGGTTTTTTGTCAATTGAAATTGACTATGTCAAAGTATTTTGAGGCCCATAATAATTTATATACCTCATAAAATCCTATAACTTATCATGGATAGTCCCTACCATTAATACACTCCATAAAATGAACCTTGTGCCTTCATCAATGAATCTTAAATATAGCTTTGTATAGTAACAACTCCTTTATTCGTTGTAGGTGTGATCATGAGGTGAAATTGGATTATTATTGAGTGTATTTATAATTATATATATTGTAAAACTATTTAAAAATCCTATAAATCCTTCATCATGGCCAAAACCCCATGAACTTCATGCTATATGATAATATCCCACAACATTATCCCTGATCTTTCTTAACTATGCTTGCATTGATTATGGGTCCTTGTGTGCTAGTTTTAGGTCACTATTAGATGGATAAAAAAATATTTTTATTATTTTTCAATGATTATCTCAATCCTTGATGCATAATTCTCACTCTAATTCACCTCTTAATCCCTTTCCTATAGTCCCACACACTAGTCAATAGGCTTCAAGATTCTCTAGAGCTCAAACACCTTAGTCTTGAATATGATCTCATAAGGAAAATTTCTCAACATGAAATAACTTTTTAGGACTTGAATATAATTATTTCCCATCAACTCAAAACTCTCAAAAAATATTAAACTCCTCTTACACTTCTCAAACCCACCATTCATTGTAATATCTAGTAGCTTTTTTATGGACAATTATTTCTTTTAAAAATAAGTACAAGTTCACTTTGAGAAACTAGACTCCATTACAACCACCCTCTATCCTTGTCCTCATTTCTATGAAATTCACTTTGTTAACTCCACTTGCAAGACACTTTTATATACCCTTTTGTTCTTTATTAGGCCTACGTAGGTTTTGTTTATGCCCTATAGCACACAGTCCCCTATGTCTTGTATGTATGGCTCCATACAAACCTAAAACATTGAAAATATCTTAATAGACATCTTAACCCATCCTTTCACCAATTTTTATGGTTTTTCCATAGTCTAAACCCCCAAAAACTCAATATTTGTTTGAAAACCCTAGAAACAAAGTTCATGTAGTTTGTGAGTACCTAAGGGCACTCAAAAATCATTTTCTTGGGTTTGAAATCATTTCTAAAGAATATAAGACCATGTATAGGTCTGTCTCAACATTCCACACCTCCTCCAACAAGTTATAACTCGAATTCAACCCATCTAATGCCCAGGAACAAAAAGACATAGGTTATTACATGTTTTGATTAGGACTATGCAAGGGTTTCATGAGGTGTGAGACCTCTCTCTTTGGTATCATGACATTGTGGACTAATTAAGACCTTTAAAAGGTCAGAATTACCCTTCTTGACCTTTCCAATTATATTCATGGATTTCATTTCATCCAATTTTCTTCCTATCCTTAATGCATGCCTTTTTTCTATGGTCCTACTTTCGTTGACCATCTCTAAAACTTGAACACAGTCCTTATATAGATGAAAAGAATCCCATTATTAGTTTTCTATTAGGTTGTGGAGCTAAAAGCTTCACTGATGCAGACACGGAGGAGGTTGTAGGAGAGTTGCTGAGTGTCAGAGACACCGGCGTCGGTCAGGCCAACTGACGTCGGCAGGATAGGGCAAGAAGGCAACCGACGTCGGTCAGAGATCGGCCGGCCTCGGTGACCCCCAGGTGGACAGGGTCTAGCGTCGGTCACCTGTGTGGTTCGACTACAAGTTAATTACGGGCAGTTAGCTAACGAACCAAGTGTTTGCATGATCAGGGCTAATTATAGACTGAGAGTTGCGGATCTAATTATTGTAATTAGATGTCTAATTATTGTTTGGATGAGATATATATAATAGACTCATGGTTGTATTGGAAAAGTGTGCTAGGGAGTAAGAGAGCATAATTATAAGCTCCTTCTGTGTGTGAGGTAGAGCAATGGTGCATTCCTCCTAGTGCCTCAGTACCAGGTGTGTTGGTGCTGGATTGGAGAGCCAGCTGGGTTCTTCAAGGGTGTAGGATCTTGGTCACAGTTGCATGGCCTATATAGGAGATCTACATGGTAAGTAAGATCATTGATCTGGAGGTGTATGTGTGTACAAGGTCAAGGTTCACAGGTGAGCAGAACTGTTGTTTGATTTTCAAGTGTACAAGATCATATAGACAACAACACAACAGGGAGCAGTATCAGGCAGGATCTACTTGGAGTACAGGTGTGTACTCGGATAGAGAAAGAGAGGAAGGCAAGGGAGTTCCTTCCATAAGTATGGTCTATTGAATTGCAGGTTGTTACAGATTCATGGGAGATCTACTTGAAGTACGTTGAGTACTTGTGGAGCACGTGGAGTGCTTGTGGAGTGCGTGGAGCACTTATGGTGTGCGTGGAGCACGGGAGGTGAACACCAACTCTGTATTTGAGTTGGGTGTTGCGACCTATGAGAGGGAGAGCTTTGGGGAGAAGAATTACTGTTCACTTGAGGTGTATCAAGCCTCTGAAGAGGTGGTGGAGAAGAAGTGGCATCTTCTTTATTGTATTCTTTTCTGTATAAAGTGTTAATACAAGTTGTGTATTGTCTCTCATACGCTGTGTTATTCTGAATTCTAGTTACTTGGTGAATCTGGTTATTTCCGCCTATTAAGTTGCTTGAAGTTTGGTAATCAATTGTATGCTTCTAGTGTTTTGCACCCTGACAAGTGGTATCAGAGCTAAGGTTGCAGGAAGCAGGGTTGTGTTTGGTTACAAGGAATTCTCAGGGGTTTCTAATTGAGTTGGAGTAGAGCAATGGCAGATCAAAGTAAGCTAAGAATGGAGGAGTTGAAAAGCACAGACAGTTACTCACGGTCCTATGGAAAGAAAGAGCAGGTAAAAGAATATTGTTGGTTGGTAGCAGATCAGCATGAAGAAACTGAAGATACAGATGTAGCAGGTGTTGTTACACAGGATGTGTTTTCAGGTTTCTTGGATAAAGTTGAATCTTGGATAAAAGATTCGGTTGCCTCTTTCCATGCAGCCCCAGGTAGAGGAGCTGGTAAGCCTTGCCAAAGAATTGGCAAAGGGGAAGTGAAGCTGAAATTGTAGGCGGCGAACACCAAGTGTTGATGAAGGTCATGCAGGTCCCAAGTTTGGAGATATGGCTAATTTCTTCAAAAAGATTGGGTGATGAGAGATGCACAAGAACTCTCACAGCGGTAGCACTTGAATTAGCTGGTGGTAAGAAAATAGGTATACTTTATCTACTTGTTTATATTACTGATTCTTCTTCTATTGCGGAGACGTGGCTTCGTAGGCTTGGTCACATGAGCAGGAAGGAGATGCATGTTCTTAAGCGGAAGACAGATATATTTGACAGGCTTAAGAACTGGAAAGCCTTGGTGTTCTTGGAGGAGATGGCGGATAGAGTTCAGTGGATGGTGCTGGATACTTCTGAGTAGAGCAGTTTGGACATGGGTTTTGATTCAAATAAGCTCGCGGATAAAAAGTCATCACTCACAGGCAAACACAGGTACCAGCATTGGTCAGGAGGAACCGGCGTCGAACAAACAGGTGCTGATGTCGGTCATGTGTAGACCAAAGCTGGCGATGTCAAGCAGGGTAAGACCAACGTCGGTCATAGGACCGATGTCGGCAGTTTGTAAGACCGATGTCGGTCAGGAGGACTGACGTCGACAGCAGGGACACCGCAGGGTCGGTAGTCAGGGACAGACGCATGGAACTGACGTCGATCAGATGTAGACTATGGGGTGGCTGAGGTCGGTCACTGTAATGAATTTTGGGTGGACAGCATGTTGTCAAGGAGTCTCAAACACCCATACGGAGGACTGAAGGCGTGAGTAGGCCCTCAAATTCATGTTCCTCTTCTTTATACATGTTGTTGATTGTAGAGCAGGAAGGATCCAGGAAATAGGTGTGAGCTAGGTAGGATTATGATACAGAACTAGATGGGTGTTTTGGTAGGTTTGCCAGCTAGATGAAAGCACAGAGATGAATGGATTCCTTAGTATAAGAATAGAAAGAACGGATATGTGAGATGGAAGACCAGGGCATATGGTCTTGTGGAGCTGCAGGACAGTGGTATAGGTTTTGACAGGTGGAGGACGAAGCATGGCTTCAGTCAGTGTCAAGTAACTACTGTGGTTTGTCTTACCAAGTGGATGATGAGTCATGACATCATTCTATTGCTGTATGTGGATAGTATGCTAGCTAGCAGGGGTGTACATACAGGGTTTTGCTGAGCTAAGGGTAAGATTAGTTCAATGTCATGTCATGAGGAGTTTGGAGCAGCGGAATTCTTTGACATGGGAGGCATGGAGATCACAGGTTGATTTTGTCTCGAGTGGGAGCTGATGTGAATTAGGTGTTGGTGAGGTTCAGGATGCAGAGCTAGAGCACACTAAGGGATGGACAGGTACAATGTCCAAAATCACATGAGGTCTGGTATAGACCTGAGTATTCCCATGCAGTGGGAGCTGTCAGAGTTAGGAGCCAATTCAGGGAAGTGGGTTCTCAGGTTTTTTGAGAGGGACCGGTAGTAGGTGTTGCTATGCAGGGTCAGGACTTCACTACAGGTGTTGTAGGTTTGGATCTGGCAGTGTACTCGGATGATAGGTGGTACACCACGGGATGTGTGGTGGGTTGTCTTCAGGTGGGAGCTTGAAGAGGGATAGAAACCAGGAAATAGATTAGATGGAATACAGGTATAGGTACAGTGTAGCTGTTTATCTCCAAGTGAGAGATTGTTAGGTTGTGGAGCTAAAAGCTTCACTGATGCAGACACGGAGGAGGTTATAGGAGAGTTACTGAGTGTCAGAGACACCGGCATCGGTCAGGCCAACTGACGTCGGTAGGATAGGGCAGGAAGGCAATCGACATCGGTCAGAGATCGGCCGGCATTGGCAACCCCTAGGCGGACAGGGACCGGCGTCGGTCACCTGTGTGGTTCGACTGCGAGTTAATTACGAGCAGTTAGCTAACGAACCAAGTGTTTGCATGATCAAGGCTAATTATAGACTGAGAGCTGCGGATCTAATTATTGTAATTAGATGTCTAATTAATGTTTGGATGAGATCTATATAATAGACTCATGGTTGTATTGGAAAAGTGTGCTAGGGAGTAAGAGAGCATAATTATAAGCTCCTTCTGTGTGTGAGGTAGAGCAATGGTGCATTCCTCCTAGTGCCTCGGTACCAGGTGTGTTGGTGCTAGATTGGAGAGCTAGCTGGGTTCTTCAAGAGTGTAGGATCTTGGTCACAGTTGCATGGCCTATATAGGAGATCTACATGGTAAGTAAGATCGTTGATCTGGAGGTGTATGTGTGTGCAAGGTCAAGGTTCACAGGTGAGTAGAACCGTTGTTTGATTTGCAGGTGTGCAAGATCATATAGATAGCAACACAACAGGGAGTAGTATCAGGCAGGATCTACTTGGAGTACAGGTGTGTACTCGGATAGAGCAAGAGAGCAAGGCAAGGGAGTTCCTTCCATAAGTATGGTCTATTGAATTGCAGGTTGTTGCAGATTCATGGGAGATCTACTTGAAGTACCTTGAGTACTTGTGGAGCACGTGGAGTGCTTGTGGAGTGCGTGGAGCACTTGTGGTGTGCGTGGAGCACGGGAGGTGAACACCAACTATGTATTTGAGTTGGGTGTTGGGACCTGTGAGAGGGAGAGCTTTGGGAAGAAGAATTATTGTTCACTTGAGGTGTAGCGAGCCTCTGAAGAGGTGGTGGAGAAGAAGTGGCATCTTCTTTATTGTATTCTTTTCTGTATAAAGTGTTAATACAAGTTGTGTATTGTCTCTCATATGCTGTGTTATTCTGAATTCTAGTTACTTGGTGAATCTGGTTATTTCCGCATATTAAGTTGCTTGAAGTTTGGTAATCAATTGTATGCTTCCGGTGTTTCACACCCTGACAAGTGGTATCAAAGCTAAGGTTGCAGGAAGCAGGGTTGTGTTTGGTTATAGGGGACTCTCAGGGGTTTCTGATTGAGTGGGAGTAGAGCAACGGCAGATCAAAGTAAGCTAAGAATGGAGGAGTTGAAAAGCACAGACGGTTACTCACGGTCCTATGGAAAGAAAGAGCAGGTAAAAGAACATTTTTGGTTGGTAGCAGATCAGCATGAAGAAACTGAAGATACAGATGTAGCAGGTGTTGTTGCACAGGATGTGTTTGCAGGTTTCTTGGATAAAGTTGAATCTTGGATAAAAGATTCGGTTGCCTCTTTCCATGTAGCCCCAAGTAGAGGAGCTGGTAAGCCTTGCCAAAGAATTGGCAAAGGGGAAGTGAAGCCGAAATTGTAGGCGGCGAACACCAGGTGTTGATGAAGGTCATGCAAGTCCCAAGTTTGGAGATATGGCTAATTTCTTCAGAAAGATTAGGTGATGAGAGATGCACAAGAACTCTCACAGTGGTAGCACTTGAATTAGCTGGTGGTAAGAAAATAGGTATACTTTATCTACTTGTTTATATTACTGATTCTTCTTCTGTTGTAGAGACGTGGCTTCGTAGGCTTGGTCACATGAGCAGGAAGGAGATGCATGTTCTTAAGTGGAAGATAGATATATTTGACAGGCTTAAGAACTGGAAAGCCTTGGTGTTCTTGGAGGAGATGGCAGATAGAGTTTAGTGGATGGTGCTGGATACTTCTGAGTAGAGCAGTTTGGACATGGGTTTTGATTCAAAGAAGCTTGCGGGTAAAAAGTCATCACTCACAGGTGAACACAGGTATCGGCGTCGGTCAAGAGGAACTGGCGTCGAACAAACAGGCACCGATGTCGGTCATGTGCAGACCAAAGCCAGTGATGTCGGGCAAGGTAAGACCGACGTCGGTCATAGGACTGATGCTGACAGTTTGTAAGACCGATGTCGGTCAGGAGGACCGACATTGGCAGCAGGGACACCGCAGGGTCGGTAGTCAGGGATAGACGCATGGAACTGACGTCGGTAGGATGCAGACTATGGGGTGGCCGAGGTCGGTCACTATAACGAATTTTGGGTGGATAGCATGTTGTCAAGGAGTCTCAAACACCCATTCGGAGGACTGAAGGCGTGAGTAGGCCCTCAAATTCGTGTTCCTCTTCTTTATACATGTTGCTGATTGTAGAGTAGGAAGGATCCAGGAAATAGGTGTGAGCTAGGCAGGATTATGATACAGAACCAGACGCGTGTTTTGGTAGGTTTGCCAACTGGATGAAAGCACAGAGATGAATGGATACGTGAGACGGAAGACCAGGGCATATGGTCTTGTGGAGCTACAGGACAGTGGTACAAGTTTTGACAGGTGGAGGACGAAGCATGGCTTCAGTCAGTGTCAAGTAACTACTGTGGTTTGTCTTACCAGGTGGATGATGAGTCATGACATCATTCTGTTGCTGTATGTGGATAGTATGCTAGCTAGCAGGGGTGTACATACAGGGTTTTGCTAAGCTAAGGGTAAGATTAGTTCAGTGTCATGTCATGAGGAGTTTGGAGCAGCAGAATTCTTTGACATGGGAGGCATGGAGATCACAGGTTGATTTTGTCTCGAGTGGGAGCTGATGTGAATCAGGTGTTGGTGAGGTTCAGGATGCAGAGCCAGAGCACACTAAGGGCTGGACAGGTACAATGTCTGAAATCACATGAGGTCTGGTATAGACCTGAGTATTCCCATGCAGTGGGAGCTATCAGAGTTAGGAGCCAATTTGGGGAAGTGGGTTCTCAGGTTTTTTGAGAGGGACCGGCAGCAGGTGTTGCTATGCAGGGACAAGACTTCACTACAGGTGTTGTAGGTTCAGATGTGGCAAGGTACTCGGATGACAGGTGGTACACCATGAGATGTGTGGTGGGTTGTCTTTAGGTGGGAGCTTGAAGAGGGATACAAACCAGGAAATAGATTAGACAGAGTACAGGTATAGGTACAGTGCAGCTATTTATCTCCATGTGGGAGATTGTTAGGTTGTGGAGCTAAAAGCTTCACTGATGCAGACACGGAGGAGGTTGCAGGAGAGTTGCTGAGTGTCAGAGACACTGGCATCGGTCAGGCCAACTGACGTCGGCAGGATAGGGCAGGAAGGCAACTGACGTCGGTCAGAGATCAGCTGGCATCAACGACCCCCAGGTGGACAGGGACCGGCGTCGGTCACCTGTGTGGTTTGACTGAGAGTTAATTATGGGCAGTTAGCTAATGAACCAAGTGTTTGCATGATCAGGGCTAATTATAGACTGAGAGCTGCGGATCTAATTATTGTAATTAAATGTCTAATTATTGTTTGGATGAGATCTATATAATAGACTCATGGTTGTATTGGAAAAGTGTGCTAGGGAGTAAGAGAGCATAATTATAAGCTCCTTCTGTGTGTGAGGTAGAGCAATGGTGCGTTCCTCCTAGTGCCTCAGTACCAGGTGTGTTGGTGCTAGATTGGAGAGCCAGCTGGGTTCTTCAAGAGTGTAGGATCTTGGTCATAGTTGCATGGCCTATATAGGAGATCTACATGGTAAGTAAGATCATTGATCTGGAGGTGTATGTGTGTGCAAGGTCGAGGTTCACAGGTGAGCAGAACTGTTATTTGATTTGCAGGTGTGCAAGATCATATAGACAGTAACACAACAGGGAGCAGTATCAGGCAGGTTCTACTTGGAGTACAGGTGTGTACTCGGATAGAGCAAGAGAGGAAGGCAAGGGAGGTCCTTCCATAAGTATGGTCTATTGAATTGCAGGTTGTTGCAGATTCATGGGAGATCTACTTGAAGTACCTTGAGTACTTGTGGAGCACGTGGAGTGCTTGTGGAGTGCGTGGAGCACTTGTGGTGTGTGTGGAGCACGGGAGGTGAACACCAACTCTGTATTTGAGTTGGGTGTTGGGACGTGTGAGAGGGAGAGCTTTGGGGAGAAGAATTACTATTCACTTGAGGTGTAGCGAGCCTCTGAAGAGGTGGTGGAGAAGAAGTGGCATCTTCTTTATTTTATTCTTTTCTGTATAAAGTGTTAATACAAGTTGTTTATTGTCTCTCATATGCTGTGTTATTCTGAATTCTAGTTACTTGGTGAATCTGGTTATTTTTGCATATTAAGTTGCTTGAAGTTTGGTAATCAATTGTATGCTTCTGGTGTTTCGCAGCCTGACATTTTCAACATTATCATGATGTCACCTAGGCTAAATTTATGAGAACTCCACTCTTTAGACTCTCTTTCACTAGGTATCCTTAATTAGGTCTCCTTATGTCTTAGTGAAACATAGTTCTCTAAAACCATACATATCTAAAACCACTTTAGTATGTTAGATCACCTTATAATAAACAATATTACAAATTTATAGTTTTTTTGACCAATTCAAACTCCTAAAAAAGGAAATTTTATATCAAAACCCTAATCTAGGGTTCCCTTCCCCTACACAAAACTGAGAGGGAAGATAAGTTGTTTGTGACCTATGTAGGGTCTTTTCCTATACTATGAAATTTCCTCTACCTTTGTCTCTACTCCAAAAAACTCCTCAAATCACTTAAACAACTCCTTACCTTTTTTTTTCCACATTTATATAAGGTTCTTGGTCTCTTTGCATAAACAAACAGTCTACAAGGTCTATAGGCTTGGTTTTGAATGTTGAACTTGTTTTTTTACAAAGCATAAGGTTTACGAAAGTCCTTTGAACAATACTTAGGCCCTATCATAACCCCATACATCCACTCATCATTTATTGTGTCTTTTAACTCTCTTTTTACTCCTTGGTTCTTGACTAATTATCCTTGATCCATGACTGTAGGTGTGGTAATGATGAGTTAGGCTGATTGTATCATATTCTTGAGAGTTCCTATTATGATTTATGGTGATAATCAACCCAATTTATCTCTTTAAACACCTTCTTAAACATGAAATACTTATATACCATACCCTCACACCAACAATGCCAATTTGAAGATAAATTTATGTATGATAAGGCTATAGATGGAGATTATGATGTGATTTTAACTATACAACCATGATTTCATGACCCTATCCATATTAATAATGAGATTATAACACCATGCTTCATTAATAATTCATACCATCATGATAATAAACATAAAACCTCCCTAGAAGCACTTTCTCATCAACCTCCATGTGTTTGTAGATAGTTTGGTGCTTTCCATGACTATAGGTGTGGGCTCTAGGGTGATTGACTATAACCAATGTTCTTGGGAACCATCAATTGATCCTTTTTACTCATTCAAATACATTTATCCTATGAACCTTTCATACCATGAAGCTCTCTCTTGATCATTTTTATTGAAACCCTTGCATGGAGATAGTCTTGAGAACGAGTTTACTTGGCTATTTGTTACATTTTGAGGTAGATATAGGTATCATTTTCTAAGTTTATTTCTTATATAAGGATTTCAATCCAAATTTAGGGCATGTTATTCCATCATATAAAAGTGACATCAAACATGTCTTTAGATAAATTGATTCCACAACAACTCCACCTCCGTGCTTTGACTTGGTGATTCAATCTTAGGCTCCCAAGAGACCCTTACTTAGATGTAGGTGGTGATTAGTTTTTAAACATGACCAAATAAGTTTTATTACCTTATATTACATTTAAGATTAAATATCATGTACATAAATTTAGATGACTATCCCTCTCATATCAAATCACCATTATTTTCTCATAGATATTCCTCTCTAGCTCTTATGATTGTATGATGTTTTGTATAGATTGAGATGAAACTAGACCTTAAAAAGGTATCAAAACCTTGATAGTGAACCTATCTCTCATCAATTATAACTTATCAAGATGAGTTCAATCTCCCTCATATTAAAACCCTTCCTTTAGGGTTCTCAATACAAACTCCTCTTGAAAAAAGGCTTGATTATAGGTGTATTGGTTGTATGTTGTTTTTTTGGGACTGTAGGTAGGGTATCTTGGCCTTGTATCCTCCATATTCATACTTATGATGGTATTTGATCAACTCTTGTCTCATTACGGTAATTAAACCATGGAATGGATATGGGTGGAAAGGTGGTGAGGTGATTGGAGAATGAGGACACCTGAATGAGGGTGGAATAAACGTTGAACAGTGAGAATGGCAATGGTATGGGGATGAGTGAGATGGAGGTGGAAATGAAAATTGGAAACGTGTTAAGACCATTTTAAAGAGTTATATGTAAACAAAAACATACCATATGACACCTTTATCAATTTGGAGACCATTTAAAGAAGGTAAGGAGAAAAACTTGAAACCTAGTACCAGACCTCAAAAGATGTTAAACACCCTTAATAGTTCCTAATAAGGGTTTTTTATAAGTTATTCCTTGATCAAAGAAAGCTTTTAATGATGGATATTTCTATACTCATTGGAAATTTTACAATAATGATGACATGATAACTTTTTGCTCATTAATTCCACTCAAATGAACCTATTTAAACTACTCATTGCATCCTTTCACTCTAAGATAGGATGAAGACTATTGTAGATGGTGTTTTTCCAAGCAAGACTAGTCCTTAATTGAACCATCAAGGATTTTATGAAATATTGAGGATTTATGAGTAAATATCACTTGATTAATTTTATTTGGCATAAGGAAGAGGAGGTTCATTAGCCATCTAACCCAAGTTTTGCTCTAAAACTGATCAAATGGACCTTTCAGAAGGATAACAAGGAAAATTAGTTTTATGCCATAAGTAACTTCTTATGAGGAATTATGTAATTGAAAAAAATTGAATAGGTCCTATTTGACCCTAAAATGACTCTCTTAAGACCATTCTTTCTCATTGAATTTTTAAGTGAAGCAATAAAAGAAAACTTGGATCCTATTTGGTGAGTAGGCCACTTAGACACACCTAAACTATTATTGATTGTTAATAAATATGGGAAGATTAAACATACAAAAAATTCCACAAAGTTGAATCAAATTAGGTTCCATATCACTTCTTGAAATATTATAATCTAACACACTCTCTCTCTCTCTCTCTCTCTCTCTCTCTCTCTCTCTCTCTCTCTCTCTCTCTCTCTCTCTCTCTCTCTCTCTCTCCCCTCTCTCTCTCTCTCTCTCTCTCTCTCTCTCTCGATTGCATCAAATTAAAATTTGAGGCTCTCCTAGAGTTGTCCAAGACTGCCCAAAATGGTTTTTCCTTAGCATGAAGAACTAGAAAAGTACCTATGAAATCCAAAACTTGTTTAATAGTTGATATTATTTAAATTAACTTTCCTTCCTTACTTAAACCTTCTAAAATTCTTGGACCTCCATTAATGGTAGAAACCCTATTTCATGCCTAGTTTGTAGCTAATAGATTTTTCTTACCTTTACTTGTTTTTGTGTTGAAATTTGATTTCAGAGGCCTATGAGAGTATATTAAGGACACAATTTATTCCTTAATATGATATATAATCCCATTCATAAATTAAATCCTTCAAAAAACATGTTTTGCCAAAACTCCAAAAGGCTCCAAAATGCATCTTTTTTCTCCCAAACTCCTCTCTTCCACTCTAAATGACTTGAAATGGACTTTAACATGTATAAATAGGTATAAAAATTCCATAATGAGGTGGGAGTGATTCAAAACCAATTTTAATTCCTCAAAAAGTTACTTTTTCACTTGAAATTTCTATTTTGAGGACCCCTTAGGTGATATAACGCACTTTTGGGGGTCTTTTAGGCATAATAGCTTCTCTAAACCTAATTTTTGACTTGATATAATATCTAAAACTTTTTAAAAAACCTCAATCATGCCAATAAATGATCAAATACCTTGTAAATATATTGGTTCTTTCATTTGTAGTTTAAAACCCATTTCTAGGCCTTTTCCTCAAAATCTCCAAATCTCCTTAAAACTTGCGTCAAGTGTTTCAAAATATTAAAAGTGACATGATTTAGGGTCATGAAGTTTGTGTTATCTTTACAAAATTGGATCACCTACTTAATAATAATTTTGCTCAACTTCTCACAACATACTAAGACCTTCTAGGATAGTATACTGCATCATCAAGTCAGGAGTAGAAAAGGACTAGTCATGGAGGTAAAAGGTTACTGAATGGTCAAAGAGAATGCCTTGATCCATCTAGGAAAAAGTTTCATATGTTGGACTATTTTGGATGATAGGTACAATGTTTGTCACCCAAGTTAAGTACTAGATATGGAAGATAATCCTAGCATCTAACATCTTCTTTATCTCTTCATAGATATTGTTAATGATTTTTGGATTATAGTGTCTCAAATTTTACTTGAATGGATTGACATAGGGTTTCAACTGAATGTTTTGTTTCATGATTTTTGGTCTAAAATATTTTAGGTCAACATAAAACCAAGTGAATACATCTTTGTATAGCTTGAATAGAGTAATTAACCTTTTATGATATTATTTATAATAATATCTTCCAATACTAACATAACTCGGCTCTTCTCTATGCCAATATTTACCTTCTCATATTTAGGGGATCCATGGGATTTAATTGAATCTTCTAATTACTGTACCTATCATGTTTCTCCAACATTTATTATAAAGAGACTAGCCCTTTAGGAAATATTATTTCCTTTTAACTATATAATGTTGTCTTCTAGTTGATAACCTTAATTTTAGGTGTTTTTAAAGTATTTTCCTCTTTGTTTTCCCGAGTAGAAGTCTCTCTTTTCTCTATGAAAGTGATGATATATTAATTACCATTTAATGTCATAATAATAATTATCAACTTCTAGAGGAGGAATCATTAGGGAAATAGATAGAGTTATAGCATCAACTTTTGAGTTTTTTGCTCTTGGGACTACATTTATAGAGAAATCTTGGAAATTTTCAAGATAGTCCTAGACTTTATTTATGTAGTGTTTGAATCTATCATTTTTTACCTAATATTCAACTCATACCTTTTGATGATAAATTTCACATCACCTTGCACTTTGATGTTTTGAATGCCCATCCTGAATGCTACTTGTAATCCTAGTAGTAGCACTTCATATTTAATAGTATTATGTTTGTATTCAAACTGGAGTTTATATGAGAAATGAAATGTTTCTTTATGTAGAGAGATCAACAATATGTTGGTTCCTAAACTAGTCATTAATAAATTTTCATTAAATTGTAGAACCCATATATCATTTGAAACTCTCTCCACCAATTTGGGAAGTTTTAAATATTTTCTATCCATCATCATGTAAGTGTCAGGACCTATTTCCTTATATAGGATGTTTACCCAAGGATCATTTGAATTTTTCACTAAGAACTTATATTTTATCTCTGGGATTAATCTCTCATTAAATTAGTTCATTGGAATCACTACCTATATTTAATTTGGGTTTATTTTTCATATAAGGTCTCTAAAAAAGGACCTACATAGAAGCATCCCATATATATGAGGGATATATACTACTTGCATGGTCATATTTACTCTATTTTTGGTAAACATAGCTATAAAAACATGTTTATCCTTGATCTATCCAATTAATGGAAATTAATTTGCTTCTATGTTAAATAATTGACCAAATGCTTTAGTGAAAGTCAGTCCTAAGATATGCATAGATTTAGGTGGCATGACATTGTCCAAAGTTCCTAAATCAATTATGAATTTGTTCAATTTATAGCCACCAACAAAAAGAGATAGATATAGAAGCTCAATACTTTTTTTTCTTGGACTAGTAATGATTACATGAGAGGATCCTATTGCAACAATTCAATAAAAATGCATGAAATAACAAAATTAAAAAATGAACAAAAACACTAAATAGATTTTACTGATCACATACCACTTTGAGGGGGCAACCTCCTTTGATAAATCTCAATACAATTAATTCATGGATGCCTTCATTGGCCTCAACACTTACTTATATATGAATTTTAATCTAAACAACCACTACTTCCCATGAATGTGGGATAAAACAAAATACTCATATGATGACTTACAAAGCATATGATTCCATAAAAATACTAAAATAAAAAATTAGAAATAAGAGATATCACAGGTTCATAACATCCCTTCCCTCTTATAAAAATATTTATCCTTAAAGCTTCAGATGTGGGAATTGGTGTTGAATATGAAATAGTGGTTCCCATGTTAAATATTATAGTTGCATTTTGTGTCACTAAATTAAAACCTTGGTGATGGAGTGGGAGTGAATTGGAATGTGTGTGTGTCTAGTATTGCCTCTGGCTCAAGAATAATGGATCCTTCATAATCAACTTCTAGTAAAATAGTTTGCACTTTGATGTTTGTGCCAAGAACATACTTCAAACAAGAGACATGAAATACTAGGTGAACTTGAGAAGGTGGGAGATCCAACTTATAAGAAACTAACCCAATCTTATGAAGAACCGTATAGGGCTAGTATAACTTGGGAGATAGCTTATGATGCCCTTTGATTTTTAGGGAGGACTACGTGTATGGCTGAAAGTGAAGAAAAACTATATCACCTAATTGAAAAGTGCACTCATAATGGTGCTGATCTACCTATTATTTCATTTGATTTTGTGTCATATGAAGATTATATCATATGGTACTAAGGATCTAATATTGGGTTCAAAGAATCATATCAACCACTTGAACTAATGAATTATTATAGGCGTATGGGAGAAACACTAGTGGTTTTTGACCATAGACTGCTTCATATGGAGTGATTTTCATTGAAGTATGGTAGGAGGTATTATACCACCATTTAGTGAGAGGGAGACACTTTTCCCACTGATGTTTTTATTTTGAGGTGAAGCAATGAAGGAAAGTTTCCAAGCATTTGTTGACAATTTCAATCTAGCCATTTGTTTATGGATGATACCTAGAACTCATCTTCAATTGGGTACAAGTTGATTGAAATAGTTCTATCCAAAAATGGTTGGTGAAGGTTGCATCATAATCTTAGACAATAGACAAAGGAATGCCATGAAGATGGAAAATTTGGTCCAGGAAATTTTTTGTGACTATAGACATGGTATAAGGATCGATGAGGGCATAAAAATGACTATATTTGGAGAGGCAATCAACTATAACCAAGATCACTATTTTCCATCAAATTTTTTGGATCCCCTTAATGAAATACATATAAATATCTATCCAAATCTTGGTAGGGATGAGCAAGGGTTTGAGAAACCTAGGGATGAGTGTTGTTTCACCTTTGTTGCATTGGCAAGTATCACATTTATCCACCATCTATTGAATTGATTTTTTCATCCCCTTCCAAAATAAGTTGCATCATGCCCACTCATAGGTTTTGAGAAACCCTGAGTGCCCTATAGATGGAGAGGCATGGATTTCATAGAATATATCCTATTGAAGATTTGTGCTCTAGGGAAGCACCAGATGACACTTGTATCATAGAGAAGAACCATCCCATGAATAATGTGGTACAATTGAGGGGTTAGTGGCCAACTATTGAATGATTAGATATAATTAGGATTCGATGACATACCTTTATTGTATAGTATTCAACCAATTTAGAATAGGCATGGAAATAGTAGAAAGGGAAGATTGGTCTATAAATGTGCAAGATAGAGCATCAGCCACAATATTATCCTTACCCTTCTTGTAAGTGATCTCATAGTCATAACCCATGAGTTTACTAACCCATTCATTTTTTGATGGGGAAAAGACCCATTATTCTAGGAAATATTTAAGACTTTAATGATCAGTTTTGATGCAAAAATGATTTCCTAGGAGGTATAGCCACCACTTCTATACTGCATGCAAAATGGCCATCATTTCCTTCTCATAAGTAGAGAGCATTAAATTATTTCTAGAAAGGGATTTTCTAGTGAATGTAATGGTGCATCCTTCTTGGAGGAGAATAGCACCCAATATATTGTTACAAGCATCACTATTAATAGTAAAGGTCTTGGAAAAATATAGCATAGCTAGAATATGTGTAGTACACATAGCTTGTTTCAATTTTTCAAATGCACATTTAGCAGCTTGTGTCTAAGTAAAAGAATCATTTTTCAACATAGATATTATTAGAGTTGTAATCTTCTCATAATCCTTGAAATTTTTTTGATAATATCTAGTCAGTCTAATGATATGGCCAATTTATCATGGTAACTATTTTATCAGGATCTAATCGAACCCCTTCAGCTAACACAATATGCCCAAGATACTCCACTTCATCTTGGAAAAAAGTACATTTGAACTATTTTTCACAAAGATGATGGTCAGAGAGAAGTTGTAGAGTAATATCCAGATGTTAGAGATACTCAGACCATATTTTACTATAGATGATCATATCATTAAAGAAGACCAAAATGAATTGCTGCAAGTAGAGATAGAATATTTTATTCATCAATGCTTGGAATATTGAAGGAGTATTAGTGAGGCCAAACAACATGACAAAAAACTCATAATGGCCATCATATGTGTAGAAATCTATCTTAGGGATACCATCCTCATGAAGCTGGATCTAGTGATATCCAGAGTGAAGCTCTAACTTGGAGAAAAAATGAGTGCCTTGAAGCTCATCAAGAAGCTCATAAATAACAAGGATCAGGAACTTATCCTTGATTTTGAGGTGACTAAGTTCACAAAAATCAATGTAGAGGTGCCATGACTCATATTTTTTTAATAAGGAGAACTAGGGAAGAATATGGGTTGGTACTGGGGTGAATAATGCTTTTTTTCAATAAGTCTTGAATGAACATCTTAATCGCAGTCTTTTAATGAAATGGGTAGTGATAAGGTTTGATTTTTAGAGGAATACTTCCAAGAATGAGATAAATTTAGTAGTCCTCTAGCCATGAAGGTGGTGATCCCACTAGTTTGGCAAAGACACATGCATACCTCTATAGAATGGTTTATAGATCATAAGGAGCAGTGGAGACTATTGATGGTTGTGTTTAAATGAAATGGAGCTATGAAATGATGTTGTGTGAAATATTCTTAATAATCTTTTCCATGTGATGTGAACTGATAATGCTAAGAGATCTTAGTTGTAATCCTTTCAATGTGTGTTTTTGCCCATTGGATAAAAACTACATCCAAATTTTAGCAAAATCCCATAAGATAGGTCCAAGTGTGCATAGCTATTGGGCTCCTAAAATAAAATCACATCTACCTAAGGGCAAGGCAAACATGGTAGAGCATAAGATATAATCTCCAATATAGATATACACTTTATGACACTTCACTTTTCAAGTTAATGTGCCCCCACTAATAATCATAACTTTAAATTTAGAGTAAGGATGGATAAAATAATCAGCCTATTTGGTGATCCAAGGGTCAATGAAGTTATGAGTGCTACCTAAATCAATGAGTATTGTGAGAGGGATCTTCTTGAAGTAACTTATAACTTGCATAGTTTGTGGGGTAGTGACTCTTACTAAGGCATGGAGAGAGATCTCTAGTTGGTCTTATTGAGAAGTAGGTTCCATAATTAGTTGAGCTTATATTAGATCATCTGTTGTATCCTAAACATCTTCTCAATCTTTAGTTGTAGGTGGAGAGTATGCATCCAATAATTAGAGCTTCTGCTTGACACATCAATGTCCTCGAGTGAATTTATCATCATAGTTATAACATAGTCCTTTTTCTCTATGATATTGCATCTCTATTTTAGTAAAATTCTTGATAGTAGTGGTTCTAGGAGTTGACATTATTTGAGATCATTGTGGAGTTATATTTTTGAAAGGAAAAAAATTATATTTGAATCACTACTAAGCTATGATCTTGTCCTCTGCCAACCTATCCAATCCTAAGGATTCTATAATCATGTTAGGCTAGAATATTTTGACCTTAGATCAAATTGCATCTGTTAGTCTACTGACAAATTAACTCTTGAAGAATTCATCAGATAATCCCTCTATGTGTTTATCTAATTTTTTAAATTCTATTTGATATTATTGTATGGTTCTTATTTGGTGAAGTTTAGTGAGTGCTCTAGTGAATCCATAAAAATTAGTAGGTCCAAACTATTTCAAAATAAGGGTGAAAAAATCAGTCCATATGGGCTCATCATGGGCCTTGGTATTCCAATGATACTATTGAAGGGCTTCAAGTTCCAAGTGAAAGGATGCAAATGGGACCTTCTTGGCATCAAAATTATTATGTCGATTAAAATATTATTCTACCTTATAGATCCATCTGGTTGGATCTACACCATTGAATCATGGAAAATTAAACTTTGACCCATGATAATTGTTGGAAAAATAAAATGCAATGTCTGAAGAAGACTTTGGATGTCATCTATTGTTCATGGTGGTATGTTGTAGACTGAGGCCAAGAATTCTTTCATCAAGATCTTTGATGTGGGTCTTGAGGGTGGTAGTTTCATCCTCCATATTTTTTCTCCTATTTAGGTTACTACCACAACTTGAATAATTTTTTTATTTTGCAATGGAGAGGGAAACTATATTTAAGACATGTTTAGTAAAGAAAGTTTTCAATTTGGGCAAAAACATAAGGGGTAAAGAGGATTTTAATATTTTTTTTACATGGTGGGAGTATGATTGATAAAAGCAAGGGTAATTTTAAGAATGAAAATAGAAAAATTGGAAAATTGGTCAAAAAGAGACAAAGGAGTAGAATGAAATGATTAACATAGTGGAAAAATTTAAAGGCAAATGGACAAAAATAGAAGTTATGGAAAAACTAGAAAAAATGGAAATTTGTGATTTATAGAAATTAGGAGTGGAATTGGGATATGGGACCTCAAGGAAGAAAATGTAGGGAATGGAATTCTAGGTGTCTAGATAAAGTTTGAGGATAAACAGGGCTAAAAAGGGAGAGTTATTAGAAAAAAATGAAAAAAAAATTACTCTTCTAGTTTTTTATCTAGTGATAAGTCCTCTGAGAGTCTACTGAGACTCTATGGATAGTTTGAAAATTATGGGTTATGTCAAATAGCTACCTACAAGTCCTTTGATAGTCTATGGATAGTCTATTGATTGATTATTTTGAGTCTTTAGAAACATTTAAAAACTAATATAAATGGGCCCCAAGTTTTAATGGTTGTCTAATATTCTTAAAATTTTCACTTTGGACATCAATGAGATCTAAGCGAGTATTACTCTACCAAAAAAATTTAGCCATGGATTTATCACTTTGCAATAGCTCTTGGTTTTCCTCATGGATGGGAACTACTCAATTAATAAGGGGCTATTTCCCATTTTGTTGGTAGGTCCTCTTGATGGGCTAGCTACTTTGGGGTTTATGTGGTACTCATAATGAATTTTAAGGTTTTCACCCAAACACTTCCCATAGTTATGCAGTCAAGTTTTTACTCTAATCCAAAATAAATTATTATGTTATAGGAAAATACTAAAATAAATTATGTAGCAAAATAGATTTATTTCTAAAAAAGTATTATGCAAAAAAATAGAGTGAAGACTTTCTAAAAAACAGCCCTAAAAAGTACTCTAATGCTAGATGAGAGGATCTTCCTACAACAATGCATAAAATAATAGAATTACAAAATGAAAAGAAACACTAAATAGATTATATTGATTGAAAACCACTTTGAGGGGGAGACCTCCCTTGAGAAAGCTCAATACAAATAATTTGTGGATGCCTTCATTGGCCTCAACACTTATATACAAATTCTAATCTAAACAACCAGTACTTCTCATGAATGTGGGATAAAACAAAATGCTCACAGGATGACTTACAAATCATATGCATCCATAGCAACTATTAAACTAATAAAGTAAAAAGAAGAGATATCACGGGTTCATAACATTACACTATTCTATAAGTTAGAATTAGCAATCCTGTTATGTTCTCCTTAAGGAGGGGAAATGTAATTTCCTCCTTTGATGAACTTGACTAGCCTTTATAACTATGTAGGTTTATTCCTAAGATATTCAGTTTGAGAAATCTAAACCTTAATATTGTTCATATGATTGATTATGTTAAATTATAATTTTTTATCCCTTCATTATTAGACACATGAGGAGGTTTGAATTACAAGAGTTTTTTTGGCTATTTATCCTTTCAAAAATTTGATGAAAAGGTACCTCTATTGAGAAAAAAAATTGGGAACAATTGAAATTTCAAAAGCCTCTCTCACCTTTGGCTTATCATATTGTTTATTAGTTTTAGAATATTTCATCTTCTCATTTTGAGCACAGGTGAATACTACATATGAATGGTTATTCATATCCTCAACACTTTCATCATAATCATTGTCTTTTCCTTTATATTGCAGATAACCCATAGTCGAGTTACCATCAGGTTCCTAAATTTTAGCATCATAAGTGCCTAAAACACATTCTTCAAGAGGTTATTTAATAGTGCAAAGTTATAACATTTTTTTCAATTTCTAGGTATTTTCAACCATCATGGTCATTGGTGGCATAGAAAATTCATGCATAGTGAATGGAAGATAACATTTATTCAATATCAATTTGAAGAGCTAGAGGAGGCAATTTAGGATAAACATTTCCATGATATAAATAAAATAGTCCACTAGGTATATCCTTATATGGAGTATTATGTGATTTAGGAATCTATTTCTTCAAAGCTAAAATATCATTTTCCAATTTTTTAATCAAAGGATCTATTGAACTATCCTCTTTACATTTGACATAATCTTTCTTTATTTTACCATCCATGATCATGTCATCTTCAATTTATGTATCATTTGTCTACATGACTACCAATGTTGGAGGGTGATTCTTACATAGGAAGAAACTTACTTTAAGCACTTATGAATTTAAAAGTGAAAATTTATAGTTTTATACTATATGCATTACAAAAAATTTAATTTTATGTACCATCTTGTTTAATCAAACTATAAAATATCTCATGGGTTCATGAGGTTATTTATTATTTGAGATAATTGTGCTAATAATGAGCGATCATCTTCATCTGGTTTAAATATTTATTCAAATTTAATCCTTGTTATTTGCCAATATAGAATGGAATTATTGAGAAGGTGATGAAACCATTCTATGGATCCTTCAGAAAATGTCTCCATAAACAACCTGACCAACACATATTCATGTTTGACACCAAGAATACTACAAGAGGAGAATAAGGATTTTATGTGATTGTTAGGGTGTTATCTACCATCACCAAAAAATTTGTGGAAACTATTTTTTGAACATTTCATAATTTCATGAATTCAAGCACCCAAAGATAATTCATCTATACGAGCACCCCATTACGCAACAACAACCATGTTCTAAAAATTTATTACTCCTAAATAAATATATTTGGTGGTGACAAAGCTTTGTTTATAGGTTGTACCTTCTTTATCTATTCAAGTGAATGTCTGAAACTAAATAATTATTATAAATCAAATAGTGAATGATAAATTCCCTTTTTCTTTATGGACCTTATATTAGCCAGGATATTGAAAAATCTCAAGGATCTCTGATCACTATTCTTCTAGCAAAGAGTGTAACTATTCTTTAAACAAACTCAACATGATATTATTTTTCATCTAACATGGTTGTAACTTTTTAAAAGTGGTAATTATCCACACTATTGTCCTAGGAAAATTATCATAAATTAATTGAAATATATGATTGTGCATTTTGCATCCAATTGAGGTTTGGTTGGATATCGAGTTCTGATTTCTAGGGATAGTACTGAAAATGATTATAACTAAAATATTATGGGTTGCACAAAAAGAATATAATGTGACCCATGGTAGGTGCCAAAAATTTATGGTGACATATTTGGTACTTTGTGATAAATCTAAGTTTCATAACAATATAGGAGATGAAAAATATCTCCTCTATTATGAGTGGAGGTTCCCTTTATTGAAAGTAATAAAAAATAATTTATTTATATATAGTATTTACAACTTAAATGGGGGTTAATATTGACTAATTTTACCCCATGTTTAAATTATTCAACCCCCCTACAAGTTAAAATTTTCATAAGGTCTCTTAGATTATATAATGGACACATGACCATTAGTGAAGTCACATACGATGTTTGACCTTGGTATTATGACATTTTAGGCCATAATCTTGGGTCATTTAATGAAATGTTATAGTTTTATATGAAATAAAAAGGTTTCAAGATGAAATTTAATGTCCCACATGTCAGGAATGGTTAGAGAAACTATCATAAAACTAAAAAATTGTAGGTTCAATGTCCACCCAAGAGGATCAACTAAAAATAATCAAAGTTAGGTAGTTGTATAACCTGGGTGACACACTTGGCATATGGGAAGACTTTAGGAGAGTCCCTTAAAATCTCCACAATTTAGTTTCAGGTTTTAAAATCTTTAAAAGGTCCAAAACTACCAAAAATTAACTTCTCACTCTCTCATTACTCTCTTAGGCATGTCTACAAGGTCAACTAGTTTTAAGTCAATATGGATAAGAGGAGTAAAATTCAAGTGAGTGGTCTTGGTGGGTGTTATTAATGTATTTTTAGTTTTATTTCATGTCCATAGTTGTAAGAGTGGTGTTTTATTCTTCATGAACCATCACTAATAATTTTAGTGACTCCAAACTGTTTACTTAACCCCAACACCTTAATTTTTCTCATCTTTTGCATCACTTTGTGTGAACCAATTGGTGTATGTAGGTTGGAAAATAATTTATATTATTTTTGTGTTGGTCTCATTTGGTTTGGCATGTGTAAATATGAAATTATTAGCAAGACCATCCTCCTTATTCTAAGAGTGAACACCATTGGTCTGTATAACATTATTTTATCAATTATAATGTTTTATTCTTCTATCAGTGGCTTCAAGATTAAGATAGTACCCCTATGTTTATTCCATCAGAGCATGGTCATTGGTTTATAAATTAGATTTTTTTATTAAAGAGTGCCATTGATGGATTATTATGCCTAAGACATAAACATAGTTAAGAAGTCTTGAAACAGTCACCTATAGGACTATGTAAGAATGTCCAACCAATGGTTGTTAAAAGATATGAACTTCATGTTGGATCCTTGCAATGTTCGAAATTGGTTTGTAGGTATATAAAAATTAGAATATATTCAGATATACACTCATATCCTTTATTATCCCTCATATATTTTCAATGTTTTTAAAAGTTACTTGGTGGAGATGTTACCTTAACTTTTCCAAAATGAGACTTTGTTCAACACAGTGTTATTTTATGGTGAAGATGTTTGAAGTATAATTAGGCCTAATGTTTTAATTATTGTATCTTATGCCTAGTTTGATAACTTAAACATAAATATAAGGTGTTTGGTCAAGAGAGAGTGATGGTAAATGATTTCTCAAACCATCCAAACTCCTATTTTATATATTTAGTGAATTACAATGCAATTGAGACCAAATGGACCTATAACTTGTAAGTAACACCTATTGTGTTTATGGTAAGGAATGATGCATGGTTCCAAGGAATAAATGAGTTAATTAAAGTTATGAGGTGTTATTAATGACCCCAAGAATAATCAAATGTGATGGAAACATAGTGCTTAAAATGTGAATCTACACTTACAAGAAATATTTTGGTATCCCTAGTATGGATACCTATAGTTTAGACTTAGAACATAAACTAGTCTAAGCCAATAAAGGATGAAATTTAGTTTATGAAAATAAATTTTATATTAAATGGTCTTAGTGATCTAATATGGAACCAAAAAAGTTAAACACAATGCTCAGACATTAATACATACCTATAAGCATCCCTTGATGCACCTAATGTACATCTACAATTTAGCCCATACACAGACCAATCTCAAGCTAATGGAACACATAGGTTAAATATTATCACATATATTTCATACTTATATTTATTTAATAATATTTATAGGTGATATTTTAAATCAATGAATAATAGAGACAATGATAACTTAGAGTTGTTAGACTCAACCAAAAACCTTGCACACAGTCACTATTTCAAGAAACTAGTATTGAGAGTTTGATACATTTTAAGGATATAAGTGTATGAAATAAGGCCTTAATTACCTAAAATACATCATCATACCCTAATTTTATCCAAACCAATAGGGCAAGTATCCACTATTTTGTCTCAGTTAGAGGGTACTTTTGAACCATATAGTCTAAAAACCTAATATGTGAATAGAAAAAAAGATGAATGTGAGAGACTTGGGTGAATGTAAGGTAATTTATAAATTATAATTAGATTTAATAAATCTCATATAATCACCCATATCCATTGGGATAACTCATAAGTGATCACATGCTTAGATCTATAGTATATGTAAAATAGGCCTAGAACTAGGCTTGAAACCTAATGGTGTCTATATTCACTCATAACGTCATGAGATACTTATAACTCATTTTATAACCTTTATGGAAGAGTTTAGAGTCATTAATATCCATTATTTTGTATAGGATAATATATAATTGGTCATTTTGGCGCAATCTTCTCTCAAGGGTACCCAAAATACAAGAGCTTGAGAGACCATTTTCTTTTTCTTACATCTATACAAATAGTGTGAATGGTGCCTCAATAACTTATGTGTTTTTAAGGAGGGTAATTGGATAAATATTTATGTAATTGGTTATGGGTTTAAATTTCTAACCTTTATGAATCATCACTAAGAAGCTAAGAGACCTAAAACCCTCTTAAAACCATTGCTTGAACTTCATGGAGAAAACATGAAAGGATATGAATATATAAGGAGTAAAATGGAATTGAAAGTGGTTTTTACCTTTGTTTTACTCTCTTAGGCTCCTCACCATCCATGTTTTATATACCATCACCTATATGGATAGGCCTAATTTAGTCTATTTTACATAATTTGATGTGTTTCATAGGTGTAACAAAGAATTGATAGATGAAAGTCACTATCAAAGGTGTTTAAATAATTAATATAAACACTCATACTAAAATTTCACTATAGTCTTGTATGGAAACATCTCTTATAAACCATTCATTGAAGGTAGTCTGAGCTAGCATAATGAGAAGACATAGTGATTGCATATGGGGAAGATGATAACTTTTGTATTGAGTTTCATTGAAGTCCATGTGCTAAAATATAATGAAAATAGGGTATAATGATATGTCTAACACATTTTAAATGAAATTTATTTTATAAAATTCAAGTCAATTGAGTGAAAAATGTGAAGATAAGCCTAGAATGGCTAGTGAGTGGTTACTAAAGAGTGAATAACAAATGTACATGAGGATTTCATTAGTTGAAGAGTATTTGATTAATATCACAATATAGTTTCCACCTTCTCAATATAGTGCATATGTGTCAAGGAATCCTAAGGCATTTTAAGACAATCAAGTGGACTCATCACCAAAAGGTATTTTCAAAGAAGAATAAGAAGAGTCTCTATGCCAACTTGATGGAGAATGATGCATTTATGATGGACACTTGTCCATGAAACCTTATTAACCAATTTTTCACTTCATTATATTTCTTTTTAACTAGTTTATAATCCTTGAAACTTGGACTTGTGACTCTTGATCTTATCTTCTTCTCTCTCCTCTCCTATGCTCTATATATGTAATCTTTTTTGGTGTTTTTATCTAATCCATGTCTGGTATGGTGAAGATATGATAGTTTGAATACTGATATTTTACTTTGAATAAATATTTGAAGATATTTTTATTCTATAATTCTTTTTCTAAGTGTGTGGAGTAGTGCAAAGTTCAATTATAAGTGATAATCACCTATCCTTGTATTCATATTACTCTCTCATGTTGTGTGCAAGTAATTAACTCTCTAACAGGTCACATTAAGTGTAGTTAGTATCTTTGTCTATATCTAAGTGTAATTATTATAATTAGTGTCTATTATTAGGCCTTTTGTCTATTCACCTTGAAAAGTCTAGTACATATCACATTCATGTTTGAAATACTTATGTTAAAGTAATATAGAAGATTGAAACTAGTCTTGAGAGAAATCTTTCATAGTGTAGGTCATGGTAGTATATTGGATATCAATTTGGTTTATCACCTTGTCATAATAGGTTCTTTTCATGTTCTTTTATATCTTTTTTTATATAATAAAAAAATTAGTATATGTGATAAGATATCAAATACTAATCTAGGGAGCTAGCCCTTAAACCTAGAGGTTTACCTATATTCTAGGCAACCCACAACCCTAGAGGTAATCCAATGTTTCACTCAATTTAGAGAGGGATTGAAAAACCTCTCTAGGGTGAAATATTGAGTAACAATAGTTTTAACACATGTAGTGGAACCATTGTTTCAAGTACATCTTGTCAAGGTGAATGCTAGTCTTGACAACATCACAACTACCTACGTGTGTTATACTTAGCATTTAGTGACTCCATTGAAGGTAATATCTAGTTTTGGACTAATTATTATCATTTATTTTGTTCATACTTCATGTTCCTTACTAGGTCAATAGAGGTAACTATCCTATAGATCCACTCCCTCAACCTGAACTTCTTCTTGAATTTTAACACCCTCAACCTATCTTAATATTTGAAGAGAAAGAAGACTTCACAAGCCAAAAAGATCAAGAGATTAAATATGAACTTAAGGAAAATATGGATGGGTAGAATTTTTTCCCAAAATTTAAAACTAAAAATTCTATGCACCTTAATTTATATGATGATATCCCTCATAATTCCACTTAGAGTGTTCCCACTTTGAATGGGGAAGGTCCTATTGCCCCAAGTGAGCATATTAGGGGAATTTATTACTTTTTTAACTTTCATAATGTGATTTAAGTTAATACTAAAGTTAGATTACTTGTCATGTATCTTAGGGTAAAATCCCTTTATTGGTCTATGGCATTGCCATGAGGATGTGTCATCACTTGGTATGAGTTTGGGGAGTTATTAACTCAAATATTTAAAGACAAAAGTGATCACACATCACTCATTCATCAATTGAATGTGATTCAAATAGGTCCTAAAAAAACTATGCATGACTTAAATGAGAGGTTCAAAAGAACATCATATAGGATGACACCTCCTATGAGACCCCCTACAAGTTTTGTCTTCCCAACATACCTAAGAGACATTAGGACTGGCATAGCTATTATGTTTCTATCCATGGGTGGTTACACTTTGATTGAAGCTTATGACACAACCATTAGAGCTGAAAATGGTTTAATACAAGATGTAAACTCCCTTCAAAAATATCCATGATTATCCTTCCCAACATATTGACTACTAATCCATGACTTTCTCCAACACAAGTGCAAATAATAATTCCAAAAATACCCATAATAAATCAAAAGATGTTATTGATTTGGATGTAAGGTTTAAGGCTTTAGAAGCTCATATTAAGAAATTAAATCAAAAACATGGATTTAACAAAAAAAAAAATACCCCTATACTCCATAATAAATTAGGTTCCCAGCTCAAAAATATGGTCAAGGGATATTTTTATGCCAACCTAACTTCAATAGGCCACCCAATGCTTATAATCCACAATGGATAAAAGGAAAGGGATCAAGAATCTACAAGTATATGGAGATAGTGAATTGATTGTACATCAAATTAAGAATGTGTGTGCTACAAAGAACCATTTTATTATGTATTATAATATTATGGTATGGTATTTACTTTAAGGATTCAATCCATTTAACATAAAACCAATCCGAAGAGATCACATAAGCATGTTGATAGGTTATCTCCTACAAGAGCAAAATTTAACACACCTACTGCCATAAAAGAGGAAGGAAAACAATCTCACATAAAGTTCATTTTAAGACCTTCCATCCTTGATAATGAGGTCTATTGGTAAGTTTTTTATATTCACAAACATATTGTACATTTCTTGAAAAATGAAGTTGAGTTCTCCCAAATAAATAAAAAAGACTCCATGATCAGTTTGAGAATTAGATTGTATAGCTGAGGACAAATAAGGTACTAAAGGATTGGTAAATTTAGAGAGTATCTTTAATGAGGATTACCAAAGGAATAAATAGAAGGTGATCATGTATAAAAAGGAGGATAACTATTAAATAGTCTTAATCTTCAAAGACAAGCTCTTCAAACTATGTAAGGTATGTTCCACATCAGAAAAACAAGCATTCATTGATTTTTGTAAAGAGTTCCATGATATATTTCTTTGGGAATACATATATATAAAATGTTTGATACTAGTCTAGCCCATCATACTATTGAGTTATAACCTAGAGTTAAACCAGTTAGGTAAAACCAAAGGCCTATCAATACCAAGGTTGAACAACTCATGAGAATGGAACTCACGAATATCTATGAATCTAAGATAATATTCCCTATCAAGCACTCAACTTGGGTAGATAACCTTGTGCCTATTAGAAATAATAATGGTGAAATAATATTTTGTGTGGACTCTAGATATCTCAATAGGGTGTCACACAAAGACCATTACCTCTTACCTCATATGGAGTAGATTTTACAATTTGTTTTAGGTTCCCAAAACTTCTCACTCCTTGATGGATATTATGGTTATAATCATATTTTGGTAAATGAGAATGATCAGTTCAAGATAACATTTAATACAAAATGAAGGACCTTTGCTTATATGAAGATGCCCTTTGGCTTGTTAATTGTTGGTACCACTTTCCAAAGGGAAATGGACATGGATTTCAAAGGTATAATCAATGATATTTTGTTAGTGTATTTAGATGATATAATGATGTTCTCCAAGGATGAAAATGAGCATATGACACACCTAAGGCAAGTGTTTGAAAGGTGAAAAAATTATAGGATATATCTTAACCCATAAAATTTAATTTTTATTGGACGTGAAGGTAAGCTTCAAGGAAAAATTATTTCCAAGTATGGCCTATCCATTGACCATGAAAGGATAGAGGCTATTCTACACCTATCATTGCCTGTACATAAGAAAGGACTCCAAATTTTATTAGGTATGACAAACTTTTTGAAGAGATTCATACCTAGTTTTGAATCTTTGGTGAAGCCTATCAAAGCCATGCTCAAGAGGAATCAAAATTTCACTTAGACTAAAGAGGTTAATAATATTTTTAAAGCTATTAATAAATCAATTACACAGGGTCCCACTCTTGTAACCCCTAATTTTGATCAATATTTCATGTTATATTCATTTTCTAACCTTGATAATATCTCATCTATAGTTATGTAAAAGAATGATGAGGGTATTAAACAACCAATTACATTCTTTATTCAAGGTTTGGAGAATTATGAATTCAAGTATACATTTGTGGAGAGATAAGTCCTTATTATTGTAAGAGGACTAAATAAATCTAGACATATGGTTTCAAATAATAGGATCTACATTATGGTTTCTCATCCTAGCACCAAGGAGTTCATTTTGAGCAAAGACCTTAATTAAAAGAGGGTAGGGTGGATTATAAAGGTAATGGATTATGATGTTGACATTAAGGTGACCAAGTTGGTAATAGGTAAGTGTATGTGTGAAAAATTGGATTTAGACCTTTGTGAACCAAAATAAGAAGCTTTGGTAAATCAAGATTACCCTCAACCAACTAATCCCACACCTTTACAAAGTTAGACACAAGACATCATCAGATTCCTCCAAAATGGTGAGTGTCCTAATGGCTTGAGCAGATCCAAAAGAAGGTATTATATGTTGCAAGCTATTTGTTATTATCTTTTAGATGGTGTACTTATTATAAGAGATACAAATAGTGTATTTTTGAGATGTATTGACAATGACCAATTTGGAATGTTGCTTGACACTTTTCATGATGGACCAATAGGAGGTCATTTCTCTCTAAGAACCACAAATGAAAAGATCATGAGGCCAGAATACTATTGTCTTAGCCTCTTCAAAGACTATTATTCTTGGGTAATAAGGTGTGTATAATGTGATTTCTTTGTAGGTAAAAAAAATATTGCAACCCTCCCTTTGAGACCTACTCAAGTAGATCAACCCTTCATTGAATGGGGTCTTGATTTCATTGCTATGATAAATCCTCCATCAAGTGCTAGCCACAAGTGGATTATTATAGCAACTAATTACTTTAAATTGTGGTTTGAGGTAGTTACATTAAAGGAGGCCAATGAGAGTGATATATTGTAGCTCTATGAAATAATTACTATAAGGTTTGGAACTCCTTCTACCATCATTGCAAATAATACATTAATTTTATGGGTGCTAAGATAACTAATTGGGAAAATAGTAATGGTACATATTTGAGTACATTATCTAACTATTACCCTCAAGGTAATAGGTTGGTTGAGTCTACTAAAAAGAACCTAATTATAATTATCAAGAAGACCTTGAAGATACATAAAAGAGCTTGGCACAGTAAGTTCAAGACAACCTTATGGGTTGATAGAATCAATCCCAAGAGGTCAATTGGTAACTCTTATTTTATTATTTTTTATAGGAGAGAATATAGGATATTCATATCCCAAGAATTACTTGCCTTAGAACTAACATATCAGTTAGAATTTACTGAAAATAATCTAATGAAGGTGAGGTTGATATATTTGATGCAATTAAAAGAGACTAGAGATAATGCTCACAAAGCCATTGAGCATCATCAAGTGCCAATGAAGACATCATTTGATAATAAATAAACTCCAAGAGTATTTAAAGAGGGTGACATAGTAATAAATTTAGATGAAGATAAAACAAAGCTAGGAAGACATACTAAGTTTGATATTTTTGCTGAGTGGGCCATACATCATCATCAAGTACAAGTATAACAACTCTTTTCAATTGGAAAGAATGAATATGGAGGAGTTATGTATCCCTATAAATGGGATCCAGTTGAAGTCCTATTATTGATGAGATGAAGGCTAATTATGTACACAATAATTAGGTGTGTGTTTCTCTATGTATTTGTGTATGTTTTACTTAAGTGCTTAGAGAGAACAAGTGTGATTTTGGTGTTTTAATTTATATGTTTATTTCCTTGATATATTTGGTGTGTGTTTCTAGTATGTTCAAAGGCATTTCAATTTCAAGTACATTATATATGTGACTCCATATCCCAATGGAAAGGAAAAAGTAACTTGTCCTTAGCATAGTTGGCATGTCACCCCTAGGAAATCACCAAAATATTAACTAATTTTACCCCAAGGTAAAATTATTCAATGCCCCTATAAGTTAAAACTTTCATAGGGTCTCTTAGGTTATAAAATGGTCATATGGTCATTAGTGAAGTCACATAAGATGTTTTACCCTTGTCATATTTGTCTAGGTTGGTATTATATCATTATAGGCCATACTTTTGGGTCATTTAATGAAATGATATAGTTTTCCATGAAAGATAGGTGTTCAGATAAAATATAATGTCCCACATGTCAATAATGGATAAATAAATTATTTTTAAACTGACAAATTATAGGTTCAATGTCCACCCAAGAGGATCAATTAAAAACAAACAATTTTAGGTAGTTGTACAACATGAGTGACACATTTGGCACATGGGAAGACTTAAAGAGATTCCCTTAAAATATACATAATTAATTTTTAGGTTTGGTAAGATTAAATAGGTCCAAAACTACCAAAAACTAACTTCTCTCTCTCATCCCTCTATTGGGTAGGTCTACAACGTCAACTAGTTTTTAGTTAGTATAGATAGGAGGAAAAGAGTTCAATAAAGTGAACTAGGTGGGTGATAGTAGTCCATTTATACTTCCTTTACATGGAAATAGTTTTAGGAGTGGTGGCTTGTGATTTATGAACCATAACTAATAATGTTAGTGACTCTAAACTGCTTGCACAACCCCAACACCTCATTTTTTCTCATATTTTGCATTAGTTTATGTGAATGAGTTGGTGTATGTAGGTTGGTATATAATTTACATTCTATTATTATTGGTCTCATTTTGTTTTCCATGTGTGAATTTTAATGGATTAGCAAGATCATCCTCCTTACGATAGGAGTAAATACCATTGGTATGTAGAACATTATTTCGTCATTTGCAATGTTTTGTTCTTTAATCAATGTCTTCAAGATCAAGATAGTACCCTTATGTTTCTTCCCTTAAAGTGTGTTCATTAGTTTATCCATTATAAATTTTTATTCAAGAGTGTCATCGATGGATTAATAGGCCTACAACATAATCATAGTTAAGAAGTATTGAAACAATCACCTGCAGGACTATGTAAGAATGTTCAAACAATGGTTGTTAAAATATGTTAACTTCATGTTGGAGCCTTACAATGTTTGAAATTGGTTTGAAGGTCTAGAAACATTAGAAAATAGACAAATCGATACTCAAATCCCTCATTGACACCCATATAGTTTCAAGTTTTATAAAAATTTCTTGGTGGAGATATTACATTAACTTCTCTAAAATGACACTTTGTTCAACACAGTGTTATCTTATGGTGAAGATCTATGATGTATAGATAGGCCTAATGTTTTCCTTCTTGTAGCCTGAGCCTAGTAGTAACACTTAAACACAAATAAAATGTGTTTTTTCAAGAGAGAGTGATGGTAAATGAGTTTTAAAACCATCCAAGCTCCTACTATAGATATTTGGTGAATTACAATATAATTAATACCAAATGGACATCTAACTTCTAAGTAACACCTATTATGTTGATGGTAAAGAATGATGACTGGTTTCAAGGAATAAATGATTTATTTAAAGAAATTATGTGACATTAATGATCCTAATAATAATCAAATGGTATGAAAACATAGTGATCAAAGCATGAATATACACCTATAAGAAATATTTCAGTTTCCCTAGTATGGATACCTATAGTTTAGATTATGAGCATAGACTAGTTTAAGCCAACAAAGAATTCACTTTAGTTGATGAAAATAAATTTTATACAAAATAGTATTAGTGATTTAATATGGAACCAGAAAACATGAAACACATTGCTTAGACACTAATACATACCTATATGCATCCCTTGATGCACCTAATGGACATCTATAGTTTAACCCATACATAGATCGATCTCATGCTAATGGAAAATGCAAGTTTGGTTGATAGACAAAGACATAGGTTTAATATGATCACATATATTTCATCCACAGAGTGATGTCATAAATCCAAGTTATCCTTGAAATATAGGAAGAACATAGACAACCATAACTCAAAGTTCTTAGACTCAATCAAAAACTTTGCACACAATCACTATTTTAGGAAACTAGTATTAACATTTTGAGACATTTGAAAGCTCTAAAGGTATAAAAAATATTTGATACTTGGTATACAAGGTCATAATGACCCAAAATATATCATCATTCCATTAGTTAAGCAAAATCAATAGGGTAAGTATCCTCTATTTTGTCTTAGGCATAGGGTACTTTAGAACCTAATAGTGTTAAAACCTAATATATGAATAGAAAAAAGGATGAATGTGAGATCCTTTGGTGAATTTAATTTTATGTATATAATTTAATTATATTAATTAAATCTTATATAATCACTAACAACCATTGGGATCACTCAAAAGTGATCACATACCTAAATACACAGAATATGTAGACTAGGCCTAAAACTAGGCATGAACCCTAATGGTGTATAGAATTAGTCATAAAATCATGAAATACTTATAATTAATTTTATAAACTTGAGGGGAGAGTTTAGAGTCAGTAATAACTATTAGTTTATAGAGGATAATATAGGATTGGTCATTTTGGCCCAATTTTTCTCTCAAGGGTACCTAGAATGCACAAGATCAGAAAGAGACCATTTTATTGTGTTCACATTTGTAAGGATAGTGTGTATGGTGTATAAATAAATTAGGGGTATTTTTTAAAGTTCATGAACTCAACATTTGTGGAATTGGTTAAGGGGTTGAATATCTAACTTTTATGAATCATTGCTAAGAAGCTAAGAAACCTAAAACCCTTGCTTGAACTCGATGGAGAAAACACGAAAGGATATGCATCTATAAGGATTCAAATGTCCTTGAAAGTGTTTTGGACCTATATTTAACTCTCTTAGGATCCTCACCATCCATTTTTTATGTATCATCACTTGTACAGACAAGCCTAATTTAGTTTACTTTGTAAAATTTGATGTGTTTCACAGGTACAATAAAGAATCAATAGATGAAAGTCATTATGGAAGATGCATAAACACTTAATCTAACCCTTCATACTAAAATATCACAATGGTTTTACATGGAAAAATCTCTACTAAACCATTCATTATAGGTAGCTTGAGTTAGAATAGAGAGAAGACAAAGTGACTGTAAATGGGGAACATGATAAGTGTTGTATTGAGTTTCATTAGAGTCCATGTACTAGAATAGAGGGAAAATAGGGTTTTATGAGATGTATAACACCTTTCAATGAAATCGCTTTGAGAAAATACAAGTCAATTGACTAGAAAATGTGAAGATCAGCCTAGAAGGGATAGTGAGTGGTTGCTAGAGAGTGAATAACAAATGTCCATGGGAAGTTCATAGTTAAAGAGTGTCAGCTATCTAGATAGCACCTTGATTGAAGGCTTCATATATTTAGCTCTAAAACATTCACACCTAGAATAACATTGGAATGATTTGAGATGTGGGACACTTGAACTTAGACCAAACCTCTAGATTTTTGTGAGGCTAGCTCCTTTGATGTATCACTTTGCATTCCTTACTAAACTATTAATTGTTGGGATGAAAAGGGGGAGAAGGAAACTATAATGTAAATCTTAATTTAGTGTTAGTGATACACCTATATTTTTGGTTCATCCACTCTATTCGAGTTCCTAAAATACTAATTAGCTAAGTAAAGAATAGATCTACAAATCCAAATATCTTGTATGCATCAATATTTCATGTAAAATTTTTATATGGTGATCAAATCCTAAGGGAAATGGTGGAATAAGCTTGATTCAAGGCATTAACCAGCCACTTATATCCACTGTAAGCTTAGCCAGAATACATAAAACATTGAACATGACTTGTATAATCTAACAAACTAGTAGCTAAGTGAGAATCAGGACTTGACAAGGGAGAAATTTATACCACATATGTAAATCAAAATTAAATTACACACTATACTAGCATAATGGAATCTAAAATAGTCATTTTATTTAACTAAAAAGGTTAAAAAACTCAATCTTGGTAGAGTCTGGTCATGCCAAGAGAGGGATGGATTCTAAAAAATGGCTAAAAAGCTAACATAAATAGCAAAAGAGTAGAAAGTACAATAGATTGGCATTTGAATGAGAATATGAGGTGAAATTCACTTTATTTCAAGTCTAACTCAAGTATAGTATTCATTCCAAAAAAATTTTAGACTTGTCTTCATCTTCTAAAACTTTATATGAAGCTTTATTTTAGCATTGGAAAAGGAGTGGTGGGCCCTTTGATAAGTCAATATTCCTTTACATGAAAGCTACACCAACTTGGATGCCTTAACTCAAGATTTAAGTGATTTGGAAAGTGTTTATAAACCTTAATTTACATTAAAATATAGGAAGATGCATGATCTTGTCAATTAGTCAACTGAAGCTTAAGACTAGTTTACTCCACTAAGCTCCCTCCTTGCATGAAAAGGCACTTTGAAGGCTTGAAAATATGCATGAATATATATGTGAAAACTATAGAGGTGGTGTTTAAAACTCCATTTTAAATCCAAGATATCCATTTCAATCCCAATCTTCATCTCCTTGATTGATAAAATAGGCCTATTAAGTCAACTAGGCCCAGTAGTCTATCTGTGCACTTGAAACTCCATAGAATCTACAAAAAGATGTTTAAAACCTAAAAATTAAATTAAATTATACCATAATAAACTCCTCACATCATGAGATATGTGATTTTTATGAGAAACTCTTGCCACTCAGTCACCAAGGATGACTAGGTTCATTTTGATTCATTTTCCTATAGATTAGCTATTTTGATTCAGCTAGTAAGGGAATTTTCAAGAATATTTCTAACCAAATGAAGATTTTAGGATGAATAATAAGTCTTAGGATTCAAACTCAATTGATTGGATCCCATTGGAATTGTCTTGTACTTTATTTTCCATGCTTTTTCCATTAAAAACATGATTTTTTCCCTGATATGTAAAGCTTCATATGCCAAATTGGTATTTATGTAATCCTCTCTAAGTTAAATTTATTTTTTAAGAGGTTTTATATTGATCCATAGTGATTTTATGGCAATAAAAGAAATTTTTTGCAAAACTAGTTTTTTGAGGGCTTTGGAGGGTTTTGAAGATGAAAACTTCAAAAAGAGGATTCATGAAGTACAAAAATCCAAATAAAAATATATTTAAATTTATGTGTATCAAATTTATCCCCATAAAATCTTTGAAAATATTAGGTTCCCATGCGAAATACATGCACAACATCATGTGGAGGAAATCTGCCTGTAGTGTTTTGCTTACATTCTAGGCTACCTATGCTCTTAGTGATTGTTAATAAAGTAAAACCCCTAAAATAAACTTAATTATTCATTAATTATAATTTAATATTGGTATTAAAAACATACTAATATCATTTTATAAAACTCCTCATGTGGTGAAAGATATGAGCATCTGAATAGGAGGCTTATAAGGATGTCTAGAATTGAAAAAAATGAAAATATTCACCATGATGAAAACCAAACCTATGCTAATTATAAATTCCTTAAAAAATATTTATGGTGTATTTACCATGCTATCAAAACACTCTTTAAACATCTTCATGCTTGAAAAAACAAAAATGCCTTTTTGGCATATATGCTTATTTGCTTGCAAAAGCCTATAGGAGCATGATTTACATATAATTTAGAGTTTTAAAACTCTTTAAAGGTCCTATAATGATTTAAAAACATCATACCATTATTTTAAAACTTTCACCTTGACTTAGAAACCTCTATGGCACTTCAAAATGCTACCTACTCCAATGGTGACCTCAAATAGACATGTCGATGACTGTGACAAAAAAGTGAAAACATCCAATCATTAAATTTAATTTAAAAAGTTATATATTATTATTCAACTCATTATTACCTTACTTACCAAATTTAAATTTTAAACTCCATTTGTAGATGCTAGAATCCTCAAATTTCCTTCAAATTTGCTCCTTTTACATGGACTGTGTGTATATTTAACTGAGTTTTAGTGTTTTGGATCTGATTTAATGATTTTTTGAGGTTTTTAAGAACAAATTTATCATAAATTATCTCAATAGTCCTCTTAATATGTTTAAAACATCAAGTATCCCTATTTTTAACATACTTTGACCCCTCTAGCAAGGTTTTAGGCCTCATACAATCAAATTTCATACATCTGATGTACTATCATATTAATTAATGTTTATTGATGTATCAATTAATTTAATAATTATATAAATATATTTTGAACTTGTACATGCCTATACCATTCATATATATTTTATTGGATAAAGTCATTGAGAGAAACTTGTTTGCCCATGACCTATGACAGAGAAAGTAGACCTTGTTGTAGGTGGAAATTGCAAGAAATAGAGGTGTCTGAGAGGAAAATTTTAACCCATAGTGGTTTGTATTAAAACATAATTAAAATACTTGAATTATATCACATTTAACCTTATTTATTGTCTTTCTCAGTCTTTTTGACTCCCAATCAATGTTTTAGGTTTCTTACACTTATATTCTATACACTTGGCTATGTACCATCATCCTTGTGAGGTGTAGATGTTAGTCTTAGGATGACACATATTGTAGAATTGATATTATAGTGTCATTAAATAAAAACCCTTGACCTCATCTAATTCATGTTTGTGAAACATCCTCTTTATGATAGACCTCTCTTTTACCCTATACTTAACTATATCTTCATAGTTGTATGGACTGTGACAAAGCGATGCCAAAGAGAAATTTAAGATAAGTGTAATCAGATTCTCCCTTTTATATTATTCCTCTTGAGTATATTCAAACAAACCATAAGGAGGTAAAAATTATCTTTAGTCTCTTTAGCCTGGCTCACTATTTTTTCATTTAGACCACTTGACTATAGGACACTCTCCTTGAGCTAAATGTAGGCGAGAGTTCTTTTATTGAGCCTTTGGATTCATCTAAGGCTTTAGACTGAGTTTGGACTTAAGTTTTATAGTCAATTAGTACACTAATCATATTCACCACCTTGAAACATTGCAAAATCTTATGTATACTGAGATCCTGGCCACTCTAGGTGCTTTTACAAATGCCTTGATCATTTTACCCTCAAACTCTCCCTTGAATATACTAAAGCCCACCTTTTGGAAGCCTCATTTCCTTTGAAGATGAAACCCTCTTAGATAATCTTCCTACTAGTCACCAAACTGAAATATCCTAAAGGAGAATCTTATTACCATTATGGATGGAACATGGTGCTTCAAGAGGTATTTCCTTAACCATAACACTCCCTTAGGGTTTTGAAAACATGAAGACCCTAGATTATTAACACTACTATTAATTCTTTTGTTACCTTCCAAATCATGAAAATCTCTTAGAGGATGATTGAAAACCCTCATAGGTGGCTACAAGTCTATTCCATAAGATAAGCCTGATTGAATGTGATTGTAGATGGGTACAGACTATGGAAAGGTCTTTTTATACATGAAGAGTGTGAATAAAGTATGTGGTAGTCTTGAGTATTTATCTTCATTGATCATCTTCTTAACCATCTTAATAACCCTCCTAAGGGTTTGTATCCTTTATCTTCTTCGAGATCATGGCCTACTTTCTTGGTTGTAGGCTTCTTAGGGGCTGGCTATAGATTACATTGTGTCTAAAATCATTATTTTGTAGCCCTTGAAAAAATCCTTAATCTTCATTCCTTTAGGTCATGATTATTACTTAAACACAAAACCCTTGTTTAAATTTTCAAAGTCCTTATAGACTCCCAAATGACTATTTAGCTAATTGACAGTGGTTTCATTCCTCCAAGTCCTTGTATGGACTAGGACAATGTATGAATGTGCCCTATTGTGTTTGACAACATAATAAGGTATCCTGATGTGTTACTCCTTAATTGAAACTAACTTTAATATCTCAATAATCCTCCTTGAACTATGATGACTATCTTGAGACTCTCCTTGACTATCTTAAGAGCTCATACATGGTTGTAGGTGACTTGTGACTTATTAACCCTATATATGGTTTTCTTGAATCTTTAAATTCCCTTTATTTCTTGTTTATTCATATAAAAGTATCTCTCAATATCAATCCTATATTTTCTACTCCAAACTCACTTCTTGAAGCCACTAAAATTCCAAATCATATGCAATTATGGCTCCCTTCAAGGTACATGCTTGTAGGTGCCTTTTGATGACTATAGATGAGTTTCATGAGCGTAACTTGGTTGTAGAAATTAGAGACACATAAATTTAATAGGTGAAAACCCCCTTAGGTCTGATGTGATGACCAAACATGACCAATACCTTTCCAAAACCTTAATCAAACACCTTCATGTGAAAAATCATATCTTTCCACAAAACATGACTATGTATATATGGCCTTCTGTATGAAATTTGACTGAATTTAGAATTAAAGGTTCATGAGCATGTTTTATCTCTTAAAAACCACCATTGTTATACTAGATAAGGTCATTGCATATAGACCAAATGAAATATCCTTTTCCCTTTACAAATTATGTCTTTGTTGGACCTCCATGACTGAAATGAACAAGCTATAGGTCCTTTTTCTCATGACTATATATGATGTTCCACTTGATGCATATGTCACTGTGGTCATGGTCTGATGGTCTCACTCAAACCTTGGATTTATTAACAAGCTTTATTATAATTAAGATGTCTATTAGGGGTGAGTGAAGTGGAAATATGATGAAAAAAACATGATGGAGGGTGGAATGAAAAGGCTAAACATAGTGATATGGTTGTGTATGATAGTGAGGTGGGGATGGATGGGATGGTGGTGGGAAGGAGAATGATGGAGTCTAACAAAGAATACCAAATGGTTCATATGAAAACATATAAAAATTGCCATCACATATCATGACCTTGGAATCCATTGGAGGAGAGGAAGTTGGTCAAAATCAAACCTAATTTTTTTTAAAAACCTTAAATTTTTTAAAGAAACCTTTAAAAATGATAATCTAGGCCTCCTTCTACACTTTGAAATCATAGGATGACTTCTTGGCCATGAAACTTAGATAAATTATAATAATTATTTTTTAAATCATAAAAAACTTGATGAAAACCCTATAAACACAAATTCAAGAAAATTTGAAGTTGTCTTCCTCATCCATGACCATATAACTTCTCTTTGCAACCATATTATATTTTAGATTTGACTAACTAACTATGTGATCTTTGTTTGACCTTGAATTGTATTAATAATATATGAATTAGAAATTTTATAGGTATAGTAAGCTCTCAATATTCTATAACAACTTGATTTTACCTGAAACTCTACTTTGATGAGGAGAAAATGGAGAAAATTGGTTGCCTTTTTGGTTGCAGGGAAGCAAAAATTGACATGCCTTCAACTGGGTGGCTCATCAGCCTAGAGAATACAATTGACAAAAACCATTATCCATTATCAATTACTCTAAGTCTATTTTCTTCACCCAAAAATTTAGATCTGTACCCTCCTTCAACAAATCGTACCATCATAAAACTTGCAAGGAGGTCACTAGGTACAAACAAGGAAAACACCTAGAATATAATGGTTTTAGGCCTGTATTGCCTCCAATTACCATGAAAATATTCATGAAGCTTTGACATGATCTGTACTTGGCTTTTCCTACCCTTTTTATACATAATCTATATGGAATCCATACTATTGCTTGTATAATGAAGGAAAAGAGCTTATTTTGCCCTTTAAAAAGCCAAGTTTCACTTTCACCACTTGAAATAGAAAAGGATCTATATCTTGTTCATACTATTTCTAAACATGAACAATTTATGTGCCATAACATGAAAAATATACAATTTTACAAAATTTTTTATGTTTTAAATATGTAAATTGGCATGTGTGAGGGGTTTTGGGGGCCTTTTTGGCTTAGAAAACATTTTAAATCACCTTTTGAAGTTATGAAACTTAGGACCTAAGCTAAAGTCATAATTTTGAATATTTTAAAAGCCCTTTTGAAATGATAATGAATGCTTTTTACTCCATTTTTGACATTTTTGTTTATCAAAATTTGCATTTTTAGGCCACAACTCACCATTTTGACCAGCTACAAAGGGCTAATGACTAGATTTTAGAAAGTTTCATATTATAGGGGTAGTAATTTGGCCTTTATAGGTCAAATAAATAAAAATTTTGGTGACTTTGAGGTGTTGACCAACCAATTGGTCAAAGAAACCATATGTTTATATATGACATGGAAAACTAGGACATAACAACTTTGACTGGATGACTTTGTTGACTGAGAAATAGACTCTTTTGAGCTTTGTAATACCTTTTTTGACTATGATAAAATAAGACTAAAGGGAAGAAAAAAATAAGCTAGAAATAAAAGACAAATAAACTATGGAAAATATGAAAAAAAGAAAACATAACAAAAGGGAAGTAGATTTCTACTTGTTCTACTCACTTATTGACATAAAGCAAACCTATAATAAGTAACTTGAATTGACAAGATTTCCTCTAGGAACAAATGAAAATCTATTTTTTGCACCATGGATCCTTGAAATGTATTTTATTCCTTTTGATAGATTTATTTTACAGATAGGAGAACTTGGATATTCATGTCTTCTTGATGGTGCAACTAGGATTCCAAATTCCATTCTCAGGTGCATGGATTGAAGATATGGATCTAGGATCCAATTATCATCATCCCATATTATTATTTTTTGAATAATAATTATAATTATATATAATTCATAGGCTGATCATGATTTGACACATTCTCATTTAATTATTATATTGGCAATTCAGTTGGTATGCATGGATTTGTGTCTTCATTAGGCTCCATTTGAGGTGGTACTTTGTCAAAGTCTTCAAATTACTGATAAGTATCAAAACATGGCTGTAATATGTCATTAATTTCTTCCTAATGTATAGCTATAATAATAATATTTATAAGACATTCATCAATCTCCACTTGGGGTAGAGATGGACTATCAATATTTGCACAAAAACTCTCCAAGTCATCCCAAAAGGCATCTTTATCATGATCAACTAAAAGGACATGAAATTGATCAATATTCTTACCATTTGAAACATGTTGATCATATATTTATACCTTTTAGATGGATTCATATGGAATTTCTTGATCTACTGCACTTGTTTCATCTACATCCTCTGTAGAGAATGTCATCTCATCTATTCACTCAAGTTCTAGCTCATCTTATTTTAGGATCTCTAAAATAACATTGCCTTCTTAAAGCTCTAAAACATTTGTTGGAAATATTGTCATTGATGTCAAAGGTCTAGATTTATTGGTGATAAAAGGCCCCATTGCATTTAATATTGTTTGTAATAAATATACCTTGGCAAATGTGAGTTAATATTTATTTAATATTAACGAATATATTTTTGGTTGCATATGAGACAAAAGAAGGGCCCATGGAGAAGTCAAAGAGCCACGGGGTAAAGACAAAAGAAGGATGGGACGCATTTTCCCATGAAGAGTCATCTTGGGGAATTCCAAGAGTCACCAAGTGAAGAAAAAAGAGGAAGGGTGCAATTTCTCATGAAGGGACACTTTGAGGAATACGAAAAGTCACCAAGACAAGGACAAAAGTGGGAAGGACGTTTTTGGTCATGAAAGGTTACCACATGAATTTTCAAAAGCAATAATATGAAGGTTCATACAATTTTGGTGCCATTTTCCATGAGGATTGAAGGGTCACAAAGGGGGAAGGCCAAAGGTCATTTAGAAAGCTATAAATAAAGGCTTGAGAAGCCATTTGTAAATATGAGAGATAGAGTTTGATTTGATATTGTAATATCTAGCTTAGAAGAGCAATTGTGAGAGATGAATATGATTTGTATTTGTTATATTTATATTAGAAAAGCAAATGTGAGAGAGAGGAAAGAGATGTTGTATTCATCTATCATTTGTTGAGATATCAACATTAAGAGATAGGTGTGTGGTATACACAAAGGGGTTGGTGCTCTTATGGGTTGGTGCTCACGAATTGTTACTGGGCTAATGCTCAGCAAAGGGGTTGGTGCTCACGAATTGTTGTTGGGTTGGTGCTCAGAAAAGGGGTTGGTAGTCTTGTGGGTTGGTGCTCATGAATAGTAGCTGGGTTGGTGCTCGGCAAAGGGGTATGGTGCTCTTGTGGGTTGGTGCTCATGAATAGTTTTTGGGTTGGTGCTTAGAAAAGGGGTTGGTGCTCCTGAAAGCTTGGCTTTTGAATATTGTTTGGGTTGGTGCTCATTCATTAACTTGAGATTGTTCTCTATGGTTTTTCCCACATTGGGTTTCCATGTTATATCTAGTGTCTCTCTCTATCTTGTGTGGTGTTTATTGTTTGAGTTTTATTGCATATATTGAATGTTTGATTAAGTGGATTTTGGTTAAAGGAAAGTTTTATTAGATATATGATTTACTAATTCACCCCCCCCTCTTCGTATGTCTCATGCTTAACAACATTGGTGGAATCCTCAGATGAATCATCAACTTATTGTTCTATCTCATCATCAAAATATTTCATCTTAAGCTCTTCAATTTCATTCATGAAATCATGGTACAATTATTGATAATGGTCATCTTCTTTAGGAATATTCTCCATCTCAACAATGGCTCTATGTGAGTTGTCTTCATGGTTACCTTATAAAGAAATATTTATTTGCACTTCATCTATATCAACTTCTATAATATCTTAAGAAACCTCTTACAACTCCTCTTCTTTGGCATCATGAAATATTGAATCATGTTTGTCCTTGCTAAGTGGAATTTTAATTATGATTTCTTCTTCTTGATCACTAAAGTCACCTTCATTTTCTATCTATTTGACAGCATCTTCTTCATTTACCTAAAAAATAAGAGGTTCTTATTCCAAAAGTGGCATGGTAGATCCATGAAAGTATTTAATAAGATGAGAAAGGTCTATAGAAGTAACCATAGATACTTGATTTTTCTCATGAGGCTGCTCTTTTTGGATCACCTTCATCTCATCTCTCTACACTTTTTCTTGAATGGATTTATATAAGTGAAAGGAATTTGACTTTTGAGGAGAGATGAGTGGAGGATGAATGATCTATGGTTTGATCTTGAACTTAGCATTTTGAAGAATGCTTGAATATTATTCTTTCTCCATAAACTATTATACTTGATTCAAAGTCATGAATTTGGGTTTAAAAACTTCTTAAACTAGACTTTTGGTAGCCATGGATGTGAAATAAGGAATCTGTTGTGGTGTTAAATTTATAGCTACCATTAAATATTGGAGATGTTGATTTGCAAGCTCAATTTTCTTGGCTAGATTAGCCTCAAAATTAAGAACTAAATCATTTTAGATTTCTTCCTATAAAATTGAAAATATAGGCTCCTATATGGTCTATGTAATCTAAAGAATGTACTTCTCATAACAAACTTCTTCAACATTCTAAGACCTCTCTTGGATAGACTTCCAATTAGGAAAGATAGGCAAAGCTTGGTTTGAATCTTTAGGGCTATGATCAACATTATTTTTTTGATCATAAATGGAAAATGGTAGTTATATGGGAACATATTGTTGACTATGATGACCTTGGGGTTTCTCATAAACCACTAGCCTCTCTTCAATGCTTACTATTAGATCACCAATGTCTAAAATATCAGAACTAGACTTTGAGTGACCTTGCCTTATGAAAGTTGCACATACCTCTTTATCCCACTATGAATTTTCTCTCATGATCTAAATTTCATACTTATAAATCTCCTCACTATAACTCTTTTTAGTGTCGATACTTATCATATCTTTCTCATATCCGAATAGATTTTTCTTGAAGCTTGAGAAGGATTGATTTGGGACTTGATTGGACTGATTAGGAGGATAAAAAGACTCATGAGAATGGTTATATAACTAGTATGAGATCTCATACTACTGATAAGGCTCTGTATACTCATTATATGACTGATATGATTCATGACAGGATTGATATGAGTCATGAAGATCATACTAAAATTATTGGTGAGGAGTAAAATGACAAAATTATTCTTTATAGGTTATCATGGCCTAGAAAATCATGAAGATAGATAAAATTATGAACACTAATGTACCTTTTTCCTTGACATAAGGGCCATAGGAGTATTAGAAACTGGATCTAAAGATGATATTACTATAAAATTTGTATTCCAATAGCTAAACTTGTGTCCTGCCTAGCGTGCTAGAATTGTTAACTATCTAGATAGCACCCTGCTTGAAGGCTTGATAGATTTGGCTCTAAAACCTTCACACCCAGACTAATATTTGAATGATATGAGATGTGGGACACTTTAACTCAAATAAGACCTCTAGATTTTGCTGAGTCTAGATCTTTTGATGTATCACTTTACATTACTTACTAAACTATTGATTATTGGGATGAAAAGGGATAAAATAAAAATGAAAGGGATATCTTACTCTAGTGTTGGTGATACACCTATATTACTAGTTCATTCACTCTATTTGAGTTCCTAAAACACTGATTGTACAAGTAAAGACTAGATATAAAACTCCAAATATCTCATATGCATTAGTAGTTCATGTAGAGGTTTTATCTTGTGATCAAAGCGCAAGTGAAATGATGGAACAAGCCTAATTAAATAAACTAACCAACCACTTATATCCACTATAAGCACATCCAAAAGACATTAAACATTGAACAAGACAAATATAATATGATAAACTAATAGCTAGGTGAGAATCAAGCCTTGACAAGGGAGAAATTTCTACCATATATGCAAATCAAGATAACATTAAACACTATACCAACATAATTTAATTTGAAATAATCATTTTATTATCTGAAAAGGTTACAAAACTCAATCTTGGTAGAGTCTAGTCATGCCAAGAGAGGGATAGATTCTTAAAAATGGATTAAAAACTCACATAAATAGAAAAAGAATAGAAAATACAAGAGATTGGCATTGGAAAGAGAATATGAGGTGAAATTCATTTTATTTCAAGTATAAATCAATTATAATATTCATTCTAAAAACTTTTAGACTATCTTCATCTTATAAAACTTTACATGAAGCTTTACTTTGGCATTGGAAAAGGAGTGGTGGGCCCTTTGATAAGTCAATCTTCCTTTGCATGAAATCTATGCCAACTTGGATTCCTTAACTCAAGCTTAAAGTTATTTAGAAAGTGTTTAAAAACGTTAATTTACATGAAAACAAACGAAGATGCATGTTATTTTCAATTAGTTCATTGAAGCTTAAGACAAGTATACTCCACTAAGATCCATCCTTGCATGAAAATGCACTTTTAAGCATTGAAAAAATGAAGGAATATCTATGTGAAAAACATATAGGTGGCATGTAAAGCTCTATTTGAACTCTGAAATATCCATTTCAACACTAATCTTCATCTATTGATTGATAAAATAGGCCAATTGAGCTAACTAGGCCTAATAGTCTATCTGTGCACTTGAAACTCCATAGAACCTAAAAAAACGACCTTTAAAACCTATAAACAAGATGAAATTAGACCTAAATCAACTCTTTCCATCATGATATATGTGATTTTGATGAGAAACTCTTGCCACTCAGTCATCAAGGATGACTAGGTTCATTTTGCTTCATTTTCCTATAGATTGGCTATTTTGGTTGGGTTGATAAGGGAATTTTAAAGAATATATTTTACCAAATGAATATTTTAGGATGAATAATAAGTCTCAGGATTCAAAATACATTGATTGGATCCCATTGAACTGCCCTATACTTTATTTTCCATAAAACAACATGTTTTTTTCCCTGATCTGTAAAGATCCATATGTGAAACTAGAATTTATGGAATCCACTCTAAGTTAAATTTATGTTTTAAGATGTTTTATATTAATCCATAGTGATTTTATGGAAATAAAATCAACTTTTTATAAAACTAGTTTTTTGAAGGCTTTAGAGGGTTTTGAAGATGAAATTTCAAAAAGATGATTCATGAATTTCAAAAATCCAAATAAAAAAATATCTCCATTTATGTGTATAAAATTTACCCCCCTATCATCCCTAAAAAAATTGGGTTCCCATGCAAAATACATGTAAAGTTATCACATGGAAGAAATCTACATGTAGGGTTTTGCTTACATTTTAGGCTGCCTATGCTCTTAGCGATTGTTCATAAAGTAAATCCCATAAAAATACCTAAATTTTTCATTAATTATAATTTCATAGTGGTAATAAAAAAATACTAATATCTTTCATCCAAACTCCTCATGTGGTGAAAGATACAAGCATCTGAATAGGAGGCTTGTAAGGACGTCTAGAACTACAAAAAATTAAAATCTTCACAAGAATGAAAAATAAACCTCCCCTAATTATAAATTACTTAAAACACCATTATTGGGTATTTACCATGATATTAAAACACTCTTAAAACATATTCATGCTTGAAAAGTCAAAAATGCCCTCATGGCCTATATGCTTATTTGCTTGCAAAAGCATGCATGATCATGATTTAAATATAATTTGGAGTTTTTAAACTCTTTAAACGTCTTATTATAATTTAAAAACATCATATAATTCTTTTAAAACTTTCACCTTGACTTAGAAACCTCTATGGCACTTCAAAATGCTACTTGCTCCAATGGTGACCTCAAATAGACATGCTGATGACTATGACATAAAAGTGAGGAATTACACTCATTAAATTTAATAAAAAAACTTATATATTATTATTAAACTCATAATGACCTTAATTACCAAATTTCAAGTTGAAACTCCACTTGTAGATGCTAATATCCTCAAATTTCCTTCAAATTTGCTCCTTTTGCATGGACTGTGTGTATATTTGACTACATTTAGGTGTTTTGGATCTGATTTAATGATTTTTGGAGGTTTTAAAAATTTAAGTTATCCTCAATTATCTCAATAGTCCTCTTAAAATGTTAAAAACATCCTGTATCCCTCTTTCTAACATACTTTGACCCCTCTAGCAAGATTTTAGGCCTCATATAGTTAAATTTCATACATCTGATGTACTATCATCTTAATTCATGTTTATTGATGTATTAATGACTTGAATAATTATATTAATATATTATTAACTTGTGCATGTCTATACCATTCATAGATACTTGACTGGATAAGGTCATTGAGAGAATCTTGTTTACCCATGACTTATGAGAGAGAAAGTAGACATTGTTGTAGGTGGAAATTGCAAGAAATGGAAGTGTCTAAGAGTCAAATTTTCACCCATAGTGATTTGGATTCAAACATAATGAAAATACTTTAATTATATCATAATCAACCTTTTTGATTGTCTTTCTCACTCCTTTTAACTCCTCTTAATCAAGGTTTTAGGTTTCTTACACTCATATTCCATACACTTGGTTGTGTACCATCATCTTTGTGAGGTGTAGATGTTAGTCTTAGGATGAGATAGATTGTATCATTGAGATTAGAGGGTCATTCACGTGAAACCCTTGACCTCATCTAGTTCATGTTTATGAAACATCCTCTTTAGGATAGACCTCTCCTTTACCCTAGACTTAATTGTGTTTTCATATTTATATGGACTGTGGCAAAAGGATTCCAAAGAGAAATTTAAGACAAGTGGAATTAGAGTCTCCCTTTTCTATGATTCGTCTTGAGGAGCTTTAAACAAAGCATAAGGAGCTTAAAATTATCTTTAGTCTCTTTAGCATAGCTCACTATTTTGTCATTTAGATCACTTGACTATAGGGCACTCTCCTTGAGTTTAATGTAGGTAAGAGTTACTCTTTTGAGCCTTTGGAGCCACCTAAGGATTTAGACTAAGTTTGGCCTTAAGGTCTATAGTCAATTAGTATACTAATCATATTCACCACCTTGAAACATTGAACAAGATTATGTCTACTAAGATCCTAGCCACTGTAGGTGCTTCTACAAATGCTTTGATTCTTTTACCCTCAAAATATCCCTTGACTCAATCAAATCCCACCTTTTAGAAGCCTCATTGCCTTTGAAGATGAAACTCTCTTAACCACTCTACCTACTAGTCACCAAACTAAAGTATCCTAGAGAAGAGATCTTAATACCATGATGGATGGAACATGGTGCTTCAAGAGGTATTTATTTGACTGTTGTAGTCCTATAAAATGTGAAATTTGGTTACTTGAGTGTGACTAATGACACCCTATCCATAGGTCCTCCTACTTACTAGCACAACCCTTTTAGGTTTTTCTTTCACTGATTCCTAGTTAGCCACAATCTTCTGGACTTAACCCTTATAGACAAAGGTAGATCTTTTAGGTCTAGATCCATCCCCCTAGGTTTCATTCTTTTTGTACAACAACACCCAACTTGGATAGGATTGCTAAAACCCAAGGTGTCTTATTTTTGGTGTTATTGTCCAAGTGTACTTTTGGTCCTAATGGTAATATTTTCCCAAATCCTTATCTTAACTCATGCTGGCCTAACATTAATTGATTTAAACTATGATCATTAGGTTCCCTATAAAATGCCATTCAAATTGAATTTATAAGCGTTGGCACTCATTTACAAGAAAGAAACAATAATATAAGAAAGTATACTCAATCACTTTTCCCTATTATTTGTATATAGCCTTCCAATATTATTCCAAGCTTATTTAATCCCTTACACTAATCCCTATCCATCTAAAGTACACCAAGTTTCACATCTAGTTGCATTTTCATACAAAATTTCACCAAGCCCTTTAATGGGAGAACTACATTAGCTTGATCCCTCCTTAGAGTATTGGTATGTAGGCAATGTGCCCATACATAGAGTGTGAAGTCCATCTAGCATATCCTTTACACACTAACCTCTTATCTCTCTTTCCAAAATTTTCCTTTCAAGTTCAAGCACAAAGAGCTCTTAGGGATTTTGAAGATTAAAATAGACACATACTGAGCTCTATAGACTTTTGAGCTTCGATATTTCACTGACAAGGTAACATAGACCTTTTGAGTAAAACCCAAAAAAACATAGATCACCTAAACAATAATTTCGAAAAACAACTATAGTTCCAAACATCAGGGTGTCCCACTTTTGATGCTCTTATCCAATCATAAAATGAAGTTTAGGACCTATTTTTAACACTATCCCAATTTTATACCAAATTTTTAGGACCCTATCTCAAATAAGATAGCTTAGAATAAGCTAAGTCATATTTTCTCTCATTTATTACTATTTTTAGAAAAGGAAAAAGTATAATCTATTTACATAAATTAGTGGCTTAATTATTGCTTATTATTTACTAATTTACTTTACTTTAGCCCTATTTATTAATTAGGAATAAAAATCCATTATTCTAAAAAATAATAAAACTTAAGGGTCCAAAATAATAGGAAAAATCTAGATTAATAAGGAAAAATATAGATTTTAATAGGTAATTATGCAAGAGAAATAGAAATAAACTTATCTAGTTTCAGACTGAAATGAATGACTCTAAGGTTGAAATTTAAAGATTAGGATTGAGACATTGTTAGGAATCTAGATCTAGGTTTCATTTCTGATTGGATAGGAGCATCAGAAATAAGACACCCTAGTGTTTAATGCTATACTCCTTACTAAAGCTATTGTCTTGAGAATTTAAGCTTTTTGAGTATTGTTTACTTTGTCAATGTGAGCCTATGTACCAAATTTTAGGGGCTATAAGTCACTAGAGCTCACTTTAGGTTTATTTCAATCTTTAATACTAGTATTCATCTACACACATGAAAATAATGAATACATCAAAATCAAAAGGTGGAAAAACTATGTTAGAGGAATAATGATCCCACAATCAAGAATCCCTAATGTTCTGATTATTGCCTACACTAACCCTCAAGCTAGGGTCTCAGATCTGATGTAGTTATCCCTTATGGAATGTGCATAATCAACATGCATGATATATATAAGAATGAATTTTTTCTAGGCCCTTCCTTGATCAAGCTTGCAAGTCTATGTGTGATGCTGATAAGTTGAGCTATATTATTGACTGATTTTTATTGTCTAATGTGCCAAAGTAGTAAGTGCTAGATATAAAATGCCTTGTGAATTCCTTTATATAGAAGACTCATTATTTAAAATTTTGGAGTTTTATTCACATTTTGTTGACATTGAAAAAATTAGGAACAAAGCAAAAAAAAGTGGTAAGACTCATCTTGTGGGAGGAACTGACAGTTGGAATTAAATTTGCACTTAGACAACAGTGATAGAAATTATACACCCTAAGTTTTAGTGTTGAAGTCTTATTTGGGCACTATTACTCAAAGGGTCTGAGACCTAGGGGGATGGAATAAGAATATAAAGACTAACCTGGGTCAGTACGGGTTAAGTCTGGAAGGCTAGGAATGACTGCAAATGGTCAAAAAGGTGTCTAGGGTATAAAACAAGACCAAGGCAAATTAGATAAAAAGACATGGCTAGATCTGAATAAGACTCATAATCTCCAATCAAAGTCTCCTATAAAAGGACTATAAAAAGACATTATATGTGTGGTTGCTTGACCAAATTAGGGTGTATACATTCTCCACCCTTTTAATCTAGTGATGCAATGAAATGAAGTACTAGAGTAAAAGAAAGAAAGAAGATGCATATTTGAACTTACCTATGTGGAGATAAGTGTCCTAAAAAAAGGGCCAATTTATTGGCTAAAGAAGTGGATGGAGAACTAAATATTTCCTGGAGAAAGAAGAAATCTCTAAAATGGATGCAACTTGTACTAAATCTAAATAGTGCCTAGAGAATGAATGAATCTATGTAATAGATGCCCCTGTACTGAATCTACATAGTGTTTAGAGAAAGAAGGAATCTCTATAATAGATTCCCCTGTACTAAATCTAAATGAAAAATTATCAATGTTTAAAGCCCTAAAACCAATTTTTTCCCTTATCCCACATAGACTCATGTAATCTAGAATTTATGTATATAATATGTATGTTGTGAAGAGCAAGATCTATCTTGCCCCCATTTTGAATAATATTAAATAGAAATGAGAAGTGCTCAGAGGTCCAAAACTAATGACTACCCTCTATCCTACACAAACTCTTGGGTTTGAGTAATGCTATGGGCCAATTTTTATAGGTTATAATACAATCTACCCTGGTGATAACCTGAGTATGTTTGGATGTAATCTAATAACTGTAGTAAAATGTATAAGAAGAAAATGGCCTATCTTTCCATTCCAATCCATATAATCCTAGATGCTAAATAGCATGATCATATATGTCATGCCCCCAAATTTGGTATGTGAGTGATGCATCTGGATAGTCTATAAACTATATAACCACATGTGTGATGATCTATCATGCCATGTCCCATGTGCAAAACTAAAGATCAAAATAATGTGTCTCAAACTATGCCTATAGTCTACTATTTGGTCATGTAATTATGTCATGCTATATGAAGCTATATGTATGAGACATGTAGTAATGTACATGCGCCCAAAAATGGTCTTTGAGTTTGAATATGTATCAAAGTCACTATGAGCCCATATAATCTGAACCACTATATCTAAATAGTTTATGTATCTATAAAATGATGGTGTATCCCTCAAGATGTTTAGGTGATGCTAAGTGACTCACATAAACTAAATCACTATATAATCTTGACCAATTTGAGTTGAGTAATGTTTATAATCTAGATTCTAGAGGTGTAAAAACCATGCTGAGTGACCCATTGTAGTCTCAATCACTATATAATCTTGACTAATCTATACTGAGTCTAATAATTTGCCTACTAGAGTTGTGAGAATGAAAGTGTATTTACCTATAAGAGTGGATAGGGATATTAGGTAATTTGTAGAGATAGTAAGCCAAAAGTGACGACTAGTGGCTTATGAATAGTAACAAGGTTGGTATAGTTTGAATTGATTGAGAAGTTGTTTGTTTAATTAGTGAAATTTGAACTATTAGGATTAGAATGTGTCTTTCATTGGTTAGGATCAAATATTGTGTTTGGATATAATAGATATTATAAATGTTTATGTTATGGTAGGCAAATGATGTGATAGTAGATTGAATGGATTGAAAAGTTGATTAATTTGGCTAGGTTGTTTGAACTATTTTTGTATTGGTAGGTACCAATTTCTATATCAAGGTACAAAAGAGGTATAGGGATGTACATATTATATAGATGATGTAGTGATATATTAAAGAGTGTTTGATGTCAAAGCTATCATTTTTATGATTCTATTAAATAAAATTGTTTGTAAAATGGAGATACAGGGTTCTAGTTACGGGTAGAATGGTGTTTTGATTTTGAATAAAAAAGTTGGTTGATATAGGAATTTTGAGTGACTTTCGGTTGATTTGTCCATTGAATAGTTTGAGATATTGAAGCTCTAGAGTGAGAAAATGCTTAGGAGATGAGCACCTTCTGTGACCCATTTTGAGCAGTTGGTAGTCCATATTCAAGTCATCAGAGAGATTAGCCTAGTGAGTATCTTAACACTTGATTATTACCCTTTTAAAATCCTATTTTAAATATTTTTGATTTGTTTTAGGTAATCTAGGAATTTTTTTACTAGTTTTAGTGCTTCTATCCTAGAGTTAGTGCTGCTATCTAGAATGCAATACTATTATCCAAGTTCCAGTGATGTTGTTTAATGCTAGTGTCCTTTTATACTGTTGTTGTGTAATGTGGATGGTTTTTTCAATTTTTGAGTTGTTCCTAATGTTGTACTTCTTATCTATTTTTATTGTCATGGTTGTTTGACATATAGTCTATTTTTTGGTGTTTTTAGAGTGAGGTGCAGATGAGAGAGTTCCATAGAGGCTAGGTTATGGAGATGTTGAGGATGCTTCCCTTGTTAGCTGATGAGAGATCAATAATAGATAGAGCAAGGTTGGGTTATGTATGTGACCTAGGTGTGGTGTAATGGGATAGGTATTTGAATACCACCTTATGTGAGAGGTGGAATGTAGACACTTATGCATTTTGGCTTCTTATAGGGGAGATCATTGTGACCTTGGAGGATGTGTATCAGATTCTACATTTACTAGTTAGTGGGTGATAGGTGACATTGTAAGATGATATGGGTGTTGATGCCATTGATTGTGCATCCTTGTATTTTTCTAGTGTGCCTTTAAGTATACATTAGAGAGGTGGTAATAGTGATGTATTAATATCTATTATTGTGCAGTTGAGTGTTGTGCTCATACAATAGTGGTTAGCCATATTATTGGCTTTATTTATTGTAGTGGATGTTAGTAGAGATTCTATTTCTATCAAGATACATAGGGTGGTTTTTAATGATGAGATGTATGGTACTATGTTCTCATGGGGTAGGATTATGCTTTATTATTTATACAAACATTTATATAGATTTACGTAGGAGGTATTTAGCAATGGTGTGGGTGTGGCTACTTTATTAGATTATTAGGATTCTGAACACATAAAAGTTATATGACTGATTGGATTATCAAGAGTGAGTTGGGAACATCTACAGTCATTTGGTGAGTGATGGATGAGTGATTTGGCTATATTATCTCCTAGGATAGATCACTATAGGAGGATGATAGATAGATTGGTGGCCTAAGATATCATATGGGAGATTTATAGAGGATTCCCTAGATGGCTTGAGGATGGAGAGTAGCTATGGTACATGAGTGTTAGTTATTGGTTAGTTGGAGTATGTGAGCACTTTTAGTATGATCATGTGACTAGGTAGTTTTTAGTTCAATAAGATGTCCCTCGTATGGCATGGGTATGGCTAAGGAGTGCATGGACACCAACAAGAGTAGGGGATCATGTGAGACCTACTAAGGTTGAGTTGGCACTGTTACCCTTAGATGCATGAGATGTGGCTATAGATATTCCTGATGTAGATGACATGGGATGTAATAAGGCATATATTACATGGTAGGCTAGGCATCAATGGGATCTATTATATCTTGTTAATGGAGTTAATGTTCTTGTATATAATGATCTTGAGCTGATATAGATGATAGGAGGTAATCAGTGATTGTATTTAAATAGTACCTAGGTTTGTGTTATACTAGTTTGGATTTAAAAGTATATATCTAATGTAGTGTTTTACTTCTTATGTGTGCAAGTGGGGTGGAAGGTACATAAGATGAGTTACTTGTTGGTCTAGGGAGGGGAAATGATGAGTTCTGGGAGACCATCATTGAGTCAACACTCTGAGAGATCACATGACCTGCTCTTGATGATGTAGTGGAGGGTTTGATAGAGTGAGTAATGGTTACGATTGGCATTTATGACCATTTATTTGATAGGGATGCTGTAACTATATTTGTATATGTTAAGGTAGTAGTAGAGAGATGATCTTAGAGCTAAGTTGGATAGGCATAGGAAGCCTTCACTTGATTATGGCATAGTGAGCATGAAGATTATGGATGATTATATGAATCTTTAGTAGTGATATGTAGAATGGGATGAGGAGCATGGTCATTTAATAAAGTGAGATAGTCAATATAAAAGGCATTCAAGAGATTTAAGAGGTGTAGGGACATCGAATGTGAGACTAGATTATGGGACTAGTTTTGAAAGAGAGAGTGAGAGTGAGAGTGAGTGCATAATGCCCATTTATTATTGATTGTATCTTGATATGATGTATATGTTTTGAAATATATATATATATATATATATATATGGGTTTTTGGATTTTGGATATATGTGTACTATGTTATGGGATTTAAAATACATTGGTATATTCATTGCATATGGTTGTTTTATAAGTAGTTGATTTTTTATTGATGTTGAGGTTGCATATGTTTGGTAAAATGGTACTTGGGATTTGTGGCTTGATTTTTTTGTTGATAAGTGTTTTTCTAGCTTGTGATTTCAAATTGTATGTAAGTAAAGCACTTTATTTGGTTTGTGATGATATGTGAGCAACAAATTTGTTTGTTTTTACAATTGGGAAATTGTTGGGATAAATTGAGCTAGTTCGAGATTGGTAAACCATTTGGATGGGTTGAGTTGGCTTAAACATTGGTAAATAAAGATTTTGTTAGATCTAGATTTTAGGTAAACTAGTTTTTTGATATGGATAGTTATTTAGGAGTTAGGAATGTTAGTTATTAGTATATGGGGATGTAAGATAACATGATGTGGACATTACTTTCATAAGAGTGGCTCAAGAATAAAAAGGGTAGCTAGACCTTTGGCTCCATCATTGTCCTATTAAGTGAAGATTATGAACTAAAACTAGTATGATTATACATTGTATTATTCTATGTTTCATCACTATCTAAACCCTATCGACCAACTAAACAAGTGCCCATACTACTTATGTTGTGTAGGAATGTGCTCTATATTTGATACTGTCTATTAATTGATAAACATTGTTATGTTTGAAGATTCTACAAAATTTAACTTTATTAGTCATGCAATTGAAATTGGATGCTATGGAGGATGCTCATCTACTCATAATCATAGTGTATTTCTATGTGAAATAACACCTTATGGCCTCTATTGTGATGTATATGACTGATCAATAGTTCGATATGTAATTACGACATGTGATGGGGGTTCTTCTAATCTTAACTATAGTGGGTTTCTATGTGAGATAAAACCCTAAAAATCTGCTCATAGTGAATATTTCTCATGAGTGGTACTATATTGTTGTGCTTATGACTCTGTTGGATATGTATATGGAATTATACTATGTATCTCTCAAACTACGATGCTATATGTAGGATTTTTTTATAGTTTCCATACCTTTTAAGGTGGTGGAATAAGATATATCCTATGAGATTATGTCCTAAAAGCTATACTGTGCTTATGATGAGTGATCTATGATTCTTGTAAAGGAATATCCTAGGATGACTCAACTATGGAAGAATGAGTTATAGTGTCCCATAATGGAGGAGATATTTATGCCCCCTATGTGAATGCTATGATATCAACACATCTAGTAATGCAATGTTTGAGTCTAAAATAGTCATTATTTCTATGTCCATGTATACAATGATAGTGACAAAAAGGTTGATGTGGTTGTCTATGTAAGATACATGGATCTTGTCAATGAGTAGAAGTTAATGTGATTAACCTCCTATTTAGTAATCTTAATAATATGGAAGATGGACCATCCTATACTAAATCAAATTATAGTGGTGTTTTGTTATTGTTCTTTGTAGTTCAAACTGTAGGTCATGCTCTGGAAGTTGGCTCTTTGTTCTTGACTGGTTATTTTTCTAGTTTTGGTCTCTTATCTTGTATAGGACATGGTGGATGTTGAGTGTTAGTATCTATATCTGAAGATGTTGCTATAAAATATAAAGTGATCCGATCAACAGAATCTACCTCAATAAATCCCAATTTCTTTTCTAGAGATAAAACTATATAACAAAAGTGTCTGAAAGAAGACTCTATCTGATATAATAGATGCTTGATTAGAGGTTGGTGAATCCCCTAAATAAAGATATACTAAATCTCTAGATTTGTTTTTTTTATATCAATCTTAACATGTGAGCTTTGAATCTTAAGATATACTCACTAACTGGCTCTAAATAATTTTGATGTAGTGTGGTAAGTTTCTCATATGTAACATGAGGACCCATGTTTATGGTGTAATATCTAAGAAATGCCTCATTTAAGTCATTATTTGTAGTCACCAATTTTAGTGTATTCACTACTTATAGTTCTTCCTCAAGTATAGTTTCAGACATAGTTAATACATTCATGTCCAATACAAAAGGTTCACATACCTCCACAGCTTCAAGATTCTATATAGCTTCTAGATAAAATATTCACACCTAGAGTAGTTTCATTAGGATCTTATGCATCTACACATAAATAACATGTTCAAAAAGATTCACCTACTTCTAGATGGGTCCCTAATATCCCTACAGTTGTATCCACTTCTTAGATTTATAGGGGGACCCCACATTTAGTTTCCACTTGAGAGATTTTAGAGTAGTTACAATGTACATAGATTTTAAATTAATAATCTCAGACATTCAATCATGCCTCATGATCATTCATGATTTATTTGTTTGATATAGGACACCATGATAGGGGGTCTCATCTAAGACTCATCAGTTAGCATCATTTCTTCCTAATTTATCTTGTAAATAACTTATATCAAAACACAAAAATAATATAATTTTTTCAAAATATATCAAAATACCAAAAACATTTAAATATATAAAAATACCAAAAACATTTTGATTGTATACATCATCCATGCTTACATTTCTACTATCATGTTAGGAGTTACATTTGCTACTTCATGCTATTATGTCAAATTATCTACATTACCATGCTTCACTTGATCTCTTTTAAGTGTGTACAGTGACATCCATCTACTTGATTTCTTCACTCTACCCATTGAGGGGGCATTTCTACTTCTACATTTGAGACACACATCAATTTACATACCCACTAGGGGCATCTTGTACATGAAAATACCATCTAGGTTACATCAATCCTACTCTCTAGAGTCCAAGTCATCATACTAATGTACATTACTTACTAGATAATATAGATTATTATATCAACATTTTACTATTATCTATCACTTGTGTATCTCTTGGCATATACCTAGTCTTCTACTAACATGTATTTCATACTTTCATTACTTGCTTTGATTAGTTAGATGTGTTTGTATTTCTAGTTTACTTGCTTTCATTCCTTACTTAGCGTAGCTTGTGTGATTGCATTTTTAATTCTAGTTTTACTTATTTTATGTGTACCTTTGGATATTTTCCAATGTCCCTCATGTGTACTCTTCTATGTGACAATCTTTGTTTGTTTCAAATTATATGTGTATGTGGCATTTGAACATACTTTGTATGCTTACTTTCTAGTTTGACTGACATATGCCCATGTCCCTTATTTGCATGTCCCCTTGGCCATCCCTGTATGTTTCTTACTTATTGATCCATGTGTTTGTTGGCTTGATTTCTTTTTCAATTGTTATAATTCCATGATCCATATCATGCTTTTTCCTTACTTTTTCAAATGCCATGATGGATGTCATGCTTCATCCCTCTAACTAACATCTAACATTTCTAGTTCTAGTTCAATACATTGCACATGATTTTACATTGTTATATCTATCTAGGCATACCCCTATTGATCTAACAATCTCTCAATACAAGCATTGCTATATCTAGAGATATCTTTTCAAATATCACTGTTATATCATGTATATATACAACATACCACACTTGTAGGACTCTTTTTTTTTAGGGTAGTCATTACAGGTTCAACATTCCTACCCTCAGAAGAGGGGACAACAAATAGGGTTTTGTCACAAAGATCCTAGTAGTCAAAATAGTAGCATTTAGATCACCTAGTTCAAAATCCATAGGTTAAACTAGTTAGAATAGAATAGAAAAATAGTGACAATACTAGATCAATAATTAGTTTTAACATAGGATAATAGCACCAAAAATGGATAAAAACACCAAACATAAGGGTGTCTTCATTTTAGCACTCTTGTCTAGCCAGACAAACACCTAAGTTTTCTAGTAGTAGGCAAAAAGTTTAGATCAACTCTAATTTTTGCACATCCAGATCAGTTAGAACCATCAATTTTCTCAAAGAATCTAGAGATAGGGAGTATCATGCAAAATATGATGGCTCTCACATCCAATTTGAGATTAGGTAGTTGACATAACTTCTAGATCAAAATCCATGTTCTAGACACTAGTGATTGGTGGCAATGTGCATGGTATATTAGTCTTCTATTGTTTCTGAATTCAATTTATTACCTAGGCATTCTTAGTAGTTATATGCCTTACTTTATCTATAGGTGATTGGCTTCATTTTCAGTTGAAATTTCATAAAAGTTTAACTTCCTAAGTACATGAGCTCTTGAGTTGGCTTTCACATAAACATATTACATCAGTTCTAGAGTGTATTTCATACAAGCCTAACCTCCATCTTTTGATATGGCCAAGAGTGGCCTAGTTTCTAGCATACATTCAGCTATCCATGCCACATTGTCAAATTTTTAGAACATCCATGGGTTCCATGAGCCATATCATATGACATCTATTCTACATCGGTATCACTTCATAGCTTCACTTCATGGGGCAATGATGGAGCCAAAGGATTATATAGCCTTTGTATTCTTGAGCCACCTATTCAGAAGGATTGGACACATAGTCCAAACATAGATTAACACATGCATGATTTTTAGCTTCACTTATTTGGTGATGATAGAGCCAAGGGGCATGAATTTTCATTCTTGAACCACCTTCTAAGGAATTGAGTACTCAACTATGCTCACAATATTAATCTTGATTCAACACATACCCAACATAATCTAACATAATCTAGCATCATAAATAATTTTGTTTTGGATCATGTACTCAATCAGGTGTATTCATTCCTTTTTATTCCTCTTTATCTTACCCAACTTTGTACATTCTTATTTTAGATATAGTGTATCTAGTAAGAACTGATCTACCATATGTTTTTCATTAAATATTCACACTTCATATCATGATCTCTCTATGTACATCTAACATCACAACTTTATGAGCTTATTCCTTACAAGTAAGTTTAGGTGTGATTTCTACTTTCCTTTATCTCATTATTTTGCTTTGCTACATCACTAAAATAATGGGGGTAAATTTAGTAATATAAAATGTGAAATTTGGTTACTTGAGTGTGGCTAATGACACCTAATCGATAGGTCTTCGTACTTGTTAGGATAACTCTTTTAGGATTTTATTTAATAACTTCATAGCCATCCATAATATTCCAAACATAGGTATCTCTTTTAGGCCCAAATAGATCCCCCTAGGTCTCATTCCCTTTAGACAAAAACACCCAACTTGGATAGGAGTGTTAAAACCTAGGGTGTCATATTTCTAGCATTTTTGTCCAAGTGTACTTTTGGTCACAATCATCATATTTTCCTAAATCCTTATCTTAATTAATGTCATCATAATGTGAATTAATTTAACCCATGATCATTAGGTTCCCTATAAAATTCCATTTAGAAAGGTCAACCCTCATTTACAAGAAAGAAATAATAATACAAGCAAGTACACTCAAGCACTTCTCCCTATTCTCTACATACAAATTTCCAATATTATTCTAAGATTATTCAAACCCTTGCATTAGTCCCTATCCTTTTGAAGTACACCAATTTTCAAATTTAGTTACATTTTCATACACAATTGAACTAAGTAATTCAATGGGAGAATTACATTAGCTTAATCCCTCCTTGGAGTATTGGTATGTAGGTAGTGTGCCCACACATGGGGTGTGAAGTGTGTCCATCATATAATTTACACACTAACCCCTTCTCTCTCTTTCCCAAATTTTTCTTTCAAGTTCAAGTATAAGGAAATCCTAGGGATTTTGAAGATTAAAATAGATGCACGACAAGCTCTATAGACTTTTGGGCTTCAATATTTCACTGACAAGGTAAAACAAACCTTTCAAGTAAAAAAACAAAAAACATAGATCAACTAGACAACACCAAAAAAGGACTACAACATTGAAAAATAAGGTGTCATACTTTTGACACTCTTATCCAATTAGAAAATGAAGTTCAGGAACCTATTTTTCACACTATCCCAATTTTGTACCCAAATTCTTAGACCTTTTCTTAGACCAGATAGCTTAGAATAAGCTAAGTCATATTATCTATCATTTATTACTATTTTTATCAAAGGAAAAAATACAACATATTTACATAAATTAGTGGCTTAATTATTGAACATTATTTACTAATTTATTTTACTCAAGGCCTGTTTATTTATTAGGAATACAACTCCATTATTCTAAAAAATAATAAAACAACTATAATACTCTGTTAGGGTTTTGAAAACATGAAGATACCTATATTATTAACACTCTTATTGATTCTTGTGTTACCTTCCAAAATATTGAAATCTCTTAGAGGATGCTTGAAAACCCTCATAGGTGGCTACAAGTCTGTTTCATAAGATAAGCCTAATTGAATGTGATTGAAGATGTGTATGAACTATAGAAAGGTCTCTTTATGCATGAAGAGTTTGAACAAAGTATGTGATAGTCTTGAGTATTTATCTTCACTTCTCATCTTCTTAACATCTTAATAACCCTCATAAGGGTTTGTATCCTTTAGCTTCTTCATGATCATGGCTTAATTTCTTGGTTGTAAGCTTCTTAGGGGCTGGTTGTAGATTACATTGTATCTAAAATCATTATTCCTTAACCCTTGAAAAACTCCTTAATATTCATTCCTGTAGGTCATGATTATTACTTAAACACAAAAACATCATTTAAAGTTTCAAAATCCTCTTAGACTGCCAAACTACTATTTAACTAATTGACAGTGGCTTCATTCTTCTAAGTCCTTATAGAGACTGGGATAAGGTGTGAAGGTGCCCTAATGTGTTTGAAAACATAATAAGGTGTCTTGACGTGTTAATACTTTCTTTAACCTATCTTGAATAGCTCAACAATCCTCCTTGAAATATCATGACTATCTTGAGACTCTCCTTGACTGTCTTAAGATCCCATACATGGTTGTAAGTGACTTATGGCTTATTATCCCTATATATAGCCTACTTGAATCTTGAAATGCCATTTATTTCTTATTTATTCATGTATAAGTATCTCTCAATATCAATCCTATATTTGATAATCCAAACTCACTTCTTGAACCCCCTAAAAGTCCAAATCATATGCAATTAGGGCTCCCTTCAAGGTACATGCATGTAGGTGCCTTTTGATGATTGTAGGTGAGTTTCATGAGGGTCACTTGGTTGTAGAAATTAGAGACATATAGAATTTATAGGTGTAAAACCCCTTAGGTCTATATTGATGACAAAACATGACTAATACCTTTCCAAAACCTTAATCAAATACCTTCTTGTAAATAATCATATCTTTCCACAAAACATGATTGTGCATATATGGTCTACTGTATGAAATTTAACTGAATTTAGCCTTAAAATATCAAAAGTATTTTTTGTATCTTAAAAACCTCCATTGTTATACTATATAAGGTCATTTAATATAGACCAAATGAAATATCCTTTTCCATTTTATAATGATGTCTTTGATGGAGCTCCATGACTAAAATGAACAATCTATAGGTCCTTTTTATCATGACTATATATGATGTTTCACTTGATGCATATGTCACCTTAGTCATGCTATGATGGTCTCACTAAAACCCTAGATTTATTTAAAAGATTACTATAATTAATATGGGTATGAGGGGTGATTTAAGTGGAAATATGATAAAGAAAACATGATGGAGAGTGGAATGAAAAGGCTAAACATAGTGATATGGTTGTGTATGATAGTGAAGTGGGAATGGATGGGATGGTAGTGGGAAGGAACATGATGGAGTATGAAAAAGGCTACCAAATGGTTCATATTAAAACATATACTAATTATAATCACATATTATGCCTTGGAATCCATTAGAGGAGAGGAAGTGGGTCAAATTCAAACCTATCTTTCTATAAAAACCTTAAAATTTGCAAAGAAACCTTAAAAAATGCTAATTTAGGCCCCCTTTTGTACTTTGAAATCATAGGATGACTGTCTGGCCATGAAACTCTGATAACTTATGATAATTATGATTGAAAATCATGAAAAACTTGATTGAAACCATATAAACCCAAATTCAAGAAAATTTGAGGCTACCTTCCTCTTCCATGATCGTACAACTTCTCTTTGCAAACATGTTATACTATAGATTTGATTCACTAAATTTGTTAGCTTTTTTTGACCTTTACTTGTATAAATAATAGCTTAAGGATACCATGGAGAGGTAGACTAGGTTTTGAATATTATAGAACTTGATTTTCCCTAAAACTCTACCCTAGTGAGTAGAAAATAGAGAAAATTGGTTGCCTTTTTAGTTGGGGGTAGCATAAATTGGCTTGTATTCAGCTAGGTGGTTCATGATCCTAGATAATATAATTTATAAGTGACTTGATCCATTAATAATCCCTTTTATTCTAGTTTCTTCACCCCAAAATTTAGAATTGTACCCTCCTCCAGCAGACTATACCGTTAGAAAATTTGCAAGTAGGTCACTTTGTTCAAACAAGTAAAATGCCTAGAATGGAATAATTTTGGTCCTATATTACCTCCAATCCCCATGGAAATATTAATGAATATTTTACATGACATGAACCTAATCTTCCTTACCCATGTTGTACATAATCCATATGGAATTCATATTATTACTTGTAAAATGAAGGAAAAGAGCTTATTTTGCCCTTTAAAAATCCAAGTTTTGTTTTCACCACTTGAAATATAAGGATTTAAAATATAAACATTCCATAACATGAAAAATAGAAAATTTTACAACCTTTTTTATGTTTTAAATATGGAAATTGAGACGTATGAGGGGTTTTGGGGGCCTTTTTGACTTAGAAAACATTTTAAATCACTTTTTCAAGTTATGAAACTTAGGACTTAAACTAAAGTCATAATTTTGAATATGGTAAAATCCATTTCGAAATGATAATGACTCATTTTTACTCTATTTTTGAAATTTTTGATCAAAAATTATGTTTTTAGTCCACAACTCACCAATTTGATCAACTATAAAGGGCTAATAACTAGATTTTAGAAAGTTTCATATTATAGGGGTAGTAATTTGGCCTTGACAGGTCAAATTACTAACATAAAGTATTTTATGACTATCATAATTAGTTTTATACCTTCTTGACATAATGCCTATGTGTCAAGGAATCTTAAGGTGGTTTAAAATAGTCAAGTAGACTCATCCCCAAAAGGCAATTTCAAATAAGAACATGAAGAGTCTCTACACTAACTTGAGGGATAATGATGCATTTTTTATGTACACTTGTCCATGACACCTTCTTGACCTATTTTTTTCTTCATTCTCTTTATTTTTAATTGGTTTCCAAGTCTTTCCACTTGGTGATGTGACTCTTTATCTTCTCTTCTTCTCTCTCCTCTCTTATGCTCTATATATGCAAGCCTTTTGGCTTTTGTATCCAAACCTTATCTGGTATGGAGAAGCCCTAATAGTTTAAATAATGATGTATGACTTTAAATAAATATTTGAAGCTGGTTTTGATTATATAATTCCTTATCTGTGTGTGTGGAGTAGTGTAAAGCTGAATGATAAGTGATAACCACCTATCATTTTATTCATCTTACTCTCTCATGTTGTGTGCATGTAATTCACTCTCTAACAGGTCACATGAAGTTTAGTAAGTGTCTTCATCTATATCTAAGTATAATTAGTAGCATTAGTGTCTATTATTAGGCATTCTGTCCATTCACCTTGAGAAGTGCACTATATATCACCTTCATATTTTAAATGTTTATGTTAGAGTAATCTAGAAAGTTGAAACCAGTCTTATGAGCAATATTTCATAGTGTAGGTCATGGTAGTATATTGGATATCAATTTGGTGTATCACCTTGTTATAATATTTTATTTTCATGTTTTCTTATATCTCTTTTCATCTAAAAAAACAAATAGTATAGGTGATAAGCTATCAAAGACCAATCTAGGGAGCTAGCCCTTAAAGGTATTATTCTAGGGAGTTCAAAATATATTCTTTGATGGATCCAGAACAAAGAATGGAAGTGGGGCTAGTGTAATGTTGGTTTCACTATAAAATCAAAGGTATTATTATTTTTTGATATTTTATTTTAGTTGTACTTCAAATACTTTAGAGTATAAAGCTCTTATTTATGGTCTCCAATGGGCTAGAAAGAGACATATTAAGCTATTGCAGGTGAAAGGTGACAGTGAGTTGGTAGTCCAACAAGTTAGAGGTTTAAGTGAAGATAAAAATCCTATTTTGAAGGCATAAAAACATAGATTTTGAGATCTCATGGAATATTTTCTTGCATTTGACATCCACTCTATTCCTAGAGGAGTAAATCAACATGTTGATAGACTTGTTGCCATAAGAGCACAATATGATATTCTAGATCAGATTAAAGACAATAAAAATTAGACCCAAATCAAGGTTGTATGCATGCCTTTAGTCTCAGATAATGATGTAATTTTTCAAGTTTTTTACTCTGATAAGTAAATGGAATGTTTTTTATAGAATGAAGTAGAGTTTTGCCAAAGAAATCATGATAAATTATAGGATCAATATAGAAATCAAATTATGAAATTGAAATTAAAAATATGCCTGAATATTTGGTGAATTTAGAGAGAATTTTTAATGAATATGATCAGCTAAGGAAAGACAAAGTGATTATGTATTCCAAAAAAGAGCACTATGAGTAAATTAGCATAGCTAAAGGTAAGCTACTAAAGCTAGGTAATGTGAATATTAATTCTGAGAGAATAGATTTCATTTAATTATGTTAAGAATTCATGGATGTATTTACTTAGTAATACCATGATTTGAAAGGTTTTGACCCTAGAATTACATAACTTAATATTGAACTGAAATAAGATGCAAAACTAGTAAGACAAAAGCAAAGGCCTATCAACCCCAAGGTTAAAATTTTCATGAAGAAGGAAATTATAAAGCTGATGGAATCAGGTATTATTTTTCCTATAAAGCATTAAAGATGGGTAGAAAATATTGTACCAGTAATAAATAAGAATGGAGAGATAAAGTTATATGTAGATTTCAGAGATCTGAATAGAGTATCATTTGAAATACCACTATCCACTTCCTTCTATAGATCAAATCTTGTAGAGAATATCAAGCCCACAGAGGTTTTATTTACTAGATGGGTACTCAAGATACAATTAGATATTGGTGAAATATAAATATCAATATTAAAGAGATTTCACCACCAAATGGGGCACATTTGCTTACAAGAAGATGCCTTTTGGACTCTCCAATGCTGGAGCTAGCTTCCAAAGGGAAATGGATGTTGTTTTTCATGGTTTATTGAGTGAAATGGTTTTAGTATATATTTATGACATTAAAATATTTTTAAAGGATCCTAATGATCATCTAACACGTTTGAAGATTATTTTTTATAGATGTAGATAATTTGGAGTCTCATTGAATCTAAAGAAATGCATTTTATTAGTATATGAGGGGAGACTTATTGGGCATGTGGTGTCCAAATATGGTATTTTCATTGATCTTAAAATAATAGAGGCAATCCTTTATTTATAACTTCATAAACATAAGAAAGGATTGTAGATTTTCTTGGGTAAGATAAACTATATCAGAAGGTTCATTCCTGGTTTTGCAGAACTAGTAAAGCCACTTACTCAAATGCTAAAGAAACATCAAGAGTTCACTTAGATTATATAAGGTAAAATAAATTTTGAAGCTATAAATAATAAATTATCCAAGCTCTTACTTTGATCAATCCATATTTTAGTAAGGATTTCTTCTTGTAATCTTTCCTTACTTCCATTACAATTTCAGCCATGCTTATGCAATAGAATGATGAAGGTTTAGAACAACCCATTGCTTTCTTTAGTCAAGATTTAGAGGGTTATGAAGAGAGATATTATTTTTTATAAAATAATATAATTTATAATAAATAATTCTAATTTTTTTTATACATTTAGTTTTAAATAATAATATTATACTAATGGTTGTTCATCCAAGTGTGAATGACTTCATTCTCAATAGAGACTTGAGTGAAAAAAGCATTGGATGTGTCACTAAATGCATGGAATATGACATAAAGTTAAGGTTAAAAATATGTTCTGAGGCAAAGGATTATGTGATCATATTTCAGAATATGTAAAATAATAAAAAGAAACAATTTTGATAATTTAGGACACTCAACATGAAGCTGAAAATACACCTCTTAGTAGTTGGACACATAACATTGATAGATTTATTCAAAATAGATAATATAAAAGGGGTTTTAATTCAAAAAAATAAGAAACTTTAGGATGAAATTAGTACCATACATTTTTATTTATGGATTACTTTTCAGAAAAAACATTGGAGGTATGCTTTTAAGGTGTGTTGAAACTAGTCAATTTGATAAGCTTTTTGAGCAATTTCATGAGAGTCCCTCTAAAGGTCATTTTTAAGCCAAGGCCATAGATGAAAAAATAATTATAGATGGTTATTTTTGGCCTAATTTATTCATATATGCACATTCATGGGTTAGGAAATGTATAAAGTGTGCAATGTTTGTAGGAAAATAAAAACTAGTTGTTATGCCACTAAAGCCAATTCAGGTTGAGTAGCCTTTCATGAAATGGGGTTTAGACTTCATTGGAATGATTAATACTCCATAAAAATCTGTTAATAAGTGTTATTTTATAGTTAAATACTATTTTATTAGGTGGTTGGAATTAGTACCTTTGAAAGAGGCAAATGAGAACTCTGTGCTTGAATTTTATGAGAATCTAGTCACTCATTTTGGAGCACCTTCTACTATCATATCAGATAATGCTTTGGAATTTAATAATAAAAATTTATGTGAATGGATATTGAACATGTTTTTTATTTGACATCATCCAATTACTTTCCAAAAGGTAATGGACTAGATGAGTCTACTAACAAGAACCTTATTCATATGAGTCAAAGATCTTTGGATACTAGGTTGAAGATTGATTTATGAGATTATAGGATCACCCATAATAAGGAAATTTTTCATTCACCATATCTATTATTTTATGGAAGAGAAGTAAGGATGCCTATCTCATTAGAGCTTCTAGCTTTGGATCTTGCACACCAGCTAAAGCTTTTGGAAAATGATGCAATGGAGGTCAAAATGAATGAACTAAGAGAATTAGAGGTGATAAGAGATGATGATATGCATACCATGTGGTCAAATTAGTAATAATTAAATAAGAAATATGAAAATAGAGATTCATAAAAAAAATAGCAATGAGACATAGTACTCAAATGGGATGAAGAGCATACAAATCCAGGTAAGCACTCCAGATTTAATATACTTTAGAGTGGACCTTATAGTATCATTGATTGTAAGAAGAAAAATAATTTTTAATTATCTATATTGAGTGTAGAAGAGTTTCCCATTCTTGTGAATGGGATGTTTCTTGAATACTACTACTAGGAGAGTCACTCCTTTATACATAGCTACACATGCTTTCAGTATTTTTTTTCCTTTTAGTGTTGTTTTCCTTTATTCCAAGTTCACACATGCACATGTTTAATGGTTTTTGTGTCATTTTCTCCTATTGTGTATTGGTCTACAAGATTTCCCATTTTCAGTGTTGTGATGGTCTATCTATAATAGAGGTTTTGAGTTCTTTTGATTAGTATGCTAGTTAACACCCAAAATTCACCAAAATTATTAGCAATTTGGCCTTTCAAGGTCAAATTACTACCCTTACCAATAAAAATTTTCAAAAATTTAGTCCTTATCTCATTGCAATTGGTCAAATTGGTGAATTATGGTATTAAAATGCAAATTTTAGTCAAAAATGTTAAAAAGAAGGTTAAAAAGTGTCAAAAATTATTTAAAAATTCATTAAATCATGCCAAATGAGTTTTAAATATATTCAAAGATATCAAAATATCCTAAACCCTAAGTTTCAAATCATAAAAAGTTCATTTGATGTCTTATTAGCCAAATGGGCCCAAAAAAACCCCTCCCACATGCGAATTTGGCAAGATTAAAACATGAAAAAGGGTTAAAATTTGTATTTTTTCATGAAATACCACGCGATTCTTCTAAATACTTCTTTTTAAGCGGTAGAAGTGTAAAATTGGATTTAAAAGGCAATGAAAGGCTTATTTTCTCTCATTTACAAGAAATCTATATAGATTCCATACAGCTAGGGTAGGGGATTTCATCCATAGAGAATATCCAAGCTTAATCAAGAGTTTCATGACAATTCATGTCCATATAGGTCCCAAACTAACTTCCTTTTGGTTTCTTGCTCCTTGGCACAGAAAGACCTACTTGTAGGTTTTCTGATGGTATGTTCTACTAGAGGAGGGTAAAGATCTTAAATTTGGGGTGAATAAATTAGACTCAAAGATATTCCTAATGGTATAATAAATTTCTCAATTGGACTCTCTAGTCTCATGATCCATCTAGTTGAAGTTAGCTCAAATTTTGCTACCTAAAAAATAGAAAGGTCACTACTTTTCTCCAATTTCTCCTCACCTGGGCAAAGTTTTGGAAAAATTAAAATTATCACATATTATTAAGGTATTTATCTACCATTACATTTAATTATTAAGGTTTTATTCATCTAATTCATGGTCAAACATAGGTCTCAAATTCAACCAATCAATCTGCACTATTGGCAAGCTTGGAAGGGAGAATTGTATGGTCCAAAGGGAAGAGATTAGCTTCAAATTTTCAAGAAATTTTGTTTTTCATGTTTTAAACAAATTTTTCATGAATTTAATGTATAACCCTCAGACATTTTCCAAGTTTTAGGTCAAAAATCTATCTCCATGCCTAAATAAAGTGTTTCAAAAGAGTTAATTTACCATATTTTAAGGTTTCTTAGCTAATTTTAAGACTTTTTAAGAAAACCAATTTTCAATTTTGGCATCTTTTCCTCCTCTAATGATCTAAAATTTCATGTGGTGATAGGATGGAGATCTTAAGTTTGCATAAGTTTTATCATTTATGGCTTTTTCACCCTCCTTCATCTTCCTTTCCCACCTTCACCTCACTCACCCACATCATTGTCATATCAACCTTTTCACTCCATTTTCACCCTCTTTTCATGTTTTCCCTCATATTTCCACTATATTTTCAACCCCCCCACCTCCATTCCATGATATCACCTTAGGGAGCCAAAAATTTGACAAAGGATCAATAAGAGCATGAAAAAAGAGGTTATAGGCTAATCAAGGGTATCATCTCATGAGAAGGAATGAAGATCAAAATTGTTTTTGAATTTTCCTTAAGATCATTAATAGGTCATAATCTATACAAGTATGACATATACTATCATATACATGTTTTTTTAATATCCAAGAAGGTCTATTTGATAAAGGGATAGACTGTTGATAACAACTACTAGCTAACCATTAAAAGACATAAAACTTTTGATTTAAGAAATTTTTATGAAGCTTGTATTGAGGGAAGGGAATGACTATGAACTTAATCTCAAAGGCTAAATGAGGGTCAGATGAAAACCTACAACCAACACTAATTGTAATCCTACAGTCAAGGTAGGGGCAGTGGTTCTTTAAATGGGTTATTTCCAAATAGTATGAGACATACCTATTAATGGTGACATCCTCATGTTATTATCACTTTAAATGGACTCTCTAGACACTCACCTTTAGGATTTAATATGTACACAAGGTACTACATATTCAAATGCAAAATTAGGAGGCAATGTTTCAAAAAGGGTTTTGTTTTCCAAGGAGAAAATTGGAGAGATTGTTAGTATATGATTGATCGTGAGTTTTCTTGGGCTCTTTTGGCTTGAGAAGAATTTTAGGGGTTTTAAAATACTAAAGACACCCACAGGTAGCTCTATGATAACTTACATGCATATATTTTCTCATGGAAAGGTTTACGTGATAGGTTTAAGCAATCTAATAAGATTGGAAGACTTTTTTTTATTATCATTAACTATTAGAAGGCATAAGGTTTGTTTGGGTTATATGTAGATCTATAATATCAAGGAGGATACATCTCTAAGGAGCTTAAGAGAGACAACATGGTGACTTATAGCCCTATATAATCCATACAAGCTTGTAGAGGTATCCTAAAGCTAATCAATATGCTTTTCTTCAAGGTATAAGTGCATCCATGGAGTTAAGGTTCTTATGTAGTTAAGGTTTCATGTTTTAAGGTACCCCATAGATAACAAGGCTAGTAAGCTCATCATAAGGTTTTAAAGAAGTAAAATTAATCTTAGCAGGACTACTTATATCCAGCTCTCATAAACATTTATATACATGAAGGGTTTTGGGATTTTGAATACCTAGAATGCATATGGATCATGCCAATCAAGGTATAGTTAAAAAAATATTGGGATTAAATATGATGTAAATCAAAAAATCACTTTGTATGGTCATGACCAAACTAGACATACACCTATATTCCCTTGTTTGTGCAAGGGCAAGTTACATTAAAGAATAGTCAAGGATGTTTAGTACTTAAGAATGCATTAGGATTTTGAAGAATCAAGGAGGTATTGATGTTGATTATCTTTAATTGGAAAGAGAAGGGATAAGTATATAAGAATTGATAAGGCTAATTTAGATTCAAGGTAAAATGTTTACCTACAACCACTATAAGGTAACATGAGACCTACAAACCTAAATACTACTAAAACCTATAGTAGCTAGAATCTCAGTTTACATAAACTTGTTCTATTTCTCAAGGTGATAAATATGATTAGTGTATTAATTTACTATATAAATTAAATCCAAGCTCAGTCTAAAGCTTTAGGTGACTCCAAAGGCTTAAGGAAGGAATCTCTTACCTATCACAGTCAGGTATCTACAGGAAGTAGCTTACAGTCCACCTTAAACACAATTCACCTATAATGATCTTAAGTAAAGATATATGAAGAAAAAATAGGGTTTTTAGGCCATAATAAAAGGTACAATTGAAGTTTTAAAGAGACCAAATCAGTCATACACTTGAGTAAGATGAAGTTTCATAACCATCAATGAAGAAAGCATAGGGACCTAGTGAGAAGTTTTTATGTCTTAGGACATTGTCTCAAATGGATGATGATGATTTTAAAAAACTAGGAAAGGATAAGGGATTTATTAATAAAATTAATATATTTAATATCACCTAACTTTGAACACTTTCAGCTAAGCATATATAGTCATCTTCCATGACTAGTTCATGTAGCTTGGGAGTTAGTGGTTTCTTTAGGGATATCCATTGCAATGGAAAAATAAAGATAATGATAAGAGAGTACAATAATTAATTTAATTAATGAATAGGGATAATTTAAAACCTCAATGGGGTAAGTTTATAGGCCCATTATATAGACATTTACAAGTTTAAAGCCTAGAAATGCTTTGTTGGAGGTCAAGGTATGCTTGGAAACAAGGGTAGAGGTTATTTTCAAACTCCTAAAGAGACTATTAAGATAAATTAAGATTTTATTGATCTTGAAACCTATAAAATTAAAAAAAATTTCCTTCAAAACAAGAAAACTTAGTAAAAAAAAAGAATAGATAGTCCATGCACAGAAGTCAAAATTGAGATAAATTTGAAGATTCTAGGAGATAAAGGTGGAGTCATGACTTTAAATTTTATACACAAGGTCATCATGAGTTAGAGAAACAATTTAATAAATTTCATGGAAATTGGATAAGTTCACATATTCATTTTTTTCTCAGACCTTAACCTGTTTATTTGAGGTCACCATTGGAGCATGTTTCATTTTGAAATGCCTCAGAAGATTCTAAAAACATGTAAAGGATTTAAAATCATGATATTATGTTTTTACATCATAATAATAGCTATAAAGAGTGTAAAAACTCCAAATTTTATGCAAACCATGCTCACACAGTATTTTGTAAGCAAATAGGCACATGCGCCATAAAGGCATTTGTTTACTCTTCAAGCTAAAATGACTTTAAGAGTATTTTTATAGCATGGTAAAAGTAAGATAATGAATTTTTTAGGAGTTTTGAAGCTTGGAATGAATATTTTCATCATGGTGAAGTTTTTCACTTTTTATAGTTTTAGGTACCCTTCTAAGCCACCTGTTCAGATGTTCATTTTGTTCACAACATGTGGAGTTTGGAAATAAAACATTAGTATGTTTTTAGGACCCATATAAAATTATAATTAATTAAAATTTTAGATAATTTGAGGGGTTGAGATTTATGAACAATTGTTAAGAGCGTAGGCAACCCATAATGCAGTCATTTCCCCATAGGCAAATTTCATTTACATGGTAAATTTTCATATCTTTCACATGGGAGCCCAATATTTTTAGAGATGTAATAAAGGTAAATGTGTTATGTATCAATGGAAATTGTTTAATATTTGGAGGTCTGTACCTCACGAATCATCAATTTGAAGATTCAACTTTAAAACCCTCTTAAATGCCTAAAAAACTAGTTTTGAGAAAAGTGGATTTTATTACAATAAAATCACTAATTATAAACTTAAAAATTTTCACACATAAATTACACTTAGAGAGGATTCTATAAATGTAAATTTTATGAATGGAGTTGTATAAATGAGGGCAAAAATCATATTTTTTGTGGAAAAAAGTGTGTAAAATGAAGTATAGGGCAATCAAATGAAATATAATCAATGGAGTTATAATATTATGAATTTTTATTCCTATTAAAATATTAATTTGATTATAAATCATCTTATAAGTGTCCTTACTAGGTTAAGCATAATAGCTAGTCCATTGGAAATTCGAAAAAAATTGGCCCAGTCAACTTTGTTGACTAAATGATGAAGATTTTCACATCAAAATCACATATTTGATGATGACTAAATTTTTTATAGGTATAATCAATGTTTTTTTCAGGTTTCATGTCTTCTTATTATAGGTTTCATGGTGTCCAAGTACACAAGTATCTTTTTGGTCTATTTGGCCTAGTTGGCCTAATTGGTCAATTTCTCAAGTTGAAGTTTGGCATTGAAATAAGCTTACAAAGAGTTACAAATAAGTTTAAATTATGAATATATTATGTTACATGGCATATTCATGCATATTTATATCCTTCAAAGTCCCTTTTCATGCAAAGGAGATTAATTGGAGTTAACTAGTCAAAGCTTCAGTTGACTAATTGTCAAGTGCCACAGCTATTCTTGATGATTTTGTTTATTAAAATATTTTAAGAAATTTAAACTATTTAATATTGATTTAACCACATAATTACTTGTGTATAATCATTCATACAATATTTAGTTAATTTGAGTTGACTTGTCAAAGCTTATCATACATCTTCCTTGATCTCCATGCAAAGGGGAATGTTCTCTTGTTCCAACTCAAATTCCAAAGACTTTAAGTGGATTTACTTTTGTATTTTGGCTTATAATCATTAATGAGAGGGATTTTTTATTTCTCAAATGGTCTCACCACCTTTTATCCTATTCTAAAGTTTGAAAAGCATGTAAACTTTATGGAGTTAACACTTTTTATGAATTGTTTAATCATTATTAAAGGAGTTGCCTTGAGTTGAGTCAACCAATACCACCCCTTATTCCTTTTAAATGCCACTTATGGCTTGGATTAGGTTTAGAGACATATATATTGGATTTTTCAAGCCATTTTTTAGGATTCATAGAGCTAAAGAATAAATTGTAATCTGGACCATACATCAAGAAAGAAGATTTTGTTTTGCATATGAGTTTTGATAGAGAATAGAGTGTATTTGTTTTTTAATGAGTATATATTTGAGAATATATCTCATTTTTTTAGGCCCTTTCTTCACCTATTGCTTTATATCTCACCTTCTGTAGGTCATTTGAAGAGGTAAAACAAAAAATTTAATCCAAAATCCTTTCAATCCTTCATCTAAAATATTTATTCCGAAGGGAAAAATAGGAATTTTATTGGTTTATATACATACATTAATTTCCATATATTCCAAATGATATAAACATTTTGTATTCATCACCCCTTTAATTAAGATTTTCATCCAGTTTTCCCCTTCCTCTTTTCACCTAAAAGTAATAGTAATCAGATTTAATAGATAAATCTTAAGGAAACTAGCTCTCGCTAAAGGTTATTCTTAGCACAGAGTCATCCACACTTTTATAAGTTCCCATTGTATCAAATTTGAGTGAGGGTGTGTTTTTTACATCTTTAAGTAGGGTGCACTCTAGATTGATAATAGTTTTTGGTATACCCGATGGGACTACTTATTCACACTTTTGAATTATTATATATGTATCTGAGTATATTAATCATTTCTAAATTTTCATTTTCATATTCATATAATTTTCATGCCACTAAGATTTTTCACAAGATCATCTACAAAAGGGAAATCAATAGATTTCTCTTAGCTATATTTCCAATCAACAAAGAAGAAGAAAACCTCTAAGTCAAATTCAAATTCTACACCTTATATTAACCCTAATATTGCACAAAATCCTCTTATTAAAGCCAGTATTATTTAGCCAAATATTATTTTAAATCTTATACCTCAGATGGCTATTCCTAGAAGACATGCTTTTGTTGCATTCAATGGTGGTAGTCCTTTAAATCTCAATCAATGGGATGATATTTCAGTTTATGCTCTAAAGGCTCTTCCTTATTTTATAAGAGAAAATCAAACAAATCCTATAGATCATATTGAAAATATTTCTAATCTTTGTTTAGTGCATCATGTTACATAGGAAAATGTAGAAATGAGATTTTTGGAAACTTCTTTCAAAGGAAAGGCACTTCAGTGGTACAAAGGTTTAGCTCTTCCATCAATGAATAACTAGAATGAATTTGGAGAAATTTTGTGCAAACATTTTGAAGATAAAAGTGATCATATTTCACTTGTGTATTAGCTTACAATAATTAAGAGATTTAATCATGAATTCATGGTGGATTTCAACTACATATTCTAGAATACTTGGGATGTAATTCTTGTAGTGATCAAACCTACACCCAACTATGTTTTTTATACTATATGAATGCTCTTAATTTAGATGTGGCTATCATGATCCAATCCATGGGAGTTAATACTTTACCCAAATATTTTGAATTAGCAATAAAGGATGAAAATTTCCTTATACAAGTAGGCAAGTTATCTCTAAGGCCACTTATGCTTCTTTCTCCAGAGATCCATCCTCCTACTCCAACTATTGCTCTAATTTTAGAATCATCAAATTTTCATCAAATAGAAGGTGATCAAACTAATAGATTAAGGAAGATAGAGATTATTCTTAAGGCTCAAATTAATAAGTTGGTTGTAATGGAAAGGCAAAAAACTCCATCATATAGGCCATATCAAAATACTAATCAAATTTATCAGCCTAATAGGCCATCTTATCAATCCAATTAGCAAGGTCAAGTGAAAAATTTTCAATCAAGGTAATATAATCCTAATATTCCAAGAAATTCAAGAGTTTTTGTGCCAACTCAAAGCAATTATGTTTAAGAAGGAAAATGGAATAATAAATGGGATCAAGCAAACAACATGGCAATGGCTCTAACTAGTGAGATTTCTCATCCATATTTTATGTAGAAAGGTTTAGTTCTTTATTCATTTGAAAACTAGCAACCTTCTCAGAATAAGGAAGCTTCTCTTTCTCATGGAAACATTCCTTCATTCACTAAGGTAGAAGTACCAAATCAACAAGGAGAAGGTAGTGGTAAGGCACCTACTAAAACTACATTTATGAACTTCCAAGAAGGTGAGAATTATTTTGAGCATTTGGATGAAAATAAAAGTCAAGATTTACCTAATATTGATAATTTAGTTACAGCCCATACTAAATTCAAGAAAAGAGAAATTGGTGAAGGTCCAGGTCCTGAAAGGGTAGCCCCTTCTTCTCAACCACCATAAAAGACAACAACACATGAGTTTCCTTAAAAAAAATCAAATTAGAAAGTTCATGATCCAAAATATAAGAATGTGAAAGGGCCTTATATACCTCAATTCACGCAACATTTGGGAGCTCCTTTTATTCCTAAATTATAGTCAAGGATAGCCACTAATCCAGTTAGTATCTTGGATCGTATGAAGAAGACTATAGTATCAATTTTAATGTGGGATACTCTACTAGCCCTAGGACAAAAAGAGTATTTACAAGAAGATCTTTCAAAGCTCAATATCTCTAAGAAACCACTTGAAAAAGAAAGTGTAAGTGTTATCCTAACCAATTCAATTCTATTTGTTGAGTCTCAATCTCTTAAGGTGACTAAACCTCCTCCATTTTACCTTTTTGTTATCATTGGAGATTTTCAAGTTCATAACTATATGATTGATAGTGGAGCTAGCACTATTTTCATTTAATGTTATACTATGGCATTCCACTTGAATATTATTGTTATCTACTAGATCTTGTATCTTATTTCTCAATGAGTAACATTTACTAGGATAATGTCTTGAAGATCTATGACAGTAATAGAATTAATTGATGTCATAACCTCTAGGCAAAGGTCAATATGTATTTGAATTATGATATGAAAGTAAACATATAATGTTACAGTGAAAAATCATTTGAAGAATTTCGTGAATATTTTCATGTAACCTTATAAATTTCATATGTTACATATATAAGGTGGAAGAACTAGAGTATCAAGTTTTCATGAATCTGCATTTACATTTTTTGTCCCCCTCTTAGCTTGAAAATATTGAGCATCATAGACTTAAATTTGAATTTTGATTTGGATAGATATTTGGAGGTAGTAGAATTTATGGAGTTAGATCCATATTTAGGCATAATGGACTCTAAAGTTTTAATCTCAAAGTTTTGAACCATAAGGTAAATCTCAACTAAATATTGACAAGTGTTAAACATATATTTATATTTAAATTTTAGAAGAATATTATTATAGATCATATATTTTTGAACTCGCTAGTAAGTATTTGGTGATACATCTTTATAAAAAAATATTCTATCAAGAAATATACAAACATTATCATTATGTCCTTATTTGAGTTGATAAATTTGAGAAATGTGAAAATTTGACTTATGTTGAAAAAAAAGTTAGCTAAGAAGATATCATCCAAATAATTGCACATAGCCTACTAGAAAGAGAAAAAAATAATCAAAGGAATAATCCTTGAGACTTATAGTAAATATATTGGTCATGAATACATCATCATGATAAAAATTAAAGATTTAGGAAGATATGTATCTAATATAATGTGGAGGATCACCTTTTTAATTGCATAATTCAACTTTAGGAACTAAAAAAATAGTAGGAAAAGTTCAAGTGAGGACTTCATGAGCCAGTATGATATGTAATAAATAATTAGAAGTGACCACATGATTAGAATTTTTAGATCCTTGGAAAATTTCCTAATTTATGCTTGCATATATTGGATAGATTGGTGAATGAATACATCCTTAGATGTATTATCATGTATATGAGTGATTATTATTTGTCATAATAGATACTCTTATATTTTTTATAAGAATAAGACTAAAAGAAGCATTAGAAGTGAGTTGAATTGATACATTAGTCATAGGAGGTACAAATTATGTAGTATGTTGTGTAGGAATAGTTTTATTAATCTTAGAAGGAGATATAGGTGGACACATATAAGTATTAGTAGGAGTAATATCCTCACCACTTGATGTATAAATATAGAATCCAATAGGCTGATTAGAAACATTCAATTTATCTATGGTAGCATTCTTAGGTTTGAATTACTTAGCCCTTATTATTCTATTTCATTCATCAATAACAATATAAATAATATAATTAATTTCTTGAATAATTATCAAAATATAAGATTAAAATTATTTTGATTCATAATATGACATTTTAGTAAAGATTCATCATTGGAAGAATTGACATTATGAACATTGTCATCCAAGTCATCATTAGAAGAAATATAATCATGGAAAGGCATGCAATTAATAAAATATGTATATTTACCATTAACATTTGATCATTTATAATCATAAACAATAATATAAAAAGGAATTAAATTCAAAATTGACCTTTTTTCTTATTAAAATGATGTGTACAAAGTAAGGGAATATAAACCAATTCACAACTAACACCAATTAGTCTGGTAGGGTTGGTAGATCTTACATTCTTAATGGGCATAAGGTGTAAGCATATTAAACATGAAATAATATAGGGATAATGATCAATAAATAATAAAAAATTTAAATATAAAAATTTATATCTAATAGGTATAAAATCAAACCCTAGAGGGATAGAAATCAAGGAAATGAAACCCTAAGGTTGACTAGTCAAAATGTCAAGTTCACCAATTTGTTCTGCCTTTTACTGACACAATGGGTAAATAAAAATATGACAAAAAAATATAAAATTATTACACAAATTATACCTATAGATATATAGTAATCTACACATATTAATATGCCATAATGGCTATAGTATTGACCAACACTACAAAGAAATGATTAGATAATCAATACTAATGAAAGAGAGGAAAATATGACTAAAAATAACACACTTGGGTACTATAATTAAATTTTATAACCAAGAACAAATTTTAAAACTATTAAAATATATATCTTGTGAATCTAATTATGATCAAGTGAAACACTAGAATCAATCAATAAAAAATTGTGACTTCTAAGTTAGAATCAACGTGTGGTTAATTATGTCATTTGGAAATTTATGTCCTTTATTATATTTTGGGTTATATAACTTTGTGTACCTTTATGTAGGGATATATTTATCTATATATTAGTTTTGACTCACTAATATAATGGGAATAGACTTTGTATTTAATTCTCCTTTTATCTTGGCATAGTCATCAATAATGTATGCATAAAAGAGTGTGTATAAGTCAATTTTCTCAAGAAACCTCTTGAGCAGATGTAATTACATATCCCACATGCTAATAATTATGGATATTTAAACATATATTATTTTATGAGTGAATCCCAACCAAATACAATAAATCACTACATCCTCTCCTTATATAATAAAATGTAACTATATGCTTCATTATGACCTTATCTTGGTATAAGATACATGATGACACAAGACTTGGATTGATTTTGATGTAATTTAAACTCTTTACACAAGCTCATTGATAATTATGCAATGGATTTTTTATCAATGTGAATCTCAATAACTTGATGTAAAGCAAAGATGAGAATATTTGATGATCCAAATGGCTTAGGAAGAATTTATATAAGTAGGGTTGTCTAAGAAACTATGAAAATAGTCTCACCATGGAATTTTGTGGTTAGAAAAAATCAAGTCATGTGGATTTAATAAAAGGTAGAAAGGACCCACAAAAGAGAAAGGGTTAAAATTAATGTTCATCCCATTATATCCTAAAGGGATAAAATGCTTGAAATATATATTAGGATAAATACATGATGTATAAATATAATCTCAATGTTGAAAACTAACAAATTTGAGGTGTTTATGAGGAAATCTAGGCCAAGGAGAGTCTAATGTGGATTGAAGGTGACAACAATAAATAAATTTACAAAAATAGAAAAAGTGTGATAAAGCATGACACATATGCATGTAAAAGGATATTATAAGAAAATTATTTGTCTAAAGAGTTATAATTATTACAATGCATCATAATTAATTAAATAAAAATGTAAAAAATCTTAACAATAATATGGAGACATGTCTATCCTTTTCCCAAGTTTATACAATATGTTTTCATTGTCATATTCTAGAAACACTATCAATTTTTCCATCAATAGTTTCCAACTAATAGTATGATTATTCATTCCACACATTATAACATACCTTTCTTTTTAGTGGAAATGTGAAATAATGCCATAGTACACATGTGCATGTGAGAGGGAGAAAGACACAAAAATTGCTATATATTTGTTTTTGAGAGCTATTTTTGGATTCTATTTTATACAAAAATAAATCCATGTAATGGCTTTAGATCATATCAATGTGTCTTTAAGCTAATTTTAGAAGAATAAATCCATTCAATGGTCATATATTAGATTGCTTTATTTTAATATAAGGAATTTTTATTTTTATCTTGTAGATAGATTTAAAATTATCTATTATTATGAAAAATCATTTATACAATAAATATTATAAATGCATTATATCAAATCAATTGTTTTAAAGGAAATCGAGAAGTAAAAGAATATAAAAATCAATGGAAAGAGTCTATTTATTTGAATTTTTTTGGAATGTGTATGGAATTTTGGTTTTGAGTTATTTGTTATTTTTATTTTTTATTTTTTGAAAAGTGAAGCATTTAATTTATTAAAAATATTCAATTGTTACTAGAGAAATGTTTGGGTCATGGTTTTTTGTTTTAGATCTCTCCAAAATTTTATCATGTTAAACTCTAACTATCTTCCCATTTTAAAATTTAGTGGAAATTAATATGATTATTTGAGCATCATGATTATGAATATTTTGAATAGGAAAATAATTATGGGAGGTTTTAAAAATTGGTTATGAATATCCATCTGATTGGGTCACTCTTCTAGATATTGACAAACAAGAAATAAAATAAGCTAAGAATAAGAACTCACAATATTTATTTCATATCCAAACATCCCTATATAATATAATATTTTGAATAATTCTAGGTGTAAATATATTAAAGGATTCATAGAATACTTTACAAGAAGATTACGAAAGTAGTGACTATGTCAAATATATTACAAAATTTGTAGAGAGAATTTGATAATTTGATGATTAAATAAGATAAAAGTGTGAGTGATTTATATATAAAGTTAAATGATGTGATAAATAATGTGTATACTCTTGGATAAATTATGAATAAAGAGGTTATTTTTGTAGACATCAAATTCCTAACACCATTTGTGTTAAAATTGTCAATCTTACTCGAATTACACTCAAATGCACATTTTAGGTCAAAATCCATAAAATGTATTAAATGGTTTGAGCTTGTCACTTGTAAGTTCAAATTTAGTTCAAAGTATCCCTAAATAGGGAAATGCATTTTACGGTCTCGCTAACTTTGATCAAATCATTTCGAGTTAACATGATAAATTCACCATTTAGTGCTCTAGATCACTCTTTTCTTCTAATTCATTTGTACATGTCACGTACCTTTGTTATTTGGTGTTGGAAACATCCTAAATGGGAATACAGCTCCACTACATCTAAAATATCCTTCCAATTCCTCTCCATTCAAATTATGATCTAGTAATATGACTTTCTGACCATTTTGGTTAATTGTGCACCAATTTCCAAATAATTGCACAAATGTTGACTAACTTTGTTTAAGGCTAATTAGTCTAAATAAAGAGCTTAAACGGATTTTCCATGAGAGTTGTTGAATATTTATTTTTGGAAATTTATTTATATTAACTACATCATCAGGTGACATCATTCATTGGGTGGCATCCATCAAGCTATAAGTGCATAAAATATCAGTATTATGGGTCACCCATGCATAGTTAATACCTCCCATGCCTCTTTAATGATTATTTATATTGAGGATATTTATGATTTTAATTCCAAATATTAGGATTATCCATGGCCACACATCTCAATATTGAGATGGACAGTCATGGTTGATCTTAACCAATCTCAAAAACCTATAAACAGAGAGGCCATGGACATGAATTTTAAGCTTGATTTATGTAAAGTTATTATGCATAATTGTCTCTATAATTCATTGTAATAGACCATTTAAATTAGTTACAAGATTCATTAATAGGCTAATTTAGTGATTTGGAATCATGAGCCTAGGTTTTATGGAGTGTTCTTGAGAAATTGGAGTTTTCCACCTTTGTTGATAAAGACAAAGATGCTTGACCAAGGGAAAACATGATTTTGAGCCACATGGGTATGGTGAATCCATTTGGGAAGGTAATATGATGTTTACTTTCTTTCATTTGTTTCTTTCTAACCTTTTTAATTCCCATAGGAATAGATAGGCATAGTTAGTTTTTTATGCATTTTTCATGATTTATGGACTAATGTTTAACTAACTTGCTTTTTAATCATCTCTACATCTTAGCATGCTTGGTGGGACCAAATGCATCCCACACGTGAAGAAGATGATTTTTTGTCTTTAAAATCCTCATTCAGGTCATTAAAACTCTTGAAATTTTATTTTGTAACTTTGTTTTGCCATTTTTATTTGTCATGGGTTTACACAATAACTAAAATTGGTTAGTAAAACCATCATTGGTTGGATAGTTATCATCAATCACTATTGTTATAACTAATGTAGATTAGATAACTACCATTCATTAGTAAGTGTAACCATCATCAATTATATAATTGACATTGATCACTTGTTTTTATTAAAACACAAACCCAAGATCTCTTTTTTTTAAGTTCATTGTTTCAAACCCAAAATAACTTCAAGGCTAAAATACATGCTAACATTTTTATTATAGGACCAAGCTTGACATTTGCTAAAAACATGTTTAAATCACCTTTTTCATGATTAAAAATGAATTAGGAACATTATTCTGGTGCTTAAAGTAACATTTAGGTGTTTAAGTGAGTTTTTAGCATTAGTTTTCAAAGTTATAACTAAGACTAAGGGGTCAAATGAACACCACCTCATTTTTCATTTAGGCTTAAAAATGAACTCACCTTTCCAATTTTTTTTGTATTTACTTAGTTGTTTAAGTTATATTTTATTTGGAAAAAGAGGGATGCCACATGTATGCTCTTTTATTTTTCCTCTTTAGGGAACCCTTGAAATCAAAACCACCATTCATATTACAAAAATCCTAGTCTAAGGATTAGAAAGAATGTCATCTAAAGCACTCCATAAAAACTATTTAAAGATTGGGTGATCTTGAAAATGACCCTAAAGTCTTTTTATTTTATGCTTTCTTTATTTTTATGCAAACTTGGATTGTGAGGGGGATGCCATTACCTCCCATGAGTTCTTTAGGGATGCTTTTACCCAGGGTTTCACCTCCCAACATTGATTTCATTTGGCTCATAATTAGAGTTACACATGGGATGTATCTATATTTAGACATCATACTACACTGAACAAATAGTAAGATGCCATGGTTATAAAAAATACTAGACCTTTTTACAACTAGCCAATGTCATGGTCACCCAATTTATATTCTTATCTTTTGCATCATTTGAAGTGAATGTCATTGCACAATTGATTCCCATATAATGATCAAAACCTTTCTAGTTTAGTAGACCCCACTTTGCCATACCTTGTTATTTTAGACTTAAGACGCTTGTTTTTTGTCATTAGCTTACTTGGTCTTGATTTGTGTCTAAAACTACTTGTTAACTCAATGAACTTAACCAAAACATGTTGTCCTAAATTTTATTGAGCAAGGGAGATATTACGTTGTCCAATTAGAAAATTTATCTTTTCCTTGTTCAATTGTTGTTATCAAAATCTTTGTATCATCTCATCCACTTTGGCATAGTCATGATGCCTAATTGAGTCTAGGTATTTTACCCAATATGTCTAAATCCTTCATTTATAATCCACATTCGAAAGTGAACCTTTCTAAGTTTTAAGGGTCAGTGTGTCAAAATGGGTTTGCCATTTGTGCACTAAGATTGTTCTAACTTGGGTTTAATTTTATATTTGGATTAAAGGTCATTTATTAAGACTCAAAATCACATTATCATATTGGTGGGCTCAAGTCATCTTGTGTATCACTCACGCTTTGAGTCCTAGAATACATTTTATCTGACGAGAATCATGTGGCAACATTGTGCTACGTTTTTGGTCCTAGCTTTATACTTAGTGATTCATGTATGTTTTTAAATATTGACTTGCTTAGTCCATTTGTCTTTTTCATAATCTCAAGAGCTTTCCTCTAAACTTCTAGTGTCAAATTTTCAAAATTGAAAGTAGCTTTTATAGGATGGGTGTATCATAAAGATCTAGGCCTTGATGTGTTAGTTTTCACCTTGGGTGTTTGAGTTACCTTGACCTCTTCCAATCTATGTGACTTCAACTTTACCAAATGTTGAGTAAACTTGTGAACCAAATCTTATAAATTGTGTGTGGTTTCAAACCACCCTCCCTTATAGTCTCATTGGTACCTTGGTTATTTGTTTAAAAGAGAGCCAAAGCATACTTTGGTTGTAAAACATTGGTCCAAATTTAGTCAAACACACAAAAAAACTCTTTTAGACATGAATCAAAGGTTCACTCATAGTGGAGCCTCTTATGGCCTTAGTTATAAAGATGAGCAATTTTATGATGGTTAAGATAACCCCATTATTTTTTATGACATCCCCATAATAAGAGGATCTGAAGATGATTACAATGAATAGCAATCCCAAGAATATCAACATGAAACCCTTCTTATATTGATAGAATCAGGTACTAAACTACCTTTTAGCTTTCCTATAGAATAATTACATACCTTAGTTAGAGAAGGAGAATAAAGATGGAAAGAGCAAGATTTTGCATGAATAGACATACCTTCTTCCTCTAAAAAAGGAAAAAAAAATACAAATAGAGTAAAAAACCGTAAATCTAGATCTTCTAGCTAAGATCAAGATAATAAGTAAACAATATGTCGATCAACTTGTCATAGACTTAACTGACTCCCTATTTTCCACTTCAATTCACAATGATGCTTTGAAAGAACAAGGAAATGTGGTTGAAAGTATGTAACAAATATTGGATGAGGACATTACCATATTAGATCAAGGTAATCTAAATGAATAGTTAAAGTCATAATAGACCTTACAAAGTGTTCCATTTGACATGGAACATACATTATTCAATCATCAAGAACCTCTTATTACTTTACGAACTAAAAAACCAAAACATTTAGTTTGAATCAGCGAAATCCCGCAAGACAATTTGGCTAGTTCTTTTCAACCAACAAAAAAATTGGTAAATAAACATATAAATTTCCAAAATTAACAAAGTACAAAACAACCAAATTCAGTGAATGTTTTACAATCCAAGAATTAATGGCCTATGTCCTCAACTCAAGGAGAAAATTAGAACCCATTCATGGATCGAAAGGTATACACTCCCTATAGATCCACACTAAACCAAGGGCACATTCCACCCCAAAAGAAACAAAACCAGGAGCACATTCTACCCCAATAGAAACAAAACTAGGGGCACATTCCACCCCAATAGCAATGAAAGTAGGTGCACATTCCACTTGAAAAACACCTTATTCAATCCATAAATACACCAAACATGCCAGAATGGAATTCTATGAAAGAAATTTTTCAAAGATTGGAGATGAATAATAGAGTCAAAAAGTACAAATTTGATGAGATATACCCTTATCCATTTGATTTATCTATTCTCCAAAACTCCTTTCTAGCTCATTTTGAGTTGCCGAAATTCAAGAAGTACAAAGGAAAAGAAGATCCACATGAGCACATGCAGGCATTCTTTGTCTTATGTCAAGAGGTTGCTTATAATAGCGAGTACTTATTATGAGTATTTCTATAAAGTTTAGCAGGATAAGCTCTTGATTAGCTACTTAAACTACCCAAGGGATCAGTTGTGGATTGGAACGACTTATCAAAAAAAATTGTTAACCATTTATCATATAACATAGAATATGAATTAAACATTGTTGACTTATGCAAAGCCAAGCAGTGTGATGGTGAAAGTTTCACCACATATCTGTAAAGGTAGAGAGCATTGGCAGGCCACTTTCAACATAACTTGCTAGACAAATAGTTCATTGATATCTTTGCATAAAATTTTCATCCTAAACCTATGCAAAATCAATGGTTATCTTGTGATAACTCATTTGAAGAAATTATTGACAAAGGAGTGAAGATTGATAAGGGCTTTGTTAAGATTTTTGTGTAAGGTCAAGCATCTAATTAGAATAAATCATTAGTTTAAATAGTTATACAAGATAATCCTAAAGTTTTTAGCAAAAATAAGAACATGGTTAGAAATGGGGTGACTGAAACAAGACATGTATAAATGGTACAAGCCATGCCTCCTCCAAATGTATAATTAACTCCCCCAAATCCACTACCTTATTTACAGAGACAACCTCCATGAAATAAATTTCATAATAATTTTAGAGTCTTTAGCAAGTTAGGAGAATTGATTGAAATATTGTTAAAAAATCTCATTGTAGCTAATTTAATTATATGGCCAATATTAAGGTCATTTCCTCAAGATGAACCAAAACTAGATTGGTACAAAGAGAAAAAATGGTGTAACTTTCATCATGTTGTTGGTCATGGGGCATATCATTACATTCAATTATGACATATTATTAAGGACTTTACTGAAAGTGGTAAACTTGAAATTAAGTTGGCCACTAATTAGGACACAAATTATGATATGGGAGTCTACAAAGACCACTTTCCTCAACATGATCCACCACCACCAAGAAATAATCAAAATGGTCACAATCAAGGATAGAGGTAGAATCAGAACCAACAATAAGGTTAGAATCATAATGATCATAATTAAGATCATAATTCCCATACTAACAATGTGGATTATAACAACATACCTTATGACTATAATAATATTATGTGATGCATTTTTTAGCCCACATTGCCACTATTACTATGAAACTGCATGGCCAATCTCATGCTCCTCACAGCATGGGACCCATCATTATAGGGTCAACCCCCTCTCCCCTTAGTGATACCATGTTGGGTTCACATCATTGTGTTATGACTCTATTTACATGGGTTACTAATCTTGAACAATAACACCTTTCTTCTAATTATGAAGGCTCCTCATTGACTCAAAATTGTAGCAATATAGTTAGTCACCTACAAGTCACCATCCAAGGCCATTTGCCTTCCTCTTCTAATTATAATAACTCCTTACCACCTCTAGGTTATGTAGTCACAACTAGACACCCTTGAGTCACCATCTAAGGCCCTTTGCCTTCCTCATTTAATTATAATAACTCCTTACTACCTTTTGGTTGTGAAGTTGCAACTAGACATGTGTGAGTTACCATTTAGGGCCCTTTGCCCACTTTTTCCATAAAACCTAATGAAAACATTATGCCAACAGTTCCAAAGATAAATACTATCCCAAAAAATACTAAAATAGATCAATCCATAATTTAAAGGCCTTATAGTCTAATAGATCAATTATATAAAACCCCTACACAAATTTCCATATTAGAACTCTTATAGACATTTGATGTCCATAAAACCATCTTCAACAAACTTTTACAAGAGTCTATTATGCCTAATGATATAAACCTTGATTAGATCCAAAACCTATTTGGACACTTGTCTTCATTTCATTAAATCACATTTGATCAAAAATACATGTCCACCCTTGGCCCAAACCATATAACCCACTATAGATTGAGATAATCATTATGGATCACAAGATCAAGTAGATTCTTATAGATAATGGTTCAGGGTTGAACATCATATCCCTTAAATTGGTATGATGACTAGGCAACATGAATAAAGATAATTAGCCAAAAACTATTACAATCAAGGCTTACAATAATGCTGAGAGGGAGTCATCTAGTATAATTTGGTTTCCAGTCATGGTTAGGTCTATTTCTCATCACACATTATTCTATATTTTGGATATTGAGCTTCCTTATAACATACTTCTTGGTCATCCTTGGATCCATGAAGTATAGGTAGTTCCATATACCCTTCACCAATTCCTTAAGCTTCCCCATGATGGGATTAAGGTTACTATTCGCATTGATCAGTAGCCATATCAATACTACAAACATCTTGAAGTAGAGTTTCATAATTATAACTATTACCTAGGTTCTAAATTAATTGCAAATAAGAATAAAGACATCATTTCTCATCCATCTCCACCTAATTATTTAGATCCTAGTGATCTAGCCTCCACTTTGATTGATCCATTTCCTATAGCTCTAACAAAGTTGGTTATTATTAAATATGTAAGCATCTCCATGTACCATCTAAAGGACGTCCTCTATATTACAAAATTACCAAAATCTCCTCAAACATTTGGTAAGCCTAAAACTTCCCAGACTCCTAATAGACCTGATCAAATTTGGTAACCAAAGAATAAATAACCAAGATCTCTTATGGTTTTTGTAACTATAATCACACCAAAGAAAGATCAAGATGCTCTTACTGAGGGAGATTGGTTATATTTTGAAGGCCTTGCTAATTGTTTTCAAAATCCAAAGTATCCTATCCCTAACAAGATAATCGATCATCTTGACTATATAGGGAAAGGTCTTGGCCAATAGGTTCAAGGAATTTTAAGACCCTTATCAATTGGAGTTGTTAATTAGAATCATGGTCTTGAATTTAAACCACTAGAGGATGACCTCATGAAATTTAATATTGACTATTTTGAAGTGACTAGTAACGAGACTCCTAGCAATGATACAACATCCCATTATAGCCTTTTTGATGAGCTTGTTGACTTAGATTTATTTGATTCAAATTCCATATTGACCATAATGCCTATTAGAGCTTCCTATCCTAAAATAAAAACCTATCCTAGTGGTGCTTCCCTTCCTGAAGTAGGACATTATGTATTTACCATTGGCACTTCCCATCCTAAATAAGAACCTCACTATAACCTATGACTTTACCATCTTAAACTCATAGATTGGGATCAACAAAATTTGTTCATATGCCTCAATGAGTTTCAAAATGAAGAATCAATTGTAGAATATATGGGCCTATGAGATGCATTCCCCATTGGTGATCAAAATTAGGGTTTTGATTTTTCATTAGATCCCTCTACCTACTTTAGAGAGCAGGAAAACTTTCATGGTCATAATAAAGAAAAAACATCAAGATCTTCACATGAAAACATCTTTGAGGCACTTATCAATTAGGGAAAAAGTAAAGAAAAAGACAAGACTTTGAGTGAAAACCTATTTTAGGCACTCCTAGGTGGGAAAGTTTGATCATCTCCTTAGGATGTAGAAAGTCCATCTAGCCCAATTTCCATAGCTACTACAAGCATCTTTGTAGAAAAACATCAAATATTTGAGTGTCTTGCTCTTGAGTTTTTAGAGGTTTTTACCAATTGGCCTTTACTTGAGAAGGTATATTTTGATTCTTCATACTATCTAAATCTTTGGGAGGAATAATGAAAAGATATAGTAGAGGAAAATGATCACGACCATACATTGCCTACAATTCTATAAAATGGATCCACACTCCTTGTGGAGAAAGTGAATTTGGGAACCCATGAGGATCCCAAAATTATTTATCTTGGAGATTCCCTTACTAAATTAGAACGTGAACATATTATATCCATTATTAAGGATTATATAAACATATTTTCATGGGCATACTTTGACATGTCAGGCTTGGACCTAGATTTAGTTGTGCATCATCTTGTTGTTCACCCTAGTGTTGAACCAGTCAAGCAAAAATTAGGAAAGATATATCCATGCATTGCCCTTTTGGTTAAGGCTGAGTTGGAAAAGTTGTTAGGATCCAATTTTATTAGACCATTAGACTACTTTGAATGGGTTTCCAACATAGTACCAGTGAGTAAAAAGACCCCAGGCATACATATTTATAATAATTTCCATGATATCAACAAAACATGAACCATAGATGATTTTTCTCTACCCAACATCGACATGATCATCAACTCAATTATTAGGTATGAGATGTTATCCTTAATGGATAGATTTTTTGGTTACAATAAGATCAAGATGTCTCTTGAAGATCAACATAAGACTATGTTCTCCACTCTATGGGGGAAAATCTATTACCAGGTCATGCCATTTGGTTCAAATATTGATGGAGCCACATATCATCATGAAATGACTATCATTTCCCATGACATAATGAATGACATTTTTTAGGACTATGTTGATTATATACTAGAAAAATCAAGAATAAGAGTTGGACATCTTGACATTCTCCAAAGAATATTTGAGAGGCTTCATGAATATAAAGTCTGCTTGAATCCTAAGAAATGTATCTTTAGAGTCACATTAGGAAAATTACTAGGGTTCATTATATCAAAATGAGGGATTGAATACAAACCTATAAAGGTCAACACTATTATGGAAATGCCTCCACCAAACAATCTTAAATAACTGTGAGGTTTATAAGGAAAGATCCAGTCTATACATAGGTTCATTTCTCAATTGGCAAATAAGTGCCACCAAATTACCCATCTCTTAAAGAAAGTGGTAACATTTTAGTGGGATGAATATTTTTAAATATAATTTGCAAAACTTAAAACACACTTGGCTAGTCCACTAGTCTTATGACTTACAACACAAAGAAATCCATTGCTTATTTATATATCAGCCACAAAACATGCACTGGGGGCACTTTTGGCTCAACATGATGATCATGGTAAGGAACACATTATTTATTATTTAATCCATAATTTTTATCTTATGAATATAATTATATGTCTATTGAGAAGGCATGTTTAGCTATGGTGTTCACCACTCATAAATTTTGACATTATATGGTAAATAATAAAACTATTGTTATCACCAATTTAGATCCTCTTAAGTTACTCTTATCTAAAGCAAATCTTCAAGGATGCATGGATAAATGGATTATGCTCCTTGGTAAGTTTGAAATTGATTACCAAAATCAAATGATAATTAAAGGACAAGTTCTTACTAACTAACTTGCAGAAGCTCATATTAAGGCCACTCAACCTCTCAACTTTGACCTTCTAGATGATTCTATCATGATGATAGAATAAGTATCACAAAAACTTGAATAGTGGATCCTCTATTTTGATGGATCCTTCACATATTGAGGGTCTGGAAATGGCATATTATTGATCATGCCATAGGGGGATCTGATCCCCAAAGCATTCCATATACCATTTCTTTGTACAAATAATATGGCTAAATATGAGGCATTAGTTGTAGGGATCCATCTTGATATATAGTGGGATATTCAAAAATTAAAGGTCTATGGAGATTCATAGCTAATCATAAATTAGACAAATAAATAGTATCAAATAAAGGATGATAAGCTTGTTTCTTATAATCAAATTATCGATAACCTCAAAACACACTTTAAATCTCAAAATTTTGAGAAAATTCTATAAGTCAACAATAGATCTACCAATGCCATGGAAATAATTAGTTCCATGATTCAAATGCATGATAGTGCTAAAGAGTATTAGTTTTTGAATGAAAATATTTTTTAGCTAGCACATATTCTATCAAATTCAGAGAGGATATGCACCATTGTTGATCCTAATCCCTCACTTGAGCTACCAGGGTACCAAAATTTTTATAACTATTTCCATATTCATGTATTTCCTACCAACCTTTCTAATAACCAATAAAAACTATTCCTTCATCACTTAACACATTATATCCTCCTTGGAAACATGCTTTATAATAAAGTCTATGATGGAATGCTTCTTCATTGTTTATCTTTGGGAGAATCCAAGATGGCACTAAAGGAGGTTCATGAAGGAATGTGTAGGGCCCATACCAATGGTGTAGTCCTAGAAAATAAGCTCCTTAGAATAGGCTATTATTGGCAAAAAAAGGAGATAGATGCTTGTAATTATGTAAAGAAGTGTATTCCTTGTCATCAACATGGAAACTTGATACATGCACCTTCCTTACCATTGTAGCTGATCACAACACCATGGCCATTCTCAATATGGGGTCTTGATCTCATTGGGAAAATTAACCCAACATCTTTAGATGGCCATAAGCACATTTTGACTACAACTGGGTACTTTACCAAGTAGATTGAGGCCATTCTTCTCACTTATGTTATCGAGAAAAAAATATCCAAAGTAATTCATTACCATATCATCTATAGATATGGCATCCCAACCCATATTATATCTGATAATGATGGATCCTTTCTGAACCAAGATGTGAAATCTCTTTGTGAAAAATTCAAGATCAAGCACAAGAAATCCACTCCATATAACCTGCAAGGTAATGGATAAGATGAGGCATCAAATAAAACCATTCTAGCCATCTTAAAGAAGATTGTCAATGATGCTGGCTATAGTTGGCACTTGTAACTCTTTCCTACCCTTTGGGCTTATAGAACTAATCATTGTACCCCAACTGGAGCTACTCCATACTCCCTTGTTTTTGGTACTGAATCTATCATCCCAGTCAATATTGAGATCCCATCAATAAGAATATCATTGGATCACATTGAAGATGATGAAGACTATAGAGCCTCATGACTAGAAGAACTAGAGCTTTTTGATGGTAAGCATATGGATACCCTATAAAACTTGTAGGCCTATTAGAATAGATTTTGGAGAAGATACAATAAATGTATTCTCCCTTAAGAATTTGAGATTGGTGATTTAGTTTTGAAAGAGAACCAGAATAATATGAATTTTAAACCCAAAAAGAAAGGCATGTTTTATCCTAATTAGTTAGGACCATTTATTGTCACAAAAAAATATGGATCATAAGCATATCAACTAGCTAAACCTAATGGTGAAGAACTTTTGAAGCCCATGAACATCATACACCTTAAGAGGTTCTACACAGGAAAAACTTTGAACCATTATCTACAAGACCCCTAACTTGGGGGTAACTTGTGCTGACGTAATTTTATCCCACCCTTTTATCTTAGCTTGAATGAATTTTATACTAACTTAGTCTACTTTTCATGATTATAGACTATAAAGGCTTTGAATCCTTGGGACTTTGAACACATTCTTAATTCCATTTTAGATTGATCTCTTAGAAAGCATATTCTTTTTTATGTCTAGGGCATGTTATAATCTTGAACACTTTTTATCCCTTGACCAATTATGATACTGATTATGTCTTATGAACATTATGAACATCCTCAACAGTAGTTCTACAAAGTAGTTTAGCTAAGATAGTATTGTGTAGCTTCAAACCAATGAACAAAAACATCTTCTCAATTCTAGATTATTGCTACACTATTACAGATAGGTGAATACATATACTTATTTTTTACATTAGACTACACATTATTCTATATGGTATTTGTTACTCTTTATTATTTTATCAAGATCCCCACTCTTGTTGATTTGTGAGCATGGGTCGTTGCAGCTGGTTTAGCTATCTTATTGGAACCTCTACTCTCAAGACGTACATCTCCTTGACTAGATGGTCCCACCTTGTGTATATTTTATCTCAAAAAAATTAGAAATACTTTGAAAATACCAATAATATCAGAACATGATCCATAAAAGAACAAAAACATTGTCTCATGCTTCTATACATTTGTACATTCTCATTCTACCATGTTGTGCTCTTACCATTTTACAAGCACAAAGACACCAGTTCATTTCATCTTATCTCATGCACTTGACATTTTTTAAGATCATTCTTTCTCATCTCATCAGCTTCTTATTTGTTAGACCATTCTCATTTTTTTGTTGTATCTTCCATTTCTTTTATAACAATAATCATGTTGTTCTGATCATAATTTTTCTTCTATCCCATTTCCTGGGAGAACTACATTTGTCCTAAAGTTCATGTTGGAACATGCATCCATAGAAATATGTAGGCATCATCCACTTGTTTTATACATCTAGAGTCAACTTAACCAAAAGAATAAAAACATTGTCTCATGCTTCTATACATTTGTACATTCCCATTTCACCATGCTATGCTCTTTCCATTTTACAAGCACAGAAACACCAGTTCATTTTATCTTATCCCACACACTTGCCATTTTACAAGATCTTTCTTTCTCATCTCATTAGCTTCTTGTTTGCTAGACAATTCTCATTTTTTTGTCATATCTTCCATTTCTTCTGTAACATTAATCATGTTCGTCTGATCATCATTTTTCTTCTATCCCATTTCCTAGGAGAACTACATTTGGCCTAAATTTCATATTGGAACATGAATCCATGGAACTATGTATGTAACATCCACTTATTTTATACATTTGGAGTTAGCTTGACCAACCCATTTCTTCTTTTCTCTTCCACCATTTCTTCTATCATTATTCCTCTTTAATCAGGAAACAATTATCATGTCATTGGTATTTGTTATGATGTGGTGGAAAGTAACACCTCTATCACACATGTATGAACATTTGTCTTTAAACCACACTAACTTTGTTTTTGTTTGTGTATGTTTATTTGAGTTTTTTTGGTGTCTTGTTGTTTTTTATTGGTGTTTTGTTTTTCTTTCACACCTCTCCTTTTATTTCTTCTCCTTTTATTACTTCTTGTCTCATCTTAGTCTTGTGTTTCCTTGATTTTTTCTCTCATCTCTTTTGTGTTTCATAACATCTTGATGATCCACATGAATCTTGATTGTTTATATCTTGATCTTATGTTATTACATTTTTCTTGGACCATTTTATTTATTTGATTATTATTCGTATCTTATTTTTCTATTTGATTTTACTTTTCTCTTTTATGTTCAAGAATGCCTTGATGGTCCACATGGATCTTGATTATTCATATCTTAGTCTCATGTCATTAAGACATTCTTGACTTTTATTTTTTAAACATTTTTTTTCCTACTTAAGATCATATCTTAATTTCAAGTTAGCCTCATTTATGTTTTCTTTATCTTTACTCTTTTGTTTAAATGTAAATCACTATAACTCTAGTTTTGGTCATTATTTTACCATTATCTTTAGTTATAGGTATTCACATTTGAATTGGCTTAGTGAAATTGAAATCTTATGTCATTATATGTTATTTATACTTATGATGCCTAATTTATTTTTCTATATCAAGCACTTTGTGCTCAGGTCTCAAAATATTAATGTCAACATCAGCTATGATGAATGATTCTCAAGAACACTTTGTGAAACATAGGCTCATGATATGGAATTAGGCATCTAGGTAACATGCATTTTACAACTCAAATATATGCTTAGACATGCATCTCTTTACACACATTGTGAGTCTAATCAATTCTTGGTCTATTTTCGTCTTTCCTCATTCCTTTCAATCCCAAACTTGGATAAACTACATTGGCTTGAAGTTCATATTAGAACACAAGTCCATGGAACTATGTAGGTAGTGATCAATTTATATTGGGGTCATCTTGTCTATCTTTCATTCTTATTTTATTCTCTTTCATCACTTTGTGCATTCTCATATGCTTGGTTTTATATGGTTATCTAAGCCATTGCACCATCACATGTACGTTTGCACTTACTCACTTTATCCTATCTTTTCAGTTATATCCTTGAGCTATTTTGCTTTATAATTATGCATGTTGGGGCACAACATCCAAAAAACATCCAAATCCAATCAAATTTACAAGGTAAAAATCATTTTTTATTCTTTATAAATGATCAAAATTTTCCCTACTATGGCAAAACTATTTTATCATGATCACATTTGCTCTACTGGAGTACTTTTATCTTCTCTCAAGAGGACATACTAGGATGGAAGAAAAGGATGGACTCTTGAGGGGGCATCATGGGTCTATTCCAATTTATTCTTTAAAACTCTTTTCTTTGAAAAAATGTTGATTCACGTGAATGTCTTGCTACACCTTCTCAAATAAAGGTGAAATATAGACATCCAATTCCTAACACCATTTGTGTTAAAATTGTCTATCTTACTTAAATTGCACTCAAATGCACATTTTAGGTCAAAATCCATAAAACACCCTTAATAGCTCAAACTTGTCACTTACAAGTGCCAGTTTAGGTCAAAGTATCCCTAAATAGGGTAATGCATTTTATGGGCCATCTAACATTGATTAGATAATTTAAAGTTAAAATGACAAATTCACGATTTAGTGCTCTAGATTAGTCTTTTCTTCTAATTCATTTATACACATCATGCACCTTTATTATTTAGTATCATCAACATCGTAAATGGGAATGCAACTTTAATGCATCTAACATCACCTTTTAGTTCCTCTCTAGTCAAGTTATGATCTAGTAATATGACTTTTTGACCATTTTGATTAATTGTGCACCAATTTCCAAATAATTGCATAAATGTTGATTAAATTTGTTTAAGGGTAATTAATAAAAATAAACAGATTAAGTGGATTTTCCATGAGAGTTGTTGAATATTTATTTTTGGAAACTGATTTCTATTAACTACAACATCATGTGACATCATCCATTGGGTGGCATTGATCAAGCCATAAGTTCATAAAATATCAAGGTTATGGGTCACCCATGCTTAGTTAATTCCTCTCATGACTCTTTAATGATTATCTATTTTGATTATATTTATGAGTTTAATTCCAAATATTATGATTATCTATGGCCACACATCTCAATTTTGAGATGGACGGTCATGGTTGATCCTGACCAATCTCAAAATCCTATAAATAGAGAGGCCATAGATATGAATTTTAAGCTTGATTTATGAAAAATTATTTTGAATAATTCTATCTATAATCCTTTGAAATAGGCCATTAAAATTAGTTACATGCTTCATTGATAGGCTAGTTTAGTGATTTGGAATCATGAGCCTAGGTTTTACGGAGAGTTTTTGAGACATTGGAGGAGTTTGCCACCTTTTTTGACAAAGACAAGGATGTTTGATCGAGGGACAACAAGATTTTTAGCCACATGGGTATGGTGAATCAATTTGGGAAGGTAATATGGTATTTTCTTTAGTTCATTTGTTTTTTTCTATCCTTTGTAATTCCCATAAGAATAGATAGGCTTAGTTAGTTAGTTCTTTATACATTTTCATGATTTATGAACTAATATTTGACTACTTGATTTGTAATTCTCTCTAAAATTATGAAAAATTTGTTAAGGTCTCTAACAACAAGGTAAAACCATGTTTTCTTCATCATTGAAGAAATAAAATATTTGACTACTCTTGAATTTCATCACATAGTGAGATGTCTTGTGTCACATGAAGAAAGACAAAGAAACACATTTGAATAAGGTAATGAGAAGTATTTTTATTTAAAATTAAATAGCATAATAAGTGAATGTGACAAAACTAATAGCAAAGTAAACATAAGTACAAGGCAAAGACAATATAAAAAATAACCAAGGATAATGAAAAGATAGGAATCATAATTATGAAATAAAAAACAAAGGAAGAAGAGGAGGGTTGACTAAAATAGGAAGAGGTAGAGGATTATTTTATAATATAAATATGAAATGATATTATTAATACATGTATGGTTGATTTTAATAGGAGTGTAGATTAAAAGTATAAAATTAATGTAAAAGTGTTAATTATGGTAATGATGATGAAGATTATTCTCCATGCAAATTTGTTTTCCCTATGACAAAGATGAAATCATTCCCAAATTGATTTGGTACCTAAATTTAACTTGTTCCAATCACATATTGGGGAATAATGAATCATTCCATATGATAGATAAAATTTTAAAAACCAAGATCAAATTCAATATTTAGATGTTTTTGAAAAAGGGACTATGAAGGTGAATATAAGAGAAGGTAATAAATGTATATATGATATTTATTACACCCTAAAGTTAAAACATAATTTGTTTATTTTTGGTGAGCTTTTTGAAAATAACTATAATGTGGTGTTTTATGGTAATAAATCTAAAATTTATCACAAGAATAAAGTAAATAAGGTTTTTGTAATTGTATTATGTCTAATAATAGGATGTTGCCATTGAAGTTTGGATAACACGGTAGTATCCTCATGATAATATGGCATATGAATATAAGAGTTGGTTTTGGCATTTTAGGTATGGGCACTGGAATTTTCAAAGTTTCAAGTTGATAAAATCATAATAATTGGTCTACAGTTTGCCAATGATTGAAGACAACAAGGAGGTTTGTGAAGGTTGTGTAAAAGGAAAACATGAAATAATTTTTTTTTCCAAAAGGCAATGCATGGAAGGCTCATCATCCACTTCAATTGGTTAAATTTGATTTTTTTGGTCCTATGAAAATAAAAAGTTTGGGTATTTAATTAAATTTATTTGTGATTACTTAGGAAAGTGTTAGGATTATTTTTATAGAAAAAATTGAAGCATTCAAAACATTTAGGAGGTTTAAATCCCCCATAGAGAATGAAAGGATTGACCGTGGAGGTGAATCATTTTAAAAATATTTTGTGGATTATTATGATTTGAATAAAATCAAAATAGATCGAAAGAATGCATAAACTTATAATAAAATGGTGTGGTTGAAAGGAAGAACCATATAGTGTTAGAAATGGCAAGGATAGTGTTACAAATAAATGGATTCATAAATTATTTCAGGGGTGATGTAATAGCTAAAATATTATATGACTCCATATGAAGCATGGTATGAAAATAATCCTAATGATTAAAAAAAAAAATCCTTTGTTTAGCCTATGATCATGTAGCTAATCAGAAAAGAAATAAGTTAGATCTAAAGAGTGAGTTTTGTATTTTTGTTGGGTACAATGAATAATGTAAAACTTATAGGATTTATAATCCTCTCACTAAAAACATTGTTTTGTCAAGGGGCATAATGGTGGATGAAAGGGGAGTGTATGGTCATGAAAATGATAAAGGCCATAATGAAAAGTCTAAATCTATTTTTTATTATGATATAATTGATGATATTTCCTATGAGTATCCCACTAATAATACATTTATAAGTACTAAAATCCCCTCATCTAATTATTTGATTCCAAGTACAAGTCTAGCTTCAAGTCCTAGTTATTAAATTAAGGTAATAATAATGAAAATTTATCATAGTAAAATAAGTCAATAACATGAAGAAGGTAAAGTAGGTAAGAAGGTAAATCATGATTTATTTACTCAAATTTATTTTAAACCATCATGTTTTGAAGATGCACACACTAGTGATGTTTGGGTGCAATAAATATAAGAAGAGATGGATTCCATTCATAGGAATAATACTTGGAAACTTCTAAAACTTACACATAACAAAATTTTTAGTGATACTAAATGGGTTTAGAATACTAATTACAATAGTGATAGAGTGTTTAAAGAAAAAATACATGTATATTTGAAAAAGGCATCACTAAAATAAATGGCATAGATTTTAAAAAGACCTTTGCACTAGTGGTAATTTAAGAGACTATTAGAATGGTGATTTGACTAAAAACTCAAAATAAATAAATCATAAATCCCATGGACGTGAAAAATATATTTTTAAATGTGTAATTACAAGAGGAAGTATATTTACAACAACCACAATTATTTCTAGCATAGGGAAAATAATATCAAGTCTAGAAGTCATAGAAGGCTATATATGTCCTTAAGACAACACCAAGAGCATGATATGCCCAAATTTATGGATATTCTAGCATAATTTCTTTAAATTAAGCAATAGTGAGCCTACTCTTTACTAAAATAAATAAGGTAATGATATCCTTATTATCAGTTTATATCTTTATTATTTGTTTATATATGGGAAATAGTTCTAAGATGAATGATGAATTAAATATTCTATGTGTAGATACCTAAATCTAGTCACATGTACTTGGAATTGTTAATTATTGACACATCCTAAACAATGTGACTTTTACCAAAATACAAAACTCTTAGTTGTCATTCCTATAAATCATTTATCTATATATGAGTTTGACCCTATTTTCTCCACCACTATTACACTTATATTTCCAATTAAAATACTAAAATAACTTTATACTCCCCTCAAACTTTCTATAAATTAGGATTGTTATCCCTAACTTTATGAGATAGGTCCACACTAGGTAGATGTAATATCCCCTATCAATAGAGATATATGAAAGACACAAAACTATGATACCAAAGACCAAAGCTCTGATACCACTGTAATATCCCCTTCAATCAGGGAATATAGACACATATAAAGCTCTGAACAAGATACAATTTGCAGAATAGATTCAAACATGCATAAACAAATCACAGATCTTATCATTCATCCAGCTGATTACAATAGATGTCCTTTCTTATGCAAACCAAAGAATATTATAGATATGGTCTTAAAACCCTAAAATTATGCAAACTGGGAATAAACTTGCAATTCTGGAAGTCTCGGCCTGCTGTGTCGAACACACAGTCGCCGGTGTCGGTCGATATACTACCAACGTCGGTCTCTATAGGTCCTTATCTGCCGACGTCGGTCCTCAGACGGCCGATGTCGGTCACTGGGGATCTCTGTCTGCCGGTGTCGGTATCTGCGTGGATCTGTACGGACCTGTATGGACTTAGTACGGCTGCCAGCCTATCTGTTCTTAACCCCTGATTGCTGAACCACCTGATCTGAAGATATATTATTCTAATACAGAATATCTCTATCTGTATAATTTATTGGATCAAAACTAAATAAAGATAAATACCTGAAATATCTGTAATAACTTCTGTGTGAAGTTATCTCTCAACCTTGAAATTCTGTGATAACTTCTGGATGAAGCTATCTCTCAAATCTGTACCTCTATGATAACTTTTGGATGAAGCTATCTCTCAGTTTGGCAATAGATCGGCTGATCTTTCACAACCTCTGAATTGCACACAATGAAGAGTTGACGTTCTCCACTGCAAATGGAATCCTGGAACCCTTGGCTCAGTCTTCACAGAAGAATTTCTCCAATTTCAATAATCAATTCATACATACATAATGAACAATGGTCTCCATGAGAAACCCTTATACCCTCAAAAAGATATGCTTGCCCTAATTAGGGTTTCTTAAATTAGAATTAGGGTTTCTAATTAAAAATAGGCTAAATAATTAATATTTGATTAAATCAATCAAATATTAATATCTCCCTCAATACATGTCAGATCGATGAACCGATCGAAGCTAGTGAATCAGGGAGTGATTCCGCACATAACCATACCACAATTAAGGCGCTCTGCTGCATATCAAATATCTCTAAAAAGTAGGAGCCTAGGCCAAACATGTCCGAAATAACCTAAATGAAAATCAAATGTCCTGTGAATCAAAGTCAATCCAAGCTCCATTATGACCCTCTATCCATCCTATTAGCCTACGAAGGTCGTATAATAGGCCAATCATCAAATCTGTCAATGTCCATGAAAAAGGGGACATGACAATCCGCCCCTCCGAAAATTGCTTGTCCCCAAGCAATCTCGGAACAATGAACTACTCGATCCACCTGGATCCCAAGGAAAAAGTTGTGTAACAACCATCATGTCACCAATCAATCCATGTGAATAAACCATCAACATCAACAGCATCAACAGTATCAAAATCAGCAACTGAAAAACTGCACTCAACACCCAAACAACTATCTGGAGACCAACTGTAGATGCCGGTAGAAGAAACCACACTGTGGAACTCAAGCCAACTAAAACATCCACTCTGTCAAAATTCAAGTCCCCGTCTAACTGATACCCACACCCAACTAGACCGTGGATATGACAATCATGGGTCCCTGAGTCACTGACACCAAAATTAATCTCTAAATGCAAAGAAAAATAAGGAGCATACCTCACCGTAAGATGCTGGTAAGAACCCCCAAACTCTGCTACTGGCACACTATTGCCAAACTGGGACTCAATGGATGGCTCCAATCTCGGCTCAACAAACATCACCTCAACATCCCTGTAAGGTAACATAGTAGAAAGGGTTCATAGAATCTCCTCACCCAATCTGCTAATAGCACTAGAACCTCAGACAAGAACACCTTCTGTCATCTTATGTGAGTCCAGACGAACACCTGCACTATCCAACAAATACTCCATGAATGGTTTAGTGCAGTAGAAATTATATGTGGAAGCATCAACATACTCCCCCACACACTCCAACTGATCTCTCTGTACAGGAGGCACAACCAACTGTACCACACTGTCATCCGTGTGAGAATAATCAATCTGGAGACATGACTCCACTGGCATCTCAAACTCATCAGAATCAGCAAGATCCAAATCCTGTATATGTGTATCAGCCTCAACAATATGCTCCTCAGCAACAACTGCAGGAATGTACTCATCACCAACCACCTCAATATACAAATGATCAACGTCAAAGCTCATATCAACAGACGGAGTATCAACAACTATAGCATCACTGTCTAACTCTTCCATACAGAAAGAAACAACTGGTGAAACTAAGTCCTCAAAACTGTCCACTGTGTTCTCCTGAGTATCATCTACAATAATCGGATCCTGGGACTCTTCTACAATCTCTACCATCGCTGAGAGATCATCAACCCTCAGTGCACTAACATCTGAGCACCCCTGTACACTCTGAGTGCAAGCATTAAACTCATCCTCATCTTCACTATCTCCTATCTCATAATCATAATAATCATGGGACATGCTACTCTCTTGTCGAAGTGATCTGTAGTGCTCTCTCCTATGCTTAACAAAGCGATCAAAAGGCAACAACTTCTGAATTTGAGGTGGTACTAACTCCCACTCCTCATTCACTGTCATATACCGTGTGGGTTTGTTTTTGGATGTAGGATATGAAAGAGATTCATTCAACCTCTTCAAACTTAGTTTCAACTTCCTCATATCATAGTCCCATCGACTCTGAGTATATGAAGTCATCATGATACTTTACCCAAGCTACCCAACAGGATGGCAAGACATTAGCTCTGATGTGCCCAACAGGATGGCAGGAATTTAGCTCTGATGTGCCCAATAGGATGGCAGAAATTTGGCTCTGATACCACTGTAATATCCCCTGTCAATAGAGATATATGAAAGACACAAAACTATGATACCAAAGACCAAAGCTCTGATACCACTGTAATATCCCCTTCAATCAGGGAATATAGACACATATAAAGCTCTGAACAAGATACAATTTGCAGAATAGATTCAAACATGCATAAACAAATCATAGATCTTATCATTCATCCATCTGATTACAATAGATGTCCTTTCTTATGCAAACCAAAGAATATTATAGATATGGTCTTAAAACCCTGAAATTATGCAAACTGGGAATAAACTTGCAATTCTGGAAGTCTCGGCCTGCTGTGTCGAACACACAGTCGCCGGCGTCGGTCGATATACTACCGACGTCAGTCTCTGTAGGTCCTTATCTGCCGATGTCAGTCCTCAGACGGCCGATGTCAGTCACTGGGGATCTCTGTCTACCGGTGTCGGTATCTGCGTGGATCTGTACGGACCTGTACGGACTTAGTACGGCTGCCAGCCTGTCTGTTCTTAACCCCTGATTGCTGAACCACCTGATCTGAAGATATACTATTCTAATACAGAATATCTCTATCTGTATAATTTATTGGATCAAAACTAAATAAAGATAAATACCTGAAATATCTGTAATAACTTCTATGTGAAGTTATCTCTCAACCTTGAAATTATGTGATAACTTCTGGATGAAGCTATCTCTCAAATCTGTACCTCTGTGATAACTTCTGGATGAAGCTATCTCTCAATTTGGCAATAGATCGGCTGATCTTTCACAACCTCTGAATTGCACACAATGAAGAGTTGATGTTCTCCACTGCAAATGGAATCCTGGAACCCTTGGCTCAGTCTTCATAGAAGAATTTCTCCAATTTCAATAATCAATTCATACATACATAATGAACAATGGTCTCCATGAGAAACCCTTATACCCTCAAAAAGATATGCTTGCCCTAATTAGGGTTTCTTAAATTAGAATTAGGGTTTCTAATTAAAAATAGGCTAAATAATTAATATTTGATTAAATCAATCAAATATTAATATCTCCCTCAATACATGTCGGATCGATGAACCGATCGAAGCTAGTGAATCAGGGAGTGATTCCGCACATAACCATACCACAATTAAGGTGCTCCGCTGCATATCAAATATCTCTAAAAAGTAAGAGCCTAGGCCAAACATGTTCAAAATAACCTGAATGAAAATCAAATGTAGAAATCCTGTGAATCAAAGTCAATCCAAGCTCCATTATGACCCTCTATCCATCCTATTAGCCTACGAAGGTCGTATAATAGGCCAATCATCAAATCTGTCAATGTCCATGAAAAAGGGGACATGACACTATTACACTTATATTTCCAATTAAAATACTAAAATAGCTTTATACTCTCCTCAAACTTTCTATAAATTAGGATTGGTATCCCTAACTTTATGAGATAGGTCCACACTAGGTAGATAGGTCTATTTCTATGGACTGGTACACCTAGAATGGTTGAGCCTCACCTTAAATAATCCCCAGCTTCGAAAAATTTAAATATCTTTTGGGTATCCCCACACATTTCATAAGGTTGCATAAATAAAATTATCAAAATAGTTTTCTATAAATAAAAATAAAAATTCATTCATTATTCATAGCTTAGAACTATCTATTAATCACTTACACACTATTTCACATTGAGAAAATATTCCCTATTATTCCCAAATCTAAGTTCATTGACAAGGATTAGCCAAAACCCAAGTCTAAAATATCTCAAATAAATTCAAGAGATATCATTATCAAGTATCAAAGCCATATTTATAGTTGCATACATATAGTCAAGGAGCATAGTTGCACAATCAATTTTGGGAGAAAACTACATGTACATTGATTTATATATTCTAAGTATCAGTACATGTAGGAACTATTTAATAAATAAAGGGGTGATTTAGATTAGTTCAACCCATTACACTACCTCTCTCATTTTTTATGTTTTAAGCACACACAAAGACCCCTAATATTTCCAAAGTAAACAAAATAAAAATAATGATATTGGCATGGAAAAATATATATTTAATAATTCAATCCCAATTAGTGGATACATACATATATGATGGAATAGTTATATTTTTACCATAGTCAATGCAAACAACTCCACAGTCAACATATGTCGCTACCTTGTGTTCTTGTCTAGGGAGCATGGTTATGTCCAAGAATATTCTTAGAATGTATTATTAATCTATAATTTTATCAATTATAATTTAATATATATTTCACTATCTTAACTCTATTATATTAAAGTTAAAAAATTACATAGTCAACTGAAACAACCATCGTACATAATTGTTTAAGGAGTGTAGACATGGCAAAAAATATTTCAAATTCTTATATTCATCGGTCTTATTTTATATTAATTCATATTTTTAGACATCAAAAATAGTAAACATAAATTCATATTTAAGATAAGTACATCTCTTTTTATTATTTTATAAAAGTAATATATATATATATATATATATATATATATATATATATATATATATACCAAATTAGAATTGTTAATAATTTTATATATTTAACATTTTGATCTCTTTAAATATTTATGCCTATTAGACAATAATTTAAATTATTAAATAAAAAATAGGATAAAAAATATTTTTTAAGCTAACATGAACCCATTATAGACACATACATCTAGGAATAGGTATTTAAAAAAATGAGTTCTTGACACAATCCAAACCACATGACTTATGCTTTAGTACATGACTCTTATTTTCCATTCATATAATCTACTCATCTATATGTGGGATTGACCATTTGATTTATATTATTACTACATAGAACCTTCAATCCCAAAATATCAATTTTCTTAAAATCACCATCATATTATATCAATCTCAAGACATATGTTCCTCTAGACAAGTCTGGCCTAAGAAGACAGGGGTGAAATGCGTTGTTATCCACTCAGGCTAGTCATGTCTTATACCAAATAATGAATAGTTTCCAAATTTTAAATTAATATTTTGAGTCTTCTTACATGTTTCATAAATTTAGATATATTAATATTTCAAAATATTCACCTATAACAGACACAAAGTGTCATTCATTATCCCTAGTTGTTATTCACTAGGTACAAGTATTTACACTTCTAATCCTTAAAAAACTATACCCTTTTATTTAAAAATTATGAATTATTCATAATGAGAAGTCATAATCCAAGTCAAGGTCCCTCTAAATCAAGTCAAGAGATATCATTTTAATGTATAAAATGCATGTTCTAACTACATGCATATGGTTAAAGGACCATAATTTCACATTCACTCTAGGTGGGATAAATACATGCACTTGATTTCCCTCCTAAGAGTATTGGATATGTAGGTACATGTCAATCATGAATAAGGTTATTAAAGTCAACTCAACCCATTAAAGTCCACTCTCTTTATTTTATATTTATAAGCTATCAAAGTGCCCTAGGGGTTCCAAAAGAAAGAGAAAACAAATAATAATGTATACATTGATAAACCCTAAGTGTGATATATTATAATTATTATCATATATAGGTGAAATAGGTGTATTGATCTACTTTAATTCAAATTATGTGAAAATAAGTCCATAGACAATGAACTCATGTGTACTCACCACTACCCTTATAAAATAGACCTGTATAGAAAAAAAATACTTCTACCTCTAATATTTCATTTCCATATTCTTGATTTCTATATCTTTTTTGTATCAACTTTATCATGGTAAACTAAGACAAGTCTGCAATCATTGTCCACTTATAGTGAACCTATCCAAATTTTATTTGTAATCCTAATTATAATATTAATCGGGCATAGTCACCTCTTATTCTAATTTTCATGGTTAAATGGTTATAATAGTAAGTAAATATCATTGTGCACATCTCTTCCTATTAATTTTCTAGAATAACAAGTTTCCATATTTATCAATTTATCAAATTCAAAATATTTGAATATTTTATACCTTTAAAATTATGATATTGAAATATTTACACCTATTTTTATAATCAATACTTCTTAATAACAGTAGTATTTTATCAAAAATAGGGTAAAACATATTAGTGAACTGACCCTTTGTTTTTAAGTCTCTACTTTATTTATTTATTTTTTACTTTTACTTTCTTCTTGTATAAATTTTATTATAAAATTTTTAAAACTCATAAGTGCTACAATTTTGGTAAAAATGGTTGTTAAGTTTTACCTATGATATGATGTGATGGGTATTTACCCAATAATCAATCCATTATTTAACACTATATAAATATTAGTTTCCACATATTACATGGTATATCAAAAATACCTATGATTTTATCTTCAGCGATAGGAAGCCTTCAAGAATTTGTTCTTATAGTTCACCAAAAAGTGGTTATAATTAGGAAGTTACTCTCAATGTACCCCATGATATGTTATTGTGATGAATCCTATTTTTTATAATCCTCCATGATGTGTTCACTATTTACAATTGGGATTAGTATATCTGAGATCTTATAAGACAACCAAATGGCATTCTTCATACTTAGAGCCTTTGATTCTTAATATTCACATCGATGGTAAGAAATGCATCCAAGATGATATCTTTTCTTTTCATGAAGCACAAATATGTAGCATGACACGTGTCTAATATATATGGTATGATGAAAAAAAATTAGGTATTATTATTGAGAATTAATGTTGTATTGGATCAATTGAGTTGGTAGTAATACTTGGCCTGAAAAACATGCTCCATTATATTTCACATTAACCCTACCTTGGATTAATGCAAAGCATAATTAGTAAAATCATGGTTGATATCAATGGAGGAAATAATATGTGAATATTAAGAGTATGTCACATTTGAGCATAAAACTATAATGGTTACAATCTCAAGAGAAAACTAATCCATCAAGCAAGAATAGAAAAAATAAAATTCTTCTTCAACTATATTTCTATAAAATATAGCCAATATAATCATATGATAAAACACATTTATAAAATAAAAATATGTCAAAAATTTTCAACAACACACTATAGTTTAATTGGATCTACATATACAAATACTAATAATGGTAAGAGTGACATGCAAAAAAATAGGACCAAGATGATGATTATGATCATGTAAAATATTGGTATAACACTCCTAATGACACATGACCTAAGCAATCCCATCCCATCTCAATTTGTGTTTTAACACATAACTCATATGATGACAAGATATGTTATGTAAGAACTACATGAGAACATCTTGTTTACCAAGTCACTGGTTAGGTTGTAATACTTTCCATTGTACATTGCTTCCTCATATATACTAGTCTTATTTATTATTCTTTTCTTATACCCTTTAGTTTTGTGTCATTTATCCCTTTCCATTTTATTGTCTAACCCAATCCAAACATATATGATAATATCCTAGAAATAATTTTAATACACATATTTTGCATCATGTTACTTGCACATTCTTGTATATTGACTATATACACATTATTTGGCTTCCATTTGAGCTTAAATTAATGTGGACTCTTAGTTATAACATTGATTCTTTCCCATTATGGGCATGCAAATTCTTATCTCCACATATGATATTGATCTACATTATTGAAATATACATATACAACGGTCTTTTTGGATCCCTCCATTTCATCTATTTTAAAATAATTTCTAATTTCCTTTGTATATGTTTCAAAAATTTAAAATCATTAAAAATAACAATTCAAAAGTTATCAAACATTTCTAGAATCTTAAAAAAATTTAAAATATTATCAAAAATATAAAAATAATCATGACTTTAGCATGCCATGAGTTGTTAGTTTACTTCCTTACAATATTATTTATCACATGTGTGGTAGATAAAATTTTCTCTTTTGATGTAATACATACATATTATACATGAATTATTAGATATTGGTTTCCATTTTACGTAATGGCCATGCCTATGTTGGGGGCATCTTAATCTAGAAGTTATATTATCATGGGTTATATATATTTATGACCTTTATACAATGTCAAGCTACATATATTACAATTGTCTCTCTACTTAATTAAATTGTGTTATGTGGATATGCTAGTTTGATATGATGTAACATTGATACATATGGATGGAAAAGACTAGTTTACACTTTTTATATGATCCTTTGATATTGCTACTTTATTGCATGATAGGTTATGAATTATTATTATTATTATTATTATTATTGTCGTCCTTTTCCTTTGTATGAAAAATAATTATTAAAACATATCTATAATAATTTTTCTTGGTATATATGCCATTTTAACATGTACCTTGTCTCTAATATTTTTAATGTTCTTTGCATGTGGCCCTTAGCCTTATTTTTTGAAAAATATTCATTTCCATTGTATGCCACCTTGGGATATATTGTGTGACATTGTGTGTTGTGCTTATTTTTATTGTTGAGAATGATTAGTGTTGCCATGATATGTATCATTCACTTTGACTATGTAGTATAAATTCAACAATGGTTACTTTATTATATGTATCATTGTGATATCTATCTATAAAAAAACTTTTATACCTCACGTTAAATATGTTACATGCATGCTTCAATGATAATTACTATACTATTATGACATACGCTGAATATTATGACATAATGCTACATGATTACATCCTTATCACATGATACACTTAACTATTATTTTTAGATGAGTTAGTTTCAAGCTACCTCCCTCATCTCAAATTAGGGGAAACACAATGAGTTTTTCTTAGAGATATAAGATTCTATGAGAAGACCAAAATTAGATTTAGGATAGATCACATGTTTCAAATAATCAAAATTTAATTTATAAAAATAAAATTAATTCAAAAATTATACCTTATGATAGAGTATAGGTTTCAAAAAATCAAATTAATTTTAATAATCAGATCTTATGATAAATTACTTTAAAAATTTCAAAGAAATTTAAAAAATAGATTTGGGACAAAGTACATATTTCAAAAATATAAAGTTTCAAAAATTCAAAGTTTTAAAGATACAAATTAATTTATAAATCAAACACATGACATATATTGGCATAAATTGATGGGTCTATATGAAATGCATATGTACTCACTTTGTAAAAACTCAAAGTACATAATCATACATCATTGAATACATATGTGTGAACATATGAAAAATAGTACAAGATCAAATTTACAAGTTTCACATACAGTCATAATTGATCATATAGTTACATGTCATACAATATCACTTGGCACATATCTAGGGGCCATGATACTTATTTATGCTCATAAACACATTTCAAAAGTTTAAAAAATCATGATATATCTTCATGTACATTTTAAAATTTCAAAAGGAATGATAATTGTGCATGCATGTATATTTTTTAAAAATTTTAAGGGCATGATACTTGTTCATGCACATTTTAAAAGTTCAAAATTTACAATTTCAAAAGAAAAATGTTCATTTGAATTTAAATTCACTAAGGTCTTGATGGGGGCATGAATATTCTTCGTTATCTTTTCTATCATGAAAAAATAATCTATATCCATCTATACTGGTTTGATTCAATCTATTATGGATAATGTACACTCAAGTTTAGTGACACTCAATAACTAGCATTTCATTAAATTTGGATATATACCTAATAATCTAAACTTCTAGTACCACCTTAAAATTGGTACCCAATATACCTTGTATTGGAATCCAATTATTTGATATATAATTATGAAAATATCAAAATTGGAATACTATAGTATCACATCTTAATTCTAATATCGATACTATAAAAACTAATAAAGACAACTTGAGGGTTTACTCTGGGCTAGAATATGTCTAGATTTAATGAAATTTTTCTTCAATGGCCTTGGAATTAATTTTATAAAATCCATTTTGGGTTTCAATATTTTGTTACAAGTGATGTAAATTCAAGTCTCGTAACACTTAATGACCTTGGAATCACTTCTAGGGAATCATTGTGATTTTGCCTTCTTATAAATTAATGAATTGAGTACTTATCCTTATTCATGATAGTTAGAATATTAATCTTTCCAACTCAATGGATTGATTAGTTATTCAAATATTTGAATTGATCACTCTTAATTATCTATTGGTTAAATATAATGAATCATTTCTCTAAATGATTCAATAAAGGGGCATAGTTATCCATATTCTCAATAAGTTACAAGCTAATATGGTTTCATCTCCATACAAGTGTACTCCTTATTAGGAATATAGAAAATAGAGAAATATTAATTAATTAAAGACAAATAAAATGTAGAAAATAAAAATCAAGATAGATACAAAGATAATTTAGTTCACCCAATATGGGTTACGTCCACACAAAAATAGCCAGTTCTTCTCTTTATTCAGTCTAACAAAATAAAGGGATAAAACCTATAATATATCCACTACAATATCTTATTTATTCACATACAACATGATGCCATAATTACAATGACCTCATATCAAAATGAGGGTTACATATAGGGCAAAAATGTAGAAACATAATTTTTACCATTAGATCTGTAACCTAATAGTGAATGGTTTAGATTTACTATGAAATTACAATATTTTACAATGCATTTTTAAAAAAAATTGCTTTAGGCATGCCACCCCTAGACCCCCACAATGGCCATAGTGATGGATAATTTCCTCCCCACACCCCACTATTAGGAACCAGGCATTATAATAAGATCAGGCTCCACCATCCAACAATCTCCCACTTGGAGATTGACTATTACAACTCCACTGCTATAACTCTTCCTTAGAATTTTATTTGAACTTTAACCATGGCATGTTTCTCATCTTCCTTGTTATCCCTAAATACCTATTAAAGATAAATAACTCTCAATATTCTCCTTTGTGACTACTTTTATTAGCATATGTATAAGATTCTAATTTGTATGGATTTTTTCCAACTTCAGTGGACCATCCTCCAAAATTGAATGAATGATATGATACTTGAGTTGTATATGTTTGGTTATTGAGTGGAATGCTAAGTTATTTTCTAAATGAATTACACTCTGGATATCACTATGAAACCTACAATCTTCATGTTTATGCCTCAACTCTTTCATGAACCATTGCATCCACATCATCTCCTTGCTAGCTTCTATAGCTGTAACATACTCTACCTCTATAATTGACAAAGCAACTATCTTATGAAAATTTGAAATCCAACTAACTATTGTATCACCAAGAGTGAAAACAAAACCTATGGTGCTCCTCTTACCATCTAAACATCTAACCATGTCTGCATCAACATATCTTTATAAATTAACATCTGAATCTTCATAACATAATCATCTGTCAGTAGTCCCTTTCAAGTACCTGAGAATCCACTTGACTACATCCCAGTGATCCTTTCCTAGATTATTCATAAACCTACTGACAACTCCCACTGCATGAGCAATATTTGGTCTTGTGAAAACCATAAAATACATTAAACTTCCAATTATTGAAGCATGTGGAACTTTAGACATGTAATTGATTTATTCTTGCATTTTAAGACATTGTTCCTTGCTTAATTTAAAGTGCCATCCCAAAAGTGTACTTACAAGTTTTACATCTTGCATATTGAACCTAACTAACACCTTCTTGATGTACTCTTCTTGAGACAGTGTCAATTTTGTATTTTCACAATCTCTTGTTATTCTCATATCAAAGATTTGCTTTGCATCACCCAAATTCTTCATTACAAAAAGATTTGCTAAGTTTATATTGAGATCATTTATATCTTGAATGTTAGACCATACAATAAGCATGGCATCTACATAAAATAATAAGATAATATAACTATCATTATCTAATCTCTTAAAATAAACATAGTGGTTAGAATGACATCTACATAACCTTGTTCTATCATAAACATGTCAAATTTCAAATACCACCCCCTTGGAGCTTGCTTTAGACTATACAAACTCTTCTTCAATTTGCACACCATTTTATCCTTACCTTTTAATTCATATCCCCATGGCTCCTCCATATATATTCCATCCTCCAAATCACCATGAATGAAATAAATCTTCACATCTAAATGTTCAAAGTGAAAATATTCTACTACTACCAACCTTAAAATAGTTCTTATAAAAGTCATTTTTACAACTAGATAAAAAAATTTGTCAAAATTAATAAATTTCTTTTATGCAAACCCCTTTATAAAAAGTCTAGCCTTGTACCTCTTTTTACCTTCATCTTCTTCCTTCAAGCTATAAGCCAATTTATTATAAAATGCTCTTTTACTTGTAGGAAACTAAACCAAATACCATGTTTTGTTATGTACCAATGACTCCATCTCCTCTTTCATACCTTTCTCCCACTTCTTTTTGGTTTCTACCTATATTAATTCTTCATAGCTTTTTGTCTCACCACCATTAGATAATAATAAAAACTAAAGTGAAGGAGAGTATCGTTCAAGGAGTCTACTTTGGTAGATATTCTAACTACACTTTTAGGAGTTTATGGTACTTGTTGTAATTGTTGTACATTCTAATTTTTTAAATTTTTAAATTTTCATTTCCTATGATTTCATCAAGTACTGCATATTTTATATTTGGCTTTTCTTGTTTCTTTCCCTACAACTGATCTCTGTACATGGCCTTCTCATTAAATATCACACCTCTATTCCTAATGATTTTGTAATTTTCAAAATCCCATAAATGGTAACCAAAATAATTAACTCCACATCTAATAAAATTACATTTATTGGATTTTTATTCAAGCTTGGTTCTATTTTCTTTATCAATATGGATAAATGCTTCACAACCAAGAATCTTTAAGAAGGAATAATGTACCCTTTTACCTATCCATACTTCTTCTAAAATGCCACCATCCAAAGGAGTTAAAAGCCCTCTATTTATTAACTGAACAGTAATATCCACAACATCTACCCAAAACTATAATGGAAACCCTACATGTAATCTCATGCTCCTTCCATGCTCCATGATTGTCCTATTTATCCTTTCTGACACACCATTTTTTTGTGGTGTTATTGGAACCATTATCTCTCTATGAATCCCATAAGATAAACAATAATTATCAAATTCCTTGATGAAATATTCACCTCCATTATCTAATCTGACAAACTTCAACTTATTTCCTATCTCATTCTCAACCAAAGCTTTCCATTTCTTAAAAGTATCAAAAATATCACATTTTTTTGTGTGCAATAAACTTGAGTTTTCCTAGTTTCATCATCAATATAAGTAACATAAGAAGAAGAGACACCAAGGGATGATAATTGAGCTAGTCCCCATTTATCTGTATGCATAGGTTCTAGCTTGTCATCCTTCTTTATCTTCCAAACTCTAAAAAAATTGACTCTCTTCTATTTTTTGTACACACAATCCTCACATAATTTGAAATCGACCTTCTTCAAATCTGGCAATAAATTTTTTGAGTGGAGAATTTGCATCCCCTTCTCACTCATGTGTCCAAGTCTATGGTGCCATAATTTTGTATCCACTTCTATAGAAGCTAAAGTAATAGAAGAGTCAAAATTACCATTAGATAAATATAATGTACCTACCTTTTCTCTTTTTTCTATTACTAGTGATCCTTTAGTGACCTTCCATAAATTTTATGCAAATATAATTATGCATCCCTCACTTCCCAACTGATCTGTTAAAATTAGATTTATTTTCAACTCAAGATCATACCTTACCTCATTTAGCAACCATTTGTTTGCATTCTATAATTTTATTTTTATCTTACCCTTTCCTACAATTTTACAGAGTTCACCATCACCCAAATAAACCTGTCCAAAATCACCTTGAACATAGTCTTAAAAATATTTCTTATGGGGTGTAGCATGAAATGAAGTCCCTAAATCTAAAACCCAAGAATCATGAATTTTATCTAAAGAAAGGATTAAATCATCTTGTAACACATCACCTAATACCTTTGCTTATTAATTTGTATTTTATTATCAATCTTCTTATTTTCATTTTTGAAACCAACAATCTTTCTTCATGTGTCTTTTCTTGCCATAAATATAGTACACCAATGTTCCTCTAGATTTGGATCTATCCTTATTAGACTTACCATTATTACCTAGGCCCTTTCCTCTATTCTTTTATCTTCCCCTACTGTCTATAGTCAAAGTATTTCCTGAAGTGTCACCTGTGTTTTTTTGTCACATTTTCTCACTAAGAATAACACCAATAACATTATCAAACTTTAAAGCATTCCAACCAAAGGCATAATTATTCATAGCCATGACCAAGGCATTCCATCTTTCTGAAAATGAACATAGAATCTAAAGAGCCCAAACCTCATCATAAAAATTTGCTCCTATAGAGCTTAACTAATGTTTGATCATGTTAAATTCATTTAAATGATCAGCAATAGACCCACCTTCTGACATTTCTAGATTAAAAAAAACTTCATAATAAATACGTTGTTGAAAGTTGAGGATTTTTCATACACTCTATCTACTACCTTTGTCACATATAGTGTTATCTTTTATTTTGATATATTTAAGGCCACCAATGCTACCAGGCACAACTATATTATTTCTATTGTCTTTCTATCAAGAACCTCCCAATCTCCATCCTTCATAGTCACTAGCTTCTTTGTTATTCTACCCAATGGTAGGAAAAGATCCTTTTGATATAGATAGTCCTCCATTTGCATCTTCCATAGCTAGTAGTTTTGTAAGTTGAAGTTTTTTACCTTAAACTTTCCTTCTTGTGCCATTGCTCCCACTTGAACCAAGAACCATTTTTTCTTGCGAGTTTATCTACCAAATAAACCTTTGAATCTTATACTAGTTGTTAGGAATATATACCATAGAGAAATATTAATGAATCAAAGACAAAAATAAAATGAAAAAAATACAACACAAGATAGCTATAGATTTAATGTGGTTCACCCAATATGGGCTACATCCACATAGAAACAACTAATTCTTCTCTTTATTCAATCCAACAAAATGAAGGGATAAAACTTGAAATACATCCATTTCAATCTCCACTTCACTCATATACAATGTGTAATCATAATTACAATGACCTCATATCGAAAAGAGGGTTACATATAGGGTAAAAATGCACAAACATAATTTCTACCATTAGATTTATAACCTAATAGTGAATGGTATAGATTTACTAGGAAATTTTAATATTTTACACTGCATTTTTAACAAAAATTTTCTTTGGGAATGCCACTACTAAAACCCCATGGTGACCATAGTTGGAGTAATTTCCCACACATACCTGCTATCAAGAATTAGGAATTATAATAAGATCAGGCTCCACCATCTAATAATCTCCCACTTGTAGACTGATTGCTTCAACTCCACTGCTACAACTATTCCTTAGACATTTATTTAAACTTTGATCCTAACATGTTTATCATATTATTTGTTATCCACGAATACCTATTGAATTTGAAAAACTCTTTGGATTCTTATTTGTGACTTCTTTTGATAGCATATCTATAGGGTTTTGACTTGTATGGATATTTTCCAACTTCAATTGACCATCTTCCAAAACTGAATGAATGAAGTGATACCTAAGTTGTATATGTTTGGTTCTTGAGTATAATTATGAGTTATTTGATAAATGAATTGCACTTTGAATATCATTGTAAAACACACAATATTCCTACTTATGCATCAACTCTTTTATGAATAATTGCATCCATATCATCTCCTTGCTAGCTTATGTAGCTACAACATACTTTGCCTCTATAGTTGATAAATCAACTTTCTTATGTCATTTTGAAATCCAATTAACTATTGTATCACCAATAGTGAAAACATAACCCGTGGTACTCCTCTTGCCATCTAAATCTCCATCCATGTCTGCATCAACATATCCTTATAAGGTAACATATGAACCTTCATAACACAATTATCTATTAGTGGTCCCACTCAAGTACCTAAGAATCCACTTGACTACATATAAATTCTCCTTTATTGGATTATTCATAAATCTGCCAACAAATCCCATTACATGAGCAATATCTAGTCCTGTGCAAACTATAACATAAATTAAACTTCCAATTTCTAAAACATATGGAACTCTAGATATGTAATTGATTTATTCCTATGTTTTAGGACACTATACCTTGTTTAATTTAAATTTCTCTCCCAAATGTGTACTTACACATTCTGAATCTTGCATAGTGAACCTGACTAACACCTTCTTGATGTACTCTTCTTGAGACAATGCGAATTTTCTAATTTTCTTGTCTCTTGATATTCTCATACCAAGGATTTTCTTTGTAGCACCCAAATCCTTCATTGCAATATAATTTTCTAATTTTCTTTTGAGATCATTTATATCATGCATGTTAGACCCTATACCAAACATGCCATCTATATACAATAATAAGATAATATAATTGCCATTATCTAATCTACTAAAACCTTGTTCTGTCATAAACATGTCAAAATTCAAATACCACTACCTTAGAGCTTTCTTTAGACCATACAAACTCTTCTTCAATATTCACACCATTTTATCCTTACCTTTTACTTCATATCCCTATGGTTTCTCCATATATATTTCCTCCTCTAAATTAACATGAAGGAAAATAGTCTTAACATCTAACCATTTAAGGTGCAAATATTCTACTGCCACCAAATTTAAAATAGTTCTTATGGAAGTCATTTTTACAACTAGAGAAAATATTTCTTAAAAATCAATACCTTTATTTTTTTCAAACCCATTTACAACAATTTATCCTTGTACCTATTTTTGCCTCCATCTTCTTCCTTCAACCTATAAACCCATTTATTATACAATGCTCTTTTACCTGCAAGAAATTGAACCAAATATCATGTTTGGTTATGTACCAAGGAGTCCATCTCCTCTTTCATTCCTTCCTCACACTTATTTTTGGGTTCTACCTATATTGCTTCTTCATATATTTTTGGCACACCACCATCAGACAATAATAAATACTAAAGTGAAGGAGAGTATCATTCAAGGAATCTACTTACTCTAGTATATCTTCTAACTATACTTTTAGGAGTTTGAGGTATTTTTTGTTGTTGTTTTAGTTGTTGTACATTCTAATTTTTTAGCACTTTTAGAATTTCCTTTCCTATGATTTCATCAAGTACTGCATATCCTATATTTGGCTATTCTTGTTTCTTTCCTTGCAAATGATCTTTGTATTTGACCTTATCATTAAATATCACATCTCTACTCTTAATGATTTTATTATTTTCAAAATCCCATAAATGGTAACCAAAATCATTAATTCCATAACCAATAAAAGTGCATTCCTTGGATTTTTCTTCAATATTGGTTCTATTTTCTTTATCAATATGGACAAATGCTTCACAACCAAAAGTATTTAAGAAAGAATAATCTACCTTTTTACCTATCCATGATTCTTCTAGAATTATACCATCTAAAGGACTTGAAATCCCTCTATTTATTAAGTAAACAGTATTATCCATAGTATCTACCCAAAACTCTAAGGGCAACCCTACATGTAATCTCATGCTCAATGATTATCATGTTCATCCTTTTTGACAAACTATTTTGTTTTGGTGTTCTTGGAACCATTTTATCTCTATGAATCTCATAGGATGAAAAAAAATTATGAAATTTATTAATATAATATTCACTTGTATTATGAGATTTGACACACTTCAACTTATTTCTTGTGTAATTCTCAACCAAAGCTTTCCATTTTCAAAAAGTATCAAAAACATCAATTTTTTTTAATGCAATAAACCCAAGTTTTTCTAGTTACATCAGTAATAAAAGTAACATAATAAGAAGATCCACCAAGGGATGATACCTAAGTTGGTCCCCATACATTTATATGCACAAGCTCTAATTTTCATCTTTCTTTGTCTTCCTAACTCTGAGAAATCTAACTCTCTTTTATTTTTTGTACACACAATGATCATAGAATTCCAAATCCACCTTCTTCAAATCTAGAAACAAATTCTTTGAGTGAAGAACTTGCATCTCTTTCTCACTCATGTTCCCAAGTCTATGGTGCCATAATTTTGTATCTATTTTATAAAAGATAAAGTAATAAAAGAGTCAACATTACCATTAGATAAATATAATTTACCTACCTTCTCTCCTTTTTCTATTACTAGTGATCCTTTAGTGACCTTCCATAAATTTTATGCAAATATAACTCTACAACCCTCACTGACTAACTACCTTTTTGAAATTAGATTTATTCTCGACTTAGGAACATGCCTCACCCCTTCCAACTACCATTTATTTCCATTCTATAATTTTATCTATATCTTACTCTTTCATATTATTCTATAGGGTTCACCATCACCCAAATAAACCTATCCAAAATCACCTTAAACATAGTCTTAAAAATATTTCTTATGGGATGTAGCATGAAATGAAGCCCCTAAATCTAACACCCAAGAACCATTAATGTTATATAAAAAAAGGATTAAATCATATTTTAACACATTGCTTGCTACATTTACAACCTAATTTTTTTCTTGTTGTCCATCTCCTTGTTTTCCTTTTTGAAACCAACATTATTTCTTCAGGTGTCCTTTCTTAAAAAAAATCTAGCACACCAACATTTATTTAGATTTGGATATACCTTTCTTAGACTTGTCATGATTACTTTGGTGCTTTCCTATGTCCTTTTGTCTTACCCTATTCATTATAGTCAAAGTACTACTTGATGTCTCACCTATGATTTTCCATTGTATTTCCTCACTAAGAATAATACCAATAACATCATCAAACTTTAAAGTGTATGAACTAGAGACAAAATTACTCATAGCCATGATCTTGCCTTTTCAGCTTTCTGGCAATGATTATAGAATTCAAAGAACCCTAAATTCATCATAAAAATATACTCCTATAGAGTTTAACTAATTTATGACTATGTTAAATTCATTTAAATGATTATCAATAGACCTACCTTCAGACATTTCCAGACTAAATAAATGATTCATAAAAAATACCTTGTTAGAGGTTAAGGGTTTTTCATACACTCTATCTAATGCCTTTATCAAATCCATTATTGTCTTTTCTTTTGAAATATTTAAGGCCATCGGTGCTGCCAGGCATAGTCATATTGTTCGTAGTGCCTTTCTATCAAGAACCTCCCAATCTTCATATTTCATAGTCATCAGCTTCTTTTCTATTCCATCCAATGGCAGAAAACATCATTTTGATATAGATAGTCCTCCATTTGTATCTTCCATAGCTGGTAGTTTTGGCCATTGAAATTCTTGACCTTAAACTTTCCTTCTTCTACCATTACTCCCATTCAAACTAGGAACCCTCTTTTCATGCAAGTTTACTTGCCAAATAAACCTTCTACTCTGATACCATTTATTAAGAATACATAACATAAAGAAATATTAATGAATTAAATATGGAAATAAAATGTAGAAAATAAAAAACAAGATAAACATATATATAATGTGGTTAACCCAATATGTGCTACATCCACACAAATATAGCCAATTCTACTCTTTATTCAGTCCAAAAAAATGAGAGGATAAAACCTACAATACATCCACTTCAATCTCTTCTTCACTCACATACACCATGTCACCATAATTACAATTACCTCATATTAAAAAGAGGGTTACATATAAGAACAAAATGCACAAACATAATTTATACCATTAGATTTGCAACCCAATAATGAATGGTCCAAATTTATTACAAAATTATAATATTTTACAATGCATTTTTAACAAAATTTTGCTTTGAGGGTGTTACCCATGGACCCCCATAGTGACCATAGTTGAGTTAATTATCCCTCCAAACCCCCATCTATCAAGAACCAAGAATTATAATAAGATCAGGCTCCACCATCTAACAATCTCCCACTTAGAGACTAATTATTGTAACTCTACATATTTAATTCTTCCTTAGACTTTTCTTTGAACTTTGACCTTGGCACATTTCTCATCTTCCTTGTTATCCCTAAAGACTTAATAAAGTTGAATAACTCTTTAGCTTCTTCCTTGTGATTGCTTTTGCTAGCATATCTATAGTATTCTGACATGTATAGATATTTTCCATCTTTAATTGACCATCCTCCAAAACTAAATGAATGAAGTGATACTTGAGTTATATATGTTTTGTTCTTGAGTGGAATGTTGATTTATTTGTTACATGAATTGCACTCTAGCTATCACTGTACAACTTGTAATATTCTTACTTATGCCTCAAATATTCCATGAACTATAACATCTATATCATCTCCTTGCTAGCTTCTGTAGCTACAACATATTCTACCTCTGTAGTTGACACATCAACTATCTTCTAAAATTATGAAATCCAACTATCTATTATGTCATTGATAGTGAAAACATAACATGTGGTTCTCCTTCTACCATATAAATCTCCAAACATGTCTACATCAACATATCCTTGTAAGGTAACATTTAAACCTTCATAACACAATCATCTATCAGTGGTCCATCTCAAATACCTGATAATCTACTTGACTACATCCTAGTGCTCCTTTCCTAGATTATCCATAAACTTGGTGACAACTCCCACTGCATGAGAAATATATAGTATTGTACAAACCATAACATACATTAAATTTCCAACTACTAAAGCATATGAAACTGTAGACATGTAATTGAGACTTCATTCATTTTAATACACTATTCCTTTCTTAATTTAAAATTCCCTCTCAAAAGCGTACTTATAGGTTTTGAATCTTGCATACTGAACTTGACTAACACATTCTTGATGTGCTATTCTTGAGACAATATTAATTTTCTAAGTTTCTTGTCTCTTGTTATTTTCATACCAAGGATTTTCTTTATAGCACCCAAATTCTTCATTACAAATGAATTTTCTAATTTTATTTTTAGATCATTTATATCATGTATGTTAGACCCTACAACAAGCAAGTCATCTACATACAATAACAAGATAATATTACTTCTATTATCCAATCTCTTAATATATACATAGTGATCAGAATGACATCTAATATAACCTTGTTTTGTCATAAACATGACAAATTTTAAATACCACTACCTTGGAGCTCACTTTAGACCATATAAATTCTTCTTCAACCTATACACCATTTTGTCTATATCTTTTACTTTGTATCTTTGTGGCTACTCCATATATATTTCCTCCTCTAAATCACCATGAACGAAATTAGTCTTCACATCTAACTATTCAAGGTGAAAATCTTCTATTACTACCAAACTTAAAATAGTTCTTATGGAAGTGATTTTAACAATTGGAGAAAATATCTCATCAAAATCAATACCTTTATTTTGTGTAAACCCCTTTACAACAAGTTTAGCCTTGTACCTCTTTTTGCCTCCATCTTCTTATTTCAACCTATAAACCCATTTATTCTGAAATGTTATTTTACCTACAAGAAACTGAACCAAATCCCATGTTTGGTTATATACCAATGAGTCCATTTCATATTTCATGCCTTGTTCCCACTTCTTTCTAGTTTCTACCTGCATTGCTTCTTCATAGCTTTCTCACTCACCACCATTAGACAATAATAAATATTAAAGTGAAGGATAGTATAGATCAGGGAGTCTACTTACTGTAGCAGATATTTTAACTACACTTTCAAGAGTTTATGGTACTTGTTGTAGTTGTACATTCTAATTTTTTGGCACTTTTAGAATTTCATTTCCTATGATTTCATCAAGTACTGCATATTATATATTCATATTTTCTTATTTCTTTCCTTATAATTAATCTCTATACATGACCTTCTCATTAAAGATCACATATCTACTCCTAATGATTTTATCATTTTCAAAATGCCATAAATGGTAACCAAAATCATTAACTTCATATCCAATAAAAATATGTTTCTTGGATTTTTCTTCAAGATTGGTTCTATTTTCTTTATCAATATGGACAAATGCTTCATAACCAAAATCTTTAAGAAGGAATAATCTACCTTTTTACCTATCCATGCTTCTTCTAGAATTCCACCATCTAAAGGAATTGAATGCCCTCTATTAAGTAAAAAGTAGTATCCAAAGCATCTTGCCAAAATTATAAGGGCATCCATGCATGTAATATCATGTTCCTTGCACGCTCCATGATTGTCCTATTCATATTTTTTGACACACCATTTTGTTGTGATGTTCTTAGAACATCTCCTCTCTATGAATCCCATGGGATGAATAATAATTATCAATTTTTTTGCTGAAATATTATCCTTTATTCTTTGATCTAACACACTTCAACTTATTTCATGTCTCATTCTCAACTAAAGCTTTCCATTTCTTAAATGTATCAAAAACATCATTTTTTTTGTATGCAATGAACTTAAGTTTTTCTAATTACATCATCAATAAAATTAATATAATAAGAAGCACCACCAAAGGATGATACCTGAGTAGGTCCACATATATTTGTATACACAAGATCTAACTTTTCATCCTTCTTTACCTTTCCAACTCTAATAAATCTGACTCTCTTATGTTTTTTGTACACACAATGCTCATAGAATTCAAAATCCACCTTCAAATTTGGCAAGAATTTTTTTGAATGGAGAAATTGCATCCTCTTTTCACTCTTGTGCCCAAGTCTATGGTGTCACAATTTTGTATCCATTTTTATAGAAGATAAAGCAATAGAAGTGTCAACATTACCATTAGATAAAAATAATTTGCCTACCTTCTCTCCTTTTGATATTAAAAATGATCCTTTAGTTACCTTTCACAAAATTTTATACAAATATAACTATATAACTCTCACTTCCCAATTGCCCTACTAAAATTATATTTCTTCTCAATTGAAGAACATGCCTTACCTCTTTTATCAACCATTTGTTTTCATTATATAATTTTATTTGTATCTTACCCTTTCCTATAATTTTATAGGGTTCACCATCACCCAAATAAACCTATCCAAAATCACTTAGAACATAGTCTTGAAAATATTTCTTATGGGTTGTAGCATGAGATGAACCCCCTAAATCTAACACCTAAGAATCATTAGTGTTATCTAAAAAAATGATTAAATCATCTTTTAACACATCACTTACTACATTTGCTTCCTGATTTTTATCTTGTTGTCCATCTCCTTGTTTTCCTTTATGAAACCAATAATATTTATTCAAGTGTCCTTTCTTGCCATAAATCCATCACATCAACATTCCTCTAGATTTGGATTTGCCTTTCTTAGACTTACCATGATTACTTGGGCCCTTTCCTCTATCATTTTGTCTTCCCCTATTATCCATAGTGAAATCATTACGTAATGTCTCACATGTGCTTTTCTATTACATTTCCTCACTAAGAATAACACTAATAACATCATAAAACTTTAAAGTGTTCAAACTAGAGACAAAACTACTCATAGTCATGACCAAGCCATTCTATCTTTTTGGTAATGAGCATAGAATCAAAATATCCCTAACTTCATCATTAAAATTTACTCCTAAAGAGCTTAACTAATTTATCACTATGTTAAATTCATTTAAATGTTCAGCAACAAACCCACCTTTTGACATTTATAGATTAAATTAACACTTCATAACAAATACCTTATTATAGGCTGAGAGTTTTTCATACACTTCATCCAATGCTTTTATCAAATTAGTTATTGTCTTTTATTTTGAAATATTGAAGGCCAATGACATTGTCAAGCACAACCATATTATTCCTAGTGCCTTTCTATCAAGGACCTCCCAATCTTCATCTTTCATAGTCACTGACTTCTTTGCTATTCCACCCAATGATAGGAAGAGATCCTCCTAATATAGATAGCCTTCCATTTGCATCTTCCATAGTTGGTATTTTTGGTCGTTGAACTTCTTGACCTTAAACTTTCTTTCTTCTACCATTACTCCCACTCGAACTAGGATCCCTCTTTTATTGTGAGTTTATCTACCAAATAAACCTTTAACTTTGATACCAGTTGTTAGTAATATAGAACATAGGTAAATATTAGTGAATTAAAAATGGAAATAAAATGCAAAAAACATAACACAAAATAGACACAGATTTAATGTGTTTTACCAAATATGGGATATGTCCACATATAAATAGTCAGTTATTTTCTTTATTCAATCCAAAAAAAAGAAGGGATAATCCCTAAAATACATCCACTTAAATATAATCTTCACTCACATATAGTGTGATACCATAATTAAAATGACCTCATATCAAAATGAAGGTTACATATAGGGAATAAATGAATAAACATAATTTCTACCATTAGATTTATAACCTAATAATGAATGGTTTAGATTTACTACAAAATTAAAATATTTTACAATGATTTTTTAATAAAAAATTTATTCATGGGAATTAACCTTAGACCCCTATAGTGACCATAGTGTTTCCCCCCCACACCCCCTTCTATTAGGAACTAGGTATTATAATAAGATTAAGGTCTTCCATCCATTAATCTCCCACTTAGAGACTGACTGTTGTAACTCTACCGCTACGACTCTTCCTTGGAATTTTATTTTAACTTTGATCTTGGCATGTTTTTCACCTTTATTATTAACCTTGAAGACCTATTGAAGCTGAAAAACTCTCTAACTTATCCGTTGTGACTACTTTTGTTAGCATATATGCAGGATTCTCACTTGTACGGATCTTTTCTAGCTTTAGTTGACCATCCTCCAAAACTACATGAATGAAGTGATACCTGAGTTGTATATGTTTAGTTCTTGAGTGGAATGTTGAGTTATTTGATAAATGAATTATATTCTGGCTACATCCACATAGAAATAACTAGTTCTTCTCTTTATTTAGTCCAAAAAAATGAAGGGATAAAACTTGAAATACATCTAATGCAATCTCCACTTAACTCACATACAATGTGTCATCATAATTATAATGACCTCATATAAAAATAATGGTTACATATAGGACAAAAATGTACAAATATAATTTTTTCTATTAGATCTATAACCTAATGGTGAATGGTCCAAATTTAATATGAAATTACAATATTTTACAATGCATTTTAAATAAAATTTTACTTCAAGGGTGCCTCACCTAAACCCTAATGATGACCATAGTGGGGGGGCATTTCCCACCCATATCCCCCTATCAAGATCTATGCATTATAATAAAATCAGGTTCCACCATCTAACAATATCCCACTTGGAGATTAATTGCTAAAACTCCACTGCTATAACTCTTCCTTGGACTTTTCTTTGAAATTTAACCTTGGTATGTTTCTCATCTTCCTTGTTATTCCTAAATACCTATTGACTATGAATAACTCTCTAGCTTCTCCTTTGTGTCTAATTTTATTAGCATTTATGTAGGATTCTAACTTGTGTGAATCTTTTCTAAATTTAGTTGGCTATCTTCCAAAACTAAGTGAATGAAGTGATACCTGAGTTGTATATGTTTGGTTCTTAAGTTGAATGTTGATTTTTTTGCTAAATGCATTTCACTTTGGATATCATTATACAACTTGCAATCTTCCTTATTATGCTTCAACTCTTCCATGAACGATTGTATCCATATCATCTCCTTGTTAGATTTTGTAGCTATAACATACTCTACCTCTGTAGTTGAAAAATTTAGCATTTATGTAGGATTCTAACTTGTGTGGATCTTTTCTAAATTTAGTTGTCTATCTTCCAAAACTAAGTGAATGAAGTGATACCTGAGTTGTATATGTTTGGTTCTTAAGTTGAATGTTGATTTTTTTGCTAAATGAATTTCACTTTGGATATCATTATACAACTTGCAATCTTCCTTATTATGCTTCAACTCTTCCATGAACCATTGTATCCATATCATCTCCTTGCTAGATTTTGTAGCTATAACATACTCTACCTCTGTAGTTGACAAATCAACTATCTTATATAATTTTGAAATCCATCTAACTATTGTATCGTCAATAGTGAAAACATAACCTATGGTGCTCCTCCTACCAACTAAATCTATAGCTATGTCTGCATCAACATATCCTTGTAAGGTAACATCTGAACCTTTATAACATAATCTTCTATTAGTGATCCCTCTCAAGTACCTAAGAATCTACTTGACTACATCCCATTGCTCCTTTATTGGATTATTCATAAACCTAATAACAACTCCCACTGCATGCGCAATATATGGGAATGTATAAACCATAACATACATTAAGTTACCAACTGTTGAAGAATATAGAACTTTAGACATGTAATTGATTTCTTCATGCATTTTAGGACACACTTCTTTCTTAATCTAAGGTTCTTTCCCAAAGGTGTACTTATAGGTTTTTCATCTTGCATATTGAACTTGACTAACACCTTCTTGATGTACTCTTCTTGAGATAATGTCAATTTTTTATTTTTCCTATCTCTTGTTATTTTCATAGCAAGGATTTTACTTTTAGCACCAAAATCCTTCATTATAAAAGAGTTTGCTAATTTTCTTTTGAGATCATTTATATCTTGCATGTTAGACCCTATAACAAACATGTCATCTACATACAATAACAAGATAATATAGCGCTCATTATCTAATCTCTTAAAACGTTTACAGTGGTTAGAATGACATCTACTATAAACTTGTTCTATCATAAACATGTCAAATTTCAAATACCACTACCTTAGTTCTTGCCTTAGACCATACAAAATCTTCTTTAACCTACACACCATTTCTCCTTAATTTTACTTTGTATCCTTGAGTTTTCTCCATATATATTTCCTCCTCTAAATCACTATGAAGGAAAGTAGTCTTCACATCTAACCATTCAAGGTGCAAATATTCTACTACTACCAAACTTAAAATAATTATTATAGAAGTCATTTTTACAACTGGAGAAAATAATTTTGTCAAAATCAATACCTTTCTTTTGTTCAAACCCTTTATAACAAGTCTATCCTTGTACCTCTTTTTTTCTGCATCTTCTTCCTTCAACCTATGAACCCATTTATTTTACAATGTTATTTTACCTGTAAGCAACTGAACAAAATACCATGTTTGGTTATATATCAAGGAGTCCATCTCTTCTTTAATGTCTTACTCCCACTTATTTTTGGGTTCTACCTGCATTGTTTCTTCATAGGTTTCTAGCTCACCACCATCAGATAATAATAAATAGTAAAGAGAAGGAGAATATTGTTGAAAGAGTATACTTACTATAGTAGATCTTCTAACTACACTTTCAAGGTTTGAGGTACTTTTTGTTGTTGTAGTTGTACATTCTAATTTTCTAGCACTTATGGAATTTCATTTCTTTTGATTTCATCAAGTACTACATATTTGGTATTTGGTTTTTGTTGTTTCTTTCCTTGAAACTAATCTTTGTACATAACTTATCATTTAAGATCACATCTCTATTCTTATTATTTTTTGTGATTTTCAAAATCCCATAAATGGTAACAAAAATCATTACTCCATATCCAATAAAAGTACATCTCTTATATTTTACTTCAAGCTTGGCTCTATTTTATTTATCAATATGGACAAATGCTTCACAACCAAAAGTCTTTAAGAAGGAATAATGTACCTTTTTACCTATCCATGCTTCATCTGAAATGCCACCATCTGAAGGACTTGAAGGCCCTCTATTTATTAAGTAAATAATATTATCTATAACATATGCCTAAAACTATAAGTTTAACTCTATATGTAATATCATGCTCCTTACAAGATCCATGATTGTCATGTTTATCCTTTTCGACACACCATTTTGTTATGGTATTCCTAAAACCATCATCTCTTTTTCAAATCCCATGGGATGAATAATATTTATCAAATTCCTTGTTGTACTATTCACCTTTATTGTCTGATCTAACACACTTCAACTTATTTCTATCTCATTCTCAACCAAATCTTTCCATTTTTTAAAAGTATCAAAAATATCAGATTTTTTTTATATGCAATAAACACAAGTTTTTCTAGTTGAAACATCAATAAAAGTAATATAATAAGAAGAGCCACCAAGGGATGATTCCTCAGCCAATCCCCATACATTTATATCCATAAGATATAACTTTTCATCCTTGTTTATCTTCCCAAATCTGATAAATCTAACTCTCTTCTATTTTCCATACACATAATGCCCATAGAATTCCAAAACCACCTTCTTCAAATCTAGAAACAAATTCTTTGAGTGGAGAACTTGCATCCCCTTCTCACTCATATGCCCAAGTTTATGGTGTCATAAATTTGTATATACATTTATATAATTTAAAGCAATAGAAGATTCAATATTACCATTAGATAAATATAATGTACATACCTTATCTCCTTTTTTATTACTCGTGATCCTTTAGTGACCTTCCACAAATTTTATGCAAATATAGCTTTGAAACCCTCATTTCTTAATTGCCCTACTAAAATTATATTTATTCTCAATTAAGGAACATGTCTCACCTCTTTCAGAAACCATTTATTTCCATTATGTAATTTTATCTATATCTTACATTTTCCTAAAATTTTATAGGGTTCACCATCACCTAAATAAACTTGTCCAAAATCACCTTGAACATAGTCTTGAAAATATTTTTCATGGGGTGTAGAATGAAATGATTCCCCTGAATCTAACACCCAATAATCATTAATGTTATATAAAGAAAGGATTAAAGCATATTGTAACACATCACTCATGGAATTTTCTTCCTAATTTTTATCTTGTTGTCCATCTCTTTATTTTCCTTTTTAAAACCAACAATCTGTCTTCACATGTCCTTTCTTACCACAAATCCAACACACCAACATTCTTGTGAATTTCCTTTATCTTTTGTCTTCTCCTATTCTCCATAGTCAAAGCATTACCTGATGTCTCACATGTGCTTTTCTATTGCATTTCCTCACTGATAATAACACCAATAACATCATCAAAATTTAAATGTTTGAACTAGAGACAAAACTACCCACACCCATGACCAAGCTATTCCATCTTTCCAAAAATCAGCACAAATCAAAAGAACCCTAATCTCATCATCAAAATTTACTCCTACAGAGTTTAACTAATTTTTGAACATGTTAAATTCATTTAAATGATCAACAATAGACCCACCTTCTAATTTTTCTAGATTAAAGAAAAGTTTCATAATAAATACCTTGTTGGAGGCTGAGGGTTTTTTATACACTCTATCCAATGTCTTTATCACATATTTTGTTGCCTTTTATTTTGAAATACTAATGACCATTAATGCTACTAGGCACAACTATATTTTTCTTAGTGCCTTTCTATTAAGAACCACAAAATCTTCATCCTTCATAGTTGCCAGCTTCTTTGCTATTTCATCTAATGGTAGGAAAAGATCCTTCTAATATAGATAGTACTCTATTTGCATCTTTCATAGCTATAATTTTTAGCCATTGAACTTCTTGACCTTCAACATTCATTCTTCTACCATTGTTCCCACTCAAACAAGGAACCCTCTTTTCCTACAAGTTTATCTACCGAATAAACTTTCAAATATGATACCAATTATTAGGAATATAGAACACAAAGCAATATTAATGAATTAAATATAGAACTAAAATGAAAAAAATATAACACAAGATAGACATATATTTAATATGGTTCACCCAATATGGGTTACATCCATATAAAAATATCTAGTTCTCATTATTCAGTCCAACAAAATGAAGAGATAAAACTTGTAATGCATCCACTACAATATCATCTTCACTCACATACCTTGTGCCACTATAATTACAATTACCTCATATCAAAAGGAGGGTTATATATAGGGCAAAAATACACATAATTTTTATCATTAGATTTGCAACCTAATAGTGAACAGTCCAAATTTATTAAAAAATTTCAATATTTTACATTGCATTTTTAACAAAATTTTCCTTTGGGGATGCTACCCATGGACCCCTATAGCTACCTTAGTGAGGGGGCATTTCCACCACACACTCCACTATCAAAAAATGTGTATTATAATAAGATCATGGTCCACCATCTAATAATTTCTCATTTGGATACTAATTACTACAACTCTTCCTTGGAATTTTTTTTGAACTTTAACCTTGACATGTTTCTTATCTTCCTTGTTATCCTTGAAGATCTATTGAAGATGAAAAACTCTCTAGCTTCTTATTTTTGACTACTTTTGTTAGCATATTTTTAGGATTCTAATTTATATGGATATTTTCCATCTTTAGTTGACCATCCTCCAAAACTAAACCAATGAAGTGATATATAAGTTGTATATGTTTGGTTATTGGGTATAGTGATGATTTCTTTGCTAAATGAATTGCACTCTATCTATCACTTTACAACCTACAATCATCTTACTTATGCCTCAACTCTTCTATGAACCATTACATCCATACCATCTCTTTGTTAGCTTTTGTAGCTACAACATACTCTACCTATGTAGTTGAAAAAATAACTATCTTATATAATTTTAAAATCTAACTATTGTATCACCAAAATTTAAAACATAACCTATGGTGCTCCTCATACCATATAAATATCTAACTATTTTTGCATCAACATATCCTTGTAAGGTAACATCTAAACCTTCATAACATAGTCATTTATCAGTGGTCCCTCTTAAGTACCTAAGAATCCACTTGACTACATCCTAGTGCTCTTTCCCTAGATTATTCATAAACATGTTGACAATTCCCACTACATAAGCAATATCTAGTCTTATGAAAACCATATCACATTAAACTTCTAAATGTTAAAGAATATGAAAATTTAGACATGTAATTGATTTATTTCTATGTTTTAGGACACTATTCCTTGATTAATTTAAAGTGCCCTCTCAAAGGTGTACTTATAGGTTTTGCATCTTTCAAATTGAACTTGAATAACACCTTCTTGATGTACTCTTCTTGAGACAATGTCAATTTTCTATTTTTTTATCTCTTTTTATTATCATACCAAAGATTTTATTTGTAGCACCCAAATCCTTCAATGCAAAAGAATTTGTTAATTTTATTTTGAGATCATTTATATCCTACATGTTAGACCCTATAATAATCATATCATTTACATACAATAATAATCTCATATAACTTCCACCATCTAATATCTTAAAATAGACATAGTGGTTAAAATGGCATCTACTATAACCTTGTTCTGTCATAAACATGTCATATTTCTATTACCACTACCTTGGAACTTAATTTAGACCATACAAACTCTTATTAAACTTGCACACCATTTTCTCCTTACCTTTTACTTTATATCCCTATGGCTTCTCCATATATATTTCCTCCTTGAAATCACCATGAAGGAAAGCAGTCTTCACATCTAACTATTTAAGGTGCAAATCTTCTACTTCTACCAAACTTAAAATAGTTCTTATGGAAGTCATTTTTACAACTAGAGAAAATATTTCATCAAAATTAATACCTTTATTTTGTGTAAAATCCTCTACAACATGTCAATTTTTGTACCTCTTTTTGCCTCTATCTTCTTCCTTCTACCTATAAACCCATTTATTTTGTAATGTTCTTTTACCTACAAAAAACTAAACCAAATATCATGTTTGGTTATGTACCAAGGAGTCCATCTCCTCTTTTATGCCTTGTTCCCACTTCTTTCTAAGTTTTAACTATATTGATTCTTCATAGCTTTCTAGGTCACCACCATTAGACAATAATAAATAGTAAAGTAAAGGAAAGTATCCTTCAGGGAGTCTACTTACTCTGGTAGATCTTCTAACTATACTTTTAGGAGTTTGAAGTACTTATTATTTTTGTATATTCTGATTTTATATCGCTTTTGGAATTTCATTTCCTATGATTTCATCAAGTACTACATATTTTGTATTTGTCTTCTCTTGTTTCTTTCCCTACAACTGATCTCTATACATAACCTTCTCATTAAAGATCACATCTCTACTAAAAATAATATTCTGATTTTCAAAATCCCATAAATTGTAACCAAAATAGTTAACTCCATAGCCAATAAAAGTACATTTATTGGATTTTTCTTCAATCTTTGTTTTATTTTCTTTATCAATATGGACAAATGCTTCACAAATAAAAGTCTTCAAGAAGGAATAATCTCCTTTTTTACTTGTCCCTGCTTCTTCTAGAATGACACCATCTAAAAGACTTGAATGCCCTCTATTTATTAAATAAAAAATAGTATCCAAAACATCTACCCAAAACTATAATGGCAACCCTGCATGTAATCTCATACTCCTTGTACACTCCATGATTATCTTGTTCATCCTTTCTGACACACAATTTTATTTTGGTGTTCTTGGAACCATCTTCTCTCTAATAATCTCATGGGATGAATAATATCTATAATTTTTTTTGAAATATTCACTTCCATTGTCTGATCTAATACACTTCAACTTATTTTTTGTCTCATTCTCAACTAAAGCTTTCTATTTCTTAAAAGTATAAAAAAAATCAATTTTTTTCATATGCAATAAACCCAAGTTTTTCTAGTTGCATCATCAATAAAAGTAACACAATAATAAGGGCCATTAAGGGATGATACTTGAGCTAGTCCCTATACATATTTATGCACAAGCTCTAAATTTTTATCCTTCTTTATCTTTCTAACTCTAAGAAATTTGAATCTCTTCTATTTTTTGTACACACAATGATCAAAAAATTCTAAATCCACCTTCTTCAAATTTGGCAATAAATTCTTTTCGTGGAGAACTTGCATCCTCTTCTCACTCATGTGCCCAAGTCTCTGGTATCATAATTTTGTATCCACCTTTGTAGAAGATAAAGAAATATAAGAGTTAATAGTACCATTAGATAAATATAATGTACCTACCTTCTCTCCTTTTGTTATTACCAGTGATCCTTTAATGATATTTCATAATTTTCTAGCTAATGTAACTGTGCATCCCTCACTTCCCAACTGCCTTGCTGAAATTAGATTTATTCTTAACTTAAAAATATGCCTCACCTCTTTCAACAACCATTTGTTTCCATTCTATAATTTTATCTATATCTCACCCTTTTCTACAATTTTATAGGATTCACCATCACCCAAATAAACATATCCAAAATCAACTTGAACATAGTCTTAAAAATATTTCTTATGGGGTGTAGCATGAAATGAAGTACCTAAATCTAACACCTAAGAATCATTAATGTTATATAAAGAAAGGATTAAAGCATCTTGTAACATATCACTACTACATTTGCTTCCTAATCTCTATCTTGTTTTTTATCTCCTTGTTTTCCTTTTTGAAACCAATAATATTTCTTCAAGTGTCCTTTCTTGCCAGAAATCCAGCATACTAATGTTCCTATGGATTTAGATCTACCCTTTTCAGACTTACCATGATTACATGGGCCTTTTCCTCTATCCTTTCATCTTCAACTATTTTACATATTCAAAGCATTACCTAATGTCTCACATGTACTTTTCCATCACATTTACTCACTAAAAATAGCACTAATAACATCATCAAACTTTAAAGTGTTTGAACCAGAGATAGAACTACTCACAGCCATGACCAAGCCATTCTAGCTTTCTAACAATGAGCACCGAATCAAAAGATCCCTAACCTCATCATTTAAATTTACTCCTATAGAGATTAACTGATTTGTGATCATGTTACATTCATTTAAATGATCAGTAACAAACCCACCTTTTGATATTTCAAGATTAAATAAACACTTCATAAGAAATACCTTGTTGGAGGGTGAGGGTTTTTCATACACTCTATCCAATGCCTTTATCAAATTCACTATTGTCTTTTATTTTAAAATATTTAAGGCCACCAATGCTACCAAGAATAGATATATTGTTCCTAGTGCCTTTCTATCAAGAACCTCTCAATCTTCATCCTTCATTGTCACTGGCTTATTCGCTATTCTACCCAATGGTAAGAAAATATCCTTCTAATATAGATAGTATTCCATTTAAATCTTCCATAGTTGGTAGTTTTGGGCATTGAACTTCTCAAACTTAAACATTCCTTCTTCTATCATTACTCCCACTTGAACCAAGAACCCTATTTTCCAATGAGTTTATCTACCAAATAAACCTTCAACTCTGATATCATTTATTAGGAATACAAAACATAGATAAATATTAATGAATTAAAGATAGAAATAAAATACATAAAATACAACTCAAGATAGACATAGATTTAATTTTATTTACCCAATATGGGGAACATCCACACATGAATAACTAGTTATTCTCTGTATTTAGTCCAAAAAAAATGAAGGGATAAAACTTGTGATACATCCACTGCAATCTCCACTTTACTCACATATAGCATGTTTTTTTAATTACAATTAACTCATATCAAAATGAGGGTTACATATAGGGAAAAATTTCAAAAACATAATTTCTACCATTAAATCTGAACCTAATAGTGAATGGTTTAGATTTATTATGAAATTATAATATTTGTATAATATATGCATTTTTAACAAAATTTTGCTTTAAGGGCACCACTCCTAGACCCCCATAGAAACAATAATGGGGGAGGGGTGTTTCCCCCAACACACCCTTGTACTACAAATTAGGCATTATAATAATATTAGGCTCCACCATCCAACAATCTCCCACTTAGAGACTATCTACTACAATTCCATCACTATAACTCTTCCTTGGACTTTTCATTAAAATTTGAACCTTACATGTTTCTCATCTTCCTTGTTATCCCTACAGACCTATTTAAGCTAAAAAACTCTCTAGATTCTACTTTTTGACTATTTTTAAGCACATCTATAGGATTATGACTTATATAGATCTTTAGTTGACCATCTTCTAAAATTGAACCAATGAAGTGATACCTGAGTTGGATATGTTTGGTTCTTGAGTGGAATTTTGAGTTCTTTGATAAATGAATTTCACTCTATCACTATACAACCTACAATATTCCTGCTTATACCTCAAATCTTCCATGAACCGTTGCATCAATATCATCACCTTTCTAGCTTCTGTAGTTGCAACATACTCTGCCTTTGTAGTTAACAAAGTAAATATCTTATACAATTTTGAAATCTAACTAATTACAAGAACGTCTAACATTAAATTTACAAGATTTTGAGTTACTTATTGTTGTAGTTATTGTATATTCTAATTTTTTGGCACTTTTGGAATTTCATTTCCTATGATTTCATTAAGTACTACATATTCTGGATTTGGTTTTTCTTGTTTCTTTCCCTACAACTGATCTTTGTATGTGACCTTCTCATTAAAGATCACATCTCTACTCCCAATGATTTTGTGATTTTAAAAATCCAATAAATGGTAACCAAAATCATTAACTCTATATCCAATAAAGTATATCACCTAGATTTTACTTCAAGTTTCATTTTATTTTATGTATCAATATGGATAAACTCTTCATAATCAAATGTCTCTAAGAAGGAATAATCTACCTTTTTACCTACATATTCTTCTTCTAGAATGACACCATCCAAAAGACTTGAAGGCCCTCTATTTATTAAGTAAATAGTAGTATCCATAACATCCACCCAAAATTATAAGGGCAATCCTACATGTAATCTCATGTTCCTTGCACATTCCATGATTATCTAGTTCATCCTTTCTGACACACCATTTTGTTGTGATGTTCTTGGAATCATCTTTATCAAATCCTATGGGATGAATAATAATGATCAAATTCCTTGTTGTAATATTCACCTCCATTATCTGATTTAACACACTGCAACTTATTTCCTATCTCATTCTCAACCAAAGATTTCCATTTCTTAAAAGTATCAAAAACATCAATTTTTTTTGTATGTAATAAATTTAAATTTTTCTAGTTGCATCATCAATAAAAATAACACAATAAGAAGAGGTACCATGGGATGATACATGAGCTGGTCTCCATATAGCCGTATGCACAAGCTCTAACTTGTCATCCTTCTTTATCTTCCAAACTTTAAGAAAATTGACTCTCTTATATTTTATATACACACAATGCTCACAATATTCCAAATCCACCTTCTTCAAATCTAGCAATAAATTCTTTGAGTAGAGAACTTGCATCCCCTTCTCACTCATGTGCCCAAGTCTATGGTGCCATAATTTTTTATATGCTTTTGTAGAAGATAAAACAATAGAAGATTCAACATTACCAATAGATAAATATAATGTACCTACCTTCTCTCTTTTTTCTATTACCAATGATATTTTAGTCACCTTCCATGAATTTTCTTAAAATGTAATTGTGCAGCCCTCACTTCCCAACTACCCTAATAAAATCAGATTTCTTCTCAACTTAAGAATATGCCTTACCTCTTTTAACAACCATTTGTTTCCATTCTATAATTTTATCTGTATCTTAGCCTTTATTATAATTTTATAGGGTTCACCATCACCCAAATAAACTTATCTAAAATCACCTTGAACATAGTCTTGAAAATATTTCTTATGGTGTGTAACATAAAATAAAGTCCATGAATCTAACACCCAAGAATCATTAATTTTATCTAAAGAAAGGATTAATGCTTCTTGTAACACATCACCTACTACATTTGCTTCTTGATTTTTATCTTATTGTCCATCTCCTTGTTTTCCTTTTTGAAACCAAAAATCTTTCAAGTGTCCTTTCTTACCACAAATATATCACACCAATGATCCTCTAAATTTGGATCTACCCTTCTTAAACTTACCATAATTACCTGGGCCCTTTCCTATGCTTTTTATATTCCCCTATTCTCCATATTCAAATCATTACCTAATGTCTCACTTGTGCTTTTTCATCACATTTATTCACTAATAATAACACCAATAACATCATTAAACTTTAAAGTGTTTGAACTAGAGGTAAAATTACTCACAACCATGACCAAGTAATTCCATCTTTCTAGTAATGAGCAATAATCAAAAGATCCCTAACCTCATCATCAAAATTTATTCTAATAGAGCTTAACTAATTGTGACCACATTAAATTCATTTAAATGATCAGTAATAGACCCACCTTATGACATTTCCAAATTAAATAAACGCTTCATAAATAATACCTTGTTAGAGACTGATGGTTTTTCATACACTCTATCAAATGACTTTATCACATCCACTATTGTATTTTATTTTGAAATATTGAAGGCCATTGATGCTACCATGCACAACTATATTGTTCCTAGTGACTTTCTATCAAGAACCTCCTAGTATTCATATGTCATAGTCTCTATCTTCTTTGCTATTATGCCCAATGGTAGGAAAAGATCCTTATGATATAGATATTCCTCTATTTGAATCTTCCATAGATGGTCATTTTTTCCATTGAACTTCTCAACCTTAAACTTTCTTTCTTTTGCCATTGTTCCCACTCAAACAAGAATGCTCTTTTCCTATGAGTTTATCTACCAAATATACCTTCAACTCTGATACTAGTTGTTATAAATATAAAACATAGAGAAATATTAATGAATTAAAGATGGAAATAAAATGCAAAAATTACAACACAAGATAGACATATATATAACATGGTTCACCTAATATGGGATACGTCCACACAAAAATAATCAATTATTCTCTTTATTCAATCCAACAAAATGAAGGGATAAAACCTACTATACATCTATTGCAATTTCCTCTTCACTCAGATACAACATGTCACCATAATTACAATGACCTGATATCAAACTGAGGGTTACGTATAGGGATAAAATGCATAAACATAATTTATATCATTAGATATGTAACCTAATAATGAATGGTCTAGATATAATATAAAATTGTAATATTTTACAATGCATTTTTACCAAAATTTTTCTTCGAGAGAATTGCCCATGGACCCCCATGGAAACTATAGTGGGGGGAATTGCCCCACCCACATCCCCTATCAGTAACCAAGAATTATAATAAGATTAGGCTCTACCATCCAACAATATCCCACTTGGAGACTGATTGTTGCAACTCCATCACTACAACACTTCATTGAACTTTTCTTTGAACTTTGACCCTAGTATATTTCTCATCTTCCTTGTTATCTATGAAAAACTATTAAAGATAAAAAAATCTCTATTTTCTCATTTGTGACTACTTTTATTAACATATCTACATGATTTTAACTTGTATATATCTTTTCCAACTTTAGTTGACCATCCTCCAAAATTGAATGAATGAAGTGATACCTAAGTTGTATATGTTTGATTCTTGAGTGGAATGTTGAGTTCTTTGCTAAATAAATTTAACTCTACATATCACTATACAAGTTGCAATCTTAATGATTATGCATCAATTCTTCCATGAACTGTTGCATCGATATCATCTCCTTATTAGATTTTATAACAATAACACACTCTAACTCTATAGTTGACAAAGCAACTATCTTCTACAATTTTAAAATCCAACTAATTTTTGTATCACCAAGAGTGAAAACATAACCTATGGTGCTCCTCCTACCATCTAAATCTCTAACCTTGTCTATATCAACATATCCTTGTAAGGTAACATATACAACTTCATAACATAATCATCTATCAGTGGTCCCTCTCAACTACCTAAGAATCTACTTGACTACATCCCAATGCTCTTTTCCTAGATTATTCATAAACCTACTAACAACTCCCATTGTATGAGAAATATCTAGTCTTGTACAAACCATAACATACACTAAACATCTAACTATGGAAGCATATAAAACTTTATACATGTAATTGATTTCTTCCTACATTTTAGGACATTGTTCCTTGATTAATTTAAAGTTCCCTCCCAAATATTTACTTACAAGTTTTGCATCTTAAATATTTAACTTGACTAACACCTTCTTGATGTAGTCTTCTTGAGACAATGTCAATTTTCTATTTATCCTATATATTGTTATTCCCATACCAAGGATTTACTTTATAGCACCCAAATACTTCATTGCAAAAGAATTTTCTAATTATCTTTTGAGATCATTTATATCCTACATGTTAGACCTTTCAATAAGCATATCATCTACATACAATAACAATATAATATAACTATCATTATCTAATCTCTCAAAATAGACACAATGGTTAGAATGACAACTACATAACCTTGTTCTATCATAAACATGTAAAATTTTAAATAGCACTATCTCTGAGCTTGCTTTAGACCATACAAACTCTTCTTCAAACTACACACCATTTTCTCCTTACCTTTTAATTTATATCCCTATGACTACTCCATATATATTTCTTCCTCCAAATCACCATGAAGGAAATTAGTCTTCACATATAACTATTTAAGGTGCAAATCTTATACTAATACCAAACTTAAAATAGTTCTTATGGAAGTCATTTTTAAAATTGGATAAAATATGTCATCAAAATCAATACCTTTCTTTTGTGCAAACCCTTTTACAATAAGTCTAGTCTTGTACCTCTTTTTGCCTCCATCTTCTTCCTTCAACCTATAAACCTATTTATTATGCAATGCTCTTTTACCTATAGGAAATTGAACCAAATCCCATGTTTGGTTATGTGCCAAGGATTCCATCTCCTCTTTCATGCCTTGATCCCACTTCTTTCTGGTTTCTACCTACATTACTTCTTCATAGCTTTCTTTCTCATAAGCATTAGATAATAATAAATTTAAAGTGAAGGAGAGTATCATTTAGGGAGTCTATGTGCTCTATTAGATCTTCTAATTACACTTTCAAGAGTTTGAGGTTTTTTTAATTGTAATTATTGTACATTTTGATTTTCTAACACTTTTGGAATTTCATTTTCTATGATTTCATCAAGTAATGCATATTCTATATTTGGCTTTTCTTGTTTCTTTCCTTGCAATTGATCTCTATATATGACCTTCTCATTAAATATCACATCTCTACTCCTAATGATTTTAGAATTTCAAAATCTCATAGATGGTAACCAAAATCATTAACTCCATATCCAAAAGTAATATATTTCTTGGATTTTTATTCAAGCTTGGTTTTATTTTCTTTATCAATATGGACAAATGCTTCACAATTGAATTTATTTAAGAAGGAATAATATACCTTTTTGCCTATCCATGATTATTATAGAATGCCACCATCTAAAGGACTTAAAGGCCCTCTATTTATTAAGGGAAATCTTACATGTAATCCCATGCTCCTTACATGCTTCATGATTTTCTTGTTCATCCTTTCTGACACACCATTTTATTGTGGTATTATTAGAACCATATTCTCTCTATGAATCCCATGGGATGAAAAATAATTATCAAATTCAATGCTATAATATTCACCTCCATTATCTGATCTGACACACTTCAAATTATTTCCTATCTCATTCTCAACCAAAGCTTTACATTTATTAAAATTATCAAAAACATTAATTTGTTTTGTATGTAATTAACCCAAGTTTTTCTAGTTGCATAATCAATAAAAGTAACTCAATAATAAGAAACATAAAGGGATGATACCTCAGTCGGTCCCAATACATCTATATATACAAGCTCTAAATTTTCATCCATCTTTGTCTTCGCAACTCTGAGAAATCTGACTCACTTCTAGTTTATGTATACATAATGCTCACAAAATTCTAAATCCACCTTCTTAAAATTTGGTAATAAATTCTTTGATTGAAATACTTACATCCCATTCTCATGTGGCCATATCTATGGTGCCATAATTTTGTATCTACTTCTATATAAGTTTAAGAAATAGAAGATTCAACATTACCATTGGATAAATATATTGTACCTACCTTTTATCTTTTTACTATTATTAGTGATCCTTTAATGACCTTCCATGAATTTTATATAAATGTAACTGTACAAATGTCACTTCCTAACTACCTTGATTAAATTATATTTCTTCTCAACTAAATAACATGCCTCACCTATTTCAGCAACCATTTGTTTCCATTCTATAATTTTATCTGTATCTTACCCTTTCCTACAATTTTACAGGGTTCACCATCTCCCAAATAAACCTGTCCAAAATCACCTTGAGCATAGTCTTGAAAATATTTTTTATGGGGTGTAATAAGAAATGAAGCCCCTACATCTAACATACAAGAAACATTAAAGTTATCTAAATAAAGGATTCAATCATCTTGTACACATCAAATGATACATTTGTTTCCTAATTTTTATCTTGTTGTCCATCTTTTTTACCTTTTTGAAGCCAATAATCTTTTTTAGGTGTCCTTTCTTACCACAATTCCATCACACCAATGTTCCTCTAGATTTAGATCTACCCTTCTTAGACTTACCATGATTACTTGGGCCCTTTCCTCTATCCTTTTGTCTTCCCCTATTCTTTGTAGTCAAAGCATTACTTGATGTCTCACTTATATTTTTTCATCATATTTCCTCACTAAGAATAACACCAATAACATCATCAAACTTTAAAGTGTTTGAACCAGAGATAGAATTATTCATAACCATGACCAAGCCATTCCAGCTTTCTAGCAATGAGTACATAATCAAAATAACCCTAACATCATCATCAAAATTTAATCTTATAGAGCTTAAATAATTTTTTACCATGTTAAATTCATTTAAATGATTAGAAACATACCCACCTTCTAACATTTATAGATTAAATTAATGTTTCATAAGAATTACCTTGTTGGAGGTCGAGGGTTCTTCATACACTCTATCCAATTCCTTCATCATATCCATTTTTGTCTTTTATTTTGAAATATTGAAGACCATTAATGCTATGAGGCATAATTTTATTGTTCCTAGTGCCTTTCTATCAAGAAACTCTCAATATTCATCCATCATAGTCACCAACTTCTTCGCTATTCTATCCAATGGTAGGAAAAGATCTTTCTTATATAGATAGTCGTTCATTTGTATCTTCAATGGCTGGTAGTTTTATCCATTGAAATTTTTGACCTTAAACTTTTATTATTCTACCGTTGCTTCCACTCAAACTAGGAACCCTCTTTTCCTATGAGTTTATTTACCAAGTCAACCTTTAGCTTTGATACTAGTTGTTAGGAATACATAACATAGAACAATATTAATGAATTAAAGATAGACATAAAATTTAGAAAATATAACACAAGATAGACATAGATTTAATGTGGTTCACCTAATATGGGCTACGTCCACATAGAAATATCTAATTCTTCTCTTTATTCAGTCCATCAGAATGAAGGGATAAAACCTGTAATATATCCACTATAATCTCATCTTCTCTTACATACAAAGTTTTTCCATAATTACAATGACCTCATATCAAAAAGAGGGTTACAAATAGGTAAAAAAATGCCAAAATATAATTTTTATTGTTAGATATGCAACCTAATAGTGAACAGTCTAGATTTATTATAATATATTACAATGCATTTTTAACAAAATTTTGCTTTGGGGGCACCACCCCTAGACCCCCAAAGTGACCATAGTGGGTGGGGGTATTATAAGAAGATCAGGCTCTACCATCCAACACTCCTTGCTATTTTCTAATAAAAATTCAAATTTGAAAATTACAAATTTTCAAATTTCAAATATGAATAAATGACTACTTTATGTGTTTTTTTAGGATTTGGTAAAATGATATATATATATATATATATATATATACTATCCTCTTAAAGATAAAGTGTGTTATACATAATTAGGTTTAATTATTTCTCCTTTATAAATTTAATTAGTAGATTTAGGGCGGTGGGGGGGGGGTGAGGGTGTGGGGGGTGGGGAATTTATATACCTAAATCTAGTCACACTTGGGAATGCTAATTATTCACACATATTAAACCACATGAATTACAACTAAATACACAAATCTTATTCACTAGTCCTCTAAGATATTTAACTATATGAGGATTTGAACTTATGTTCATAGTCACTATTACATAAATATTTCTAATTAAAATGCTCAAAAAATTATGATACCCTCAAAGAGTCCTCTACTCAAGATAATTGTCCCTAATATTTAGTATAGGGGCATGTTAGGTAGATAGATCCTCTACCATGAACCTTTTAAATAATGTAGTTATGTCCTATGCTAAATAATAGATATATTCCAACATTTGAAATACTCTTTTGGGTCTTCCATCACATTTCATAAGGTTGGATAATTAAAAATATCCAAATAATATTTCTATAAATATAAATCAAAGGTGTTTCATTATTCCTAGATTGACACTATCTATAATTTAGCACTTATACATTATTTCCCATTGATATAAATATGCCTTATTCTTTCAAAATTCAAGATCATTCACAATGAGTAACCATAATCAAAGCCTAAATCATCTCAAAGAAAGTCAAGAGCTATCATTTTTAGTATTAAATTCATATTTATAATTGGATACATATATTAAAGGATCACAATTGCATAATCAATTTAAGTGAGATATCTATGTGTGGCTTTATTTACCTCTTTAAAGTATATGTATAGGTGGGAAACATTTAATCAGTAAGGGGTGATTGGGGTTAGCTTAGCACATTACATTCCCCCTCACATTTTTTTATTTTTGAGCTCTCATAAAGACCCCTATGTCTTACAAAATGAAGAAGAGGGAAATGAGATATCTAGCAATTAGCATACATATGCACTTAAGGTGGAATAATATAAACTTCACCAAAGCTAAAGTGGACAAGTATGTAGTCAATGGATGTAGCCTACTTGCACTATTGTTAAAGGAGCATGCTCCTATCTAAAAATATTTTTAGATGATATTATTGATCTATAAATATCTCAATTATACCTTTTTGTATCTTTCACTGGTATACATTAGTCATGGTCAATTTAGAAAAGTCTATAGTCAATAGATTGAATCGACCTGTGCTATTGTCTATAGAGCACAAAACTATCTAGAAATAATTTCATATTTTTCTACTGATTAAGCATAGTCATAGTCTTATTTCTACTCATCCATATTTTAAAACATGAAAAATAGTAAATATAAAGTTGTATTCAAGCTATGTACATATATTCTTAATATTTTCTAAAAATAGTAGTTTTCCATATTTATCAATTTGTAAAATTAGAATTGTTAATAATTGTATGTTTTTATCATTCTAATCTTTCTTAAGTTTTACACCTATTAAACAAAAATTTACTTTGTTAAAAAAAGGTAAAATGATATTGATGAATGAATATGAAATGAAATATTTAGGTCTGATGTAATAGTTATTATGGATGGAGGTTCATCAAAATATGGATGAAATCTTCATTTTTTAAACAACGTATATAAATGATCATTTTAAGAAATTAAATATGATAAATTATAAATTGGTCTCCATTTCAACTGCTCATGGAGCTATGCTATGTAGAGAATATGGTGCTTAAATAGTTAATGATACATATTATAAAAATATTGATGGAAGCTTAATGTTTCTAACTCACACAAGACCAGATATTACTTATTCAATATCTCATCTCTATGTATATGTCTGAGTCAAAATTTAATATTAAAGAATTTAGAAAATTTATAGGTATGTGAAAGGTACTATAAATTTATGTATTCATTATTACTCAACTCAAAAAATAGTATTCATCATTAGGCATTAAAATTTTTGGACTTGTTAGTTTTAGTGATTTTTATTAGAGAGGTAGTTTGGATGACCAAAAGTCAACATCCAAAATTGTTTCTCACTTGGTTTAGATTTGGTCACATGGAGCTTAAATAATCAAGGTTCAACTTCCTTTTCAACTATCTAAGTAGAATATGTTGAAGTGACTTTAGTAGGTACATAGAATTTGTGTCTATGAAAAGTTGTAAAAGACATTAGAAAGAAGAAAATCATTTTTTTTGGATTATGTAAGTATTATGAACTTGGCTAAGAACCCAACCCATCAATAGTAGGTCAAATAATTTTAAATTAATGTACCACTTAATTAGATAATTGGTTTAGAATAAGGAGGTGGAATTTAGATATATAAAATATAATAAATTATAGATATATTCACTAAATTTGTTGTAAAAGTTTAGTTTTTACAAGTCCAAGATCAAGTTGTTAATTTGATTAACATCAAGGGGGTGAATGTTGGTAAGTATTGTTAAGCACTTGTTTGAGATATAAATAAATCCATGAAATGGATCTAGATCAGATTAATGTGTCTTTAGGATAGTTTTATAATAATAAATCCATGAAATGACTATATATCATATTAATTTTTTTAATGAAAGTAGCTTTTATATTTATCTTTTAGATAAAATTTGAAAATCTATTTTTATGAAAAACATGTTCACATGTAATTTTGTAAATAAATTGTATCAGATCAATTTCATTAAATGAGAATGAGAAGAACAAGTAGAAGAACAAAAAAATTAATGGAAAGAATGTGTAGGTCTAATATTTTGGACTCTATATGCCATTTTAGTTTTGAATTATTTATTATTATTATTTTTTAATAAACATTGAAATATTTAATCTACTAATAAAAATTCAAGAAAGGATATAGAGGAGGAAAAATATACCATGCATCATGAAAAAAGCATAAACTCATTTTATTTTTTATTTTAATTATGTTAAGCACATTATGTCATAGCTCCATGGAAATAGTAGGATATACTCAAAAATATATTTTGTAAATGTATTTTTACATAACTTAGGGTTTTAGCATGGTAAGTTATTTTTATTTTATCTATAATTTCAATATCAATGAAGTTAATGACATTTATTTGTGTACTATCGTATGTCTTAAAACAAAAATAAAAAATGTTAATAATGTGATCCTCTTCCAAAGCCCTTGAAACACATTTATCTTAACTTTAATGTGTTTTTTTTTTATAATAATTAAATTAGGGATTATCATATATTTTAAGGTGAACATTAACACTATTATTATTGTAGTTGAGCCTTGACTGTGATAACATAAAATTATTAAAATATTTACATGGTAGTTATTATCCATATTCATAAACTATCTTGTGGAATGATGATGACAATTGAATTTTTGTGATTCAATAATAACTTGGTATTAGATTTTATCCAATCATATACTATGTTATTGTTCATCAACTCCCACTCCATCAAATCAAGAAAAAATTATGCTAATATATTCTAAGATTTTTAGATAGAATTGCTTCAAATTCAATTCTCATAACAATATTTTCAATCCATACATCACCCATATATATCATAAATTCTTATTTTGTTGTTACTTACATGTTCATATCACAACCTAAGATCAAAGATGTAGTTTAATTATTGTTATGATGAGATCCAACTTAGAAGCGCACAATGCTTACTAGAATCATTAGATTGGTATTATTTTGATAATTTAATTGAAAAGGATGATGAGATGTTAAATTATACAATTTTATTGATGATATTAAATTTATTGTCTTTTTTCCTCCAAACCCACCACAAAAATGTAGTGGTAATGTTTTCACTTATTTTACACAAACACATAATAATAGTTTTAATATTTGTGATAATTATAAGTCTACATCCCAAGGATACTTAGAATCCACCAATAATAAATCCAATTAAATTAATTCTAAATGTACTTATCTAAAATACATTAGATATTCAGGCATTATCAGAAAATATTTCTCTATCCAATTTTACTATCTATAAGAGATGCTCAACCACTAGGGGATTACTCCCTACATGATGAATCTCAAGCCACCTAAGATTCCACCATGCATATGTGAAAAATATTTTATAAAACTCACCCATGATCTATCTTGTCTATTAATAGTATCATGAAAAAATTGAATCAAAAAAATATATACTTAAAGTAATATAGCCATAAATACCAACAAACTATGAAACCACCAAAAATTAGAAACAAATATTTAAAGTGGAACATAAAAAATATATGAGAAAGTGTTTAAATATGCATGATATTAAATGATTTTCAAAATCACATAACTAAAAAAAATTAATAAAATCATTATAAATTATGAAGATGAAGACTTAGAATAAGGAGAGGAAAATAACATCATGAAAATGCTACATAGCCATGTACAATTCAAAAAATTCTAAATAATGGTGAAGATAGACTATTTATTAAATCTTAATATATTTCCTAAAGGTGTTATATTTGATAATGCATATCTCTATGTAGGCATGGAAGCTATTAATTTGACCATAAAGTGTATTGATCTAAATCCAAGGATATGTACATAGCCTAAACAATGTTTTTAATACTTGGAAAGAGTATAAGTTTTTTATTAACTTCAACACACATTCATATTCTATGAAATACAATGTATTTTTTGGGGATGAAAATGGAATACATGTGGATCAAATATTAGCCTATTCTTAAAAACATCAATCAAGAGGTAAATTTTTATAAGAGATTTTATAATAGAATTTAGATGGAAACCAAGCTAGCAAACCAAGATTTAGTCATATATCTTGTCCATTAAATCAGTTACTCAAGGAAAGTTTTATAACATAATTTAGATTGAAACCAAGCTCACAATAATAATTTGATATCTTGAAAGAGACAATATATGATTCATCTCATCTTATTTGTATCAGGCTTTTGAATTGAAAAGATATGCTTTTATTTAGGAAATAAGAGTATCTTATTAAAATTTCATTTATAAAATATAAATATAAATATAAATATACTCTACATATTAAAGAGAGATTTATTCTATAGAAGTGTAAAAATAATTGAAGAAATAAATTATATGAGTTACATATTTGAGAAAATTTGTATGTCAATTTTGGAGCACACAAGAATCTCACCATACTAATATATGTATTTGTATATTTGTATATTTATTTTAAAATTATCTTTGAAAAAATATGTAGAGAAACATCATATTTTATATATGAGTGAAAGTATTAAACCACAGAACAAAAAATGTTTCATGGATGCATCATTGTACATATACCTTGTACACCATGGAAATCAATTTTTGTGAATTTCCTTATTAAATTTCCAAGGACTAAACATCATTACAAAGAAATTTATATTGGTAAAATAATTACTAACCCTATTACATTCCCATGTTATATGTCTATATAGTTAGAAGGATTTTTAGGTCCCTATATTTCCTCCAAAGACCTCTACCCCCATTAATTTAACAGGCTTCATACTAATATTAAAAACACTATAAAAGAAACAAGTAATTTCATCTAAAGTGGTATTTGGGAGGAAAGGAAATTATAATTAATATAATTATACAAGATATGTTTTCTTGACACTAGGGAGATGCATGTTTAACATTATTTTAATAAACCAACAAATCTTTGGAAAAATATTTATCATATAAAATGGTTAATTTTTACTTTTGAATTGTTCTAAATAAGACTCACCTAATATGGAGAGGAACATGAGTGATAAGGAGGACTTAATCCCCCTTTGTGAATAAGACTTGTATAAAACAAAGAACCCAATGATGAGTTTGATATGTATTATCCTATCTCTATTTTTCCCACATTATAACTTAAAATCACACAAATTTGACATGGTGAAACATTTTCATCCCATGATGATCATAAATATCCAAAGCATAAAAATAAGTGTTATCTCCTCTCTTCATTTGATTCTTATTTTCTAAACTCATTTATCTAGTTTATTTCTACCTCTATCTTCCTAGAATTTGCATTTTTTTAATATTAAAAATTCTATTGTATCATTGTTTATACTAGGGGGAAGCTATAAACCATGGTTACATAATAGTTTGTCAAATTAATCAGCTATTTCATCACAATAGTCTATATAATAAAATCATAAGTTAGAATTGGAATAATAAATTTTAAATCTACCTTGGCTCCTTCCTTGAATCTCTATAACCCTTTAATGATGCCCATGTCTCTTTATTTATCTTCATAAGCTTATTTATACCTCATATTTTACCTACCTTCCAATAGGAAAATTGCATAATTTCATCTCATCTCTCTATAATATATAAATGCATAGCCACAATATTACTATATTTATGTCTTTAGATTTGTTTAGTGATATTTGAGGAACCTATTCCCTTGAATTTTTAATTTTCCCTAAGACTATATACTTTGATCACTTGGATATTACAATCTAAGGATGCTCCAACCAACTCTATTTTTCCTTTGGATTTTAATATAGTGAGTGATAGATTAGAAATTTTAATTTTACATTGGTATTTAAGATTAGATTAGAGTTACAAGTTTACATACTTTTGAGTTAGACTAGTTTCATACTTTCAATTTTTTTCTTTGTCATTTCAATGTGTGCATAGTTTGTTGTTTGTTTTAAATAATTTTGACACTAGGGTAATTAAAACTAATGAAAATTGATAAAACTATAAACGCAATAAATATCTAAGGTCATAAAATCTAAATCGGTAATAAAAAATATAATTTGATGGAAATGGATAAAAAAGTAAAACAATAAAAGTAATGGAAGTGATAAAAATAAAAAGAGGGATAGAAACATACACATGTTAGAACAAATTTAGAAATATAAGATTGGAAACATGGTATAAAACTAACTATACTATAATTTTTTTATTTTTTATTTCCATTTATAAATGGAAAAAATTGATTGGTCACATATTCTATATAGGATAGAATTGGTAGGATCTTGAATGTTTACTTATGTTGTTATTAATTTGTACCCGTATAATGATTGTCCCCTCTATTGGATTTTTATTTGTAAATTTTGTGTAGGTGTGAATTATAATTATGAATAGGTTTATGTCTACACTATATAAAATTGATGGAAAAATGCATTGAAATTATTATCCTTTTCTCCTTGTCCTAATCCAAAGTATATGCGTAAAATATTATGTGTAAGTTAGATGACTTGATAAATATTTTAATACATTAAATCTACATATTTTTCATGCTTGTAATTAGATTCAATATATATCGAATGGATGTTAGTGAAATCTCAATCTAGTGGGAGATAGGGCTTCACTTTCTCTTCCTAGAATAATCAAATGTAATATATTATCTCATTATAATATTCTTTTGGAATAAGGTCATGATGACACAATACTTAGATTTGATGTAGATGTAATGAAAGATTAATGTGTAGTGTCCTTGAAAATTATAGTGATAGATGATATCTATTTACATGAAAAACTTAAGGATGGATGCTCATTGATACTTAATGATCACTTGTTATAATAAATTATGTTATATTTGTATATATAAGGCTTTCTAGGAAAAATCAACAATAGGCCTACCATGTTAAATTTTTATGATAAAAATTAAAGGTTTGAGTAATTATGAAAAGGTGAAAGTGACCCAAAAAATGTAGATGGACCAAATTGGCAAGCCTTTGATTTGGTTTAAAATAGAATCAACAAACTATCAATTCTTATGTACGAATAAAAAAAGATTGAAATAGAGATAATAAATCTTGGAATATATATAACCAAGATCTTAAAGTATAAAATAGACAAATATGATATGAATATGAGTAAATAGATATATATCAAGCCTATACAAACTCTAACATGGGTGGAAAGGTATTTGAAAACATAAAAAATACAAAAATAGACCAAGTGTGACACTTTGCAACAAATATGTTATGGAAAAGATTTTGTAGGCAAATTAGGTGTCTACATGATCAAAGAATTTTATGTTCATGTGTGAATCAAATTAAATTTATAATTGAAATATATACTTACACTTAACTTACAAATAAAAGATGAAATCTCTAGATGTTTGGGCCAAAATCCACCACGTGTTGATAAATCTTGGTGAGTCAATGTCTTGATAAATAGGTTCAAATATAGTAATATATTATATAAATGAAAATATTAGCATATGAAAAAATATATGTGATGGTATTTAAATCATGATTTCACTATTGGGTGATTACAACTACATACAAAATTGGCTTAGGTTTTCTTGCATACTAAAAATTTCATACTAAGTTTTAAAAACATAGGAATGATTATTGATAAAAAAAATAATATATTTGATATTTCATCTTGGTATTTAAAAAAATAGGTCTCTCATAATATATTGAATTGATCATATGTCATATAAAAAATATAGATATAAAAAATCTAGATATATGCCTCCTTTTGAGGTGAGGGATTGGTGCATGTTCATGTAATAACTTATCTCTAAATAAATATTTACACACTTCATATTTTATCATTTAATATAGTATAAGATGTTATATACTATATAAAATAATTATAAACACATTTATATAGTTATATAAAAATATCATATTGTAAATATCGATAGGAAAATGCAATATCATGTGAGGATGAGATGGGGACAAGAACTAAATATGACTTGATGTAGCCTGGTGAAGGGAAAAGAATTATGCACCAAAATAAATAAATAATCCCATGTGACTAATTTTAAGTATGAAAATGTAGTATTATAATAAATAATCAATGTAATAACAATAGGAACAAGGGAGAAATAGGCTTTGTATACATAAGATATGTGTAGTAAGCTTAAGGAGAGAGTAAAATATATGATTCCCCAAATGGAAATACAAGATAGAGATAAATGATATGAAAAAATGTATACACATGTCCCTAGGATGGATATATACACATAGTAATGAATCACACATATGATAAAATTACTATGCCCCAATCAACCCATGGTAAGGACCATGGAAAGATGAGAAATAAACATAATTTATCACAAGTGGTAGTGTGTAAGATATGGATCATGGTAGAAAGAATAATATAACACATAGTAGATGCAATTTAATGAAACATATAAAAATATATCATGGATGTACTTATATACACCTAAATTTTTTATTATATAATTTGGAAATATCAACTCTGACATACTTGGACAATACACATATAATTGACCCTTGAGGACACTTTACCTCTATCCATCTAACCATTTATTATCTTTAAAAAATATTTTTTCCACATAAACCTATTAAATATTATATTAGTATATAAAGGAACATACTATAATCCTATATGGACCTTCTACATGTCTCAAATCACCTTTTTACACTTTGAGGACTATTAGAAGAGGTTCCTAGAAGATTCAATAAAACATGCTACTACGAGGATAGTTATGCAATAAGTGAAAAAACAATACAACAAACTAAGCTTGGATTAAAATTATTAAAATATTAATTAAATCATAAATATAAATGTAGGAAATTTAAGCTTAGTATATAATGAAAATTTGATATAAATTATATGACTAACAACTTTAGAAAATAGAGCAATCACAATCCATAAAATACATAATAGAAACCATTTTAGAATGGTATATTAATTTGTATCAATTTGGAATCATTTGAAATTACAATATAAAAATATATAGAGAGTTTTAAAAAGTGTTGGAACTTCATATTTCAACCTTTCACTACATATAAAGGAAAGACTCAACATTTTGTAGACTATTTCTATGATTACAATAGTCAAATACATATTGTTGACCAAATTTGACTTTTAGGTCAAATTGGGACCCCTATAGGTAAAAAATTTGACTTTTAGGTATTTTAGGGGTATAATATAGATGTCACAAGGTGTTTTATAGGCTAATTGATGTTATTTAATGTTATACTAGCCTTGGTCCTTAGTTTTTTTAGTTATTTTGGGTCATTTTGAGGTTAAAAAGGTGCATTCAATAACTTATAAAGATTTATTGGGAAGTGTGAATACTAAAAAATATCATTTCACATGAGATGTGTCCTAATAGGTCTTAATCAACTATAAAAACTAAAAAGTTGAGGAAATGGTAACTTTCTTAGGAAAAAAGGTGAGTTTGGCACTTGTGCAGCCCATGGGGAAGTGTGCCACATGGGAGAAGATCATGGTATTTCTATTCAGATTCCCAAAGATAAGTTTCATGTTTTAAGTGATTTATAAGTTCCATTATTGGGCCAAAATGATTCTGCTCCTTTTTCACCATTCTTAGCAAGCAAAAGCAGTCTTCAGGTTTGTACTTGGTATGGCCAGTAGATGAGGTTTTAGATCAAAAACATTGGGGATATGAAAGTAAACTTAGATAAATTAATTTCCATTTAAATATTATAAATAATGGTGGCATGTTCTTCATGAACCATTCTCATGAATTTTATTGTACATTTTTTCTTGTTGTTTCATGCACCCTATAGGTTTTACCCCATTTTTGGCAAGTCCGTACAAAATAGTTTCTTATGTTGGTTCCAAATGATTTATACATCCTAATTAAATGATTCACATGCTTATTTTCATGTTTCAATGTGTTTGGATAGATTAAGTACATCAAATTTTCAATAAAATACACCTCTCTGAATTGAAGGTAGTTTTTTACTATTTCCACGAACTTCATGATTGTTCATGGTTTTAGAGGGTTGTGATAGGACCTTTAAATTTTTTTAAATGTGATATGTATTCCATTAAAATTTAAAACTTAATTCTTCAAGTTAATTTACATGAGTTTGCAGTCATATGTAACATTCATAGTTAGGCAACCATTGATGAACATTTATAGATGTCATGAATGAAGAAAATCATGTTAGAATGAAGGTTTTGAAGTTGGTTCCAATAAAATTATAATGATGATCGACAATTTATTAAATTATAAGGAGTATTGTTCTATTCATGAAGCCTAGCAAATGCATATTGTCCATATTCTACTTACTACCTATACACAATGAATGACCACCTACAGGTAGTACCATAGAGAGTTAAGGAGCCATTATGAGGTGTTGAAACATGATTTGGGTCTATTATTAGGACCCAAATATTATAAGGATACCTTGGAAATAATTTTTTATATGTTGAGTAGACAAATGATAATGATAACTTTGATCAAGCATGATATGGCAAAATTTAGGCCCCTTATCCCTAAAACAAGAAAATAGAGTTAATAGGGGTTTTATTGACATCTTGGAACATGGTTTAAATGAATTTTGAGGCATATAAATGATAATGTTTTATATCCTATAGAATACAAAAGAACATTGCAAGGTTTGAGGAGAAGATGAGTGATGAAAATCAGTTTCTTGGAAACCCCAAATTGCCTATTTGTGATCTGAGAACAGTCAGTGTTATCTACATGATTTTGAGTTTTGAGCAACCTTTGTTTAAAAATTGGTATTATAACATGAATTAAAGGTGAATTAGTTCATATGGTTCAAGTGAAATCTTATAAAATTCCACTCAAGGATAACGATGCCTTGTGTTTTCTTTCATACACATCTTCAATCCATACACAAGCTTGGTGAACATCTACAACTAGCCTAAGGCTTAAACTTGAGAAGGAATTTACATTGTAAGGTTTGAGGTCTAATGACATGATTAAGGAGTTTTAAAAATATGTGAAGATTATAATGGTTTCATAAAGCCTTAAGTATTAAATTATGATCAAACTTCAAGTTGGATTGGCTTACAAGGACTAATGAACACCTACAACCATATTGCCTCTTTGAAGGCTTCATCTAAAGTTACATACTAAACCATGCCCTCATGTTTGATGGTTATATAAGGTTAAAAATTAATTTTATGGTTTAAATCCAAATAATTTTATATACTGATTTTTATCACAAATCACCTACAAGCTTCCTTGTCATCATAAAACATACACCTATAAGTTGGTTATAGGGTCACCATGAAGCTTGGGTTAGAGACCTTGAGGGTAATTTAAAATATAAGAAAAAAAGGAGAAATTTAAGTCAAGGAGTGGTATAGAGAGATTAAAATATATATTTAATAACCATGTTCAATACTAAACTAATCAAATATGCACCTACAGGATACCATAGTCAACTGTAGTTGACTATGAGGGGGCAGAGAACAAACAAGTTGATTTTTTTAGGTGGATAAGACATGAAGATGAAGAAAATGGAACTAAAAAAATTAAATATGACTCTAGGGTAAGTATAGGAGGTAGGTGACATTATATTTTAATTCAATCCATGTATTTATACCTATAGGTACAGTCTAAAAGGCAAAACACAGTCAGAAGTAGTATTCAACCTTGATTGGGTAAGGTATGACAAATAGGTATTGAGGGAAGTTGAGGTGTTTTTAAGGATTAAAATACCTCAATAAATACTAAAATATAATAATTCACCTCTCAAAAAATTTAATAAATAAAATAAAGGAGCTTTAGACAAGCAAACATGGTCTACCTGCTAAAAAACCTTGCACACAGTTTCCCTAGCAAGTATGTCTCATATTTTCATGTCTTTGGAGGGTATATAAATAACTTAAAGGGATAAAATTTTGTGGAGAGAATAATTAAAATTTTAATGAGACTTTACAATATATATTTATTCTGGACAAATAGGGGAAGTACCTTTTGTTTTGTCTCAGATAAAAGGCACTTCCCTAGGTGCCCTAATTGACAATTTTGAGGAACGGATGCAAATAGATGTTTGAAACTTTAAAATAAGTTTGGAGAGTTGAAATAAATAAAATTAAATATGTTATAACATTAAAAAAATAATTTAATTCAATAGGATACCCTACACTCTTGAGGTTGCAGATAGGCTCATGAGACATGGTTATGCCTAAAGGGCAAACAAGGGGTCAGTTTAAATTATAGATCTAAGTGAAATTTATAATGGATTATAACATGCATCTGGAGGTATTATATATGTGTAAGGGATATTTTAAATTAGTTAATCTATCAATAAATTCATTTTTAGTAATAGGTTTTAGGTATTCCTATTGAACATACTTAGACCTAAAGCCAAATGGAAAAGCATTTGCACTTCTAACATGAGATATGCATTAAATATATTGGCTAATGCTTTTATGGTATTTTTAGATGTATTTCATATCCTAACTTGTAGAGAAATAACAAGAACTCAATTTTTGATCTCAAAATGCTCTTAGGCCTATAGGAAATAGAAGGAAGAGCTCAAATACATATCTTAAAATGCTCATACCTCCCTTGGTACTTTTCAAGGAGAATAAAGGCATTTGGGGATGTTAATAGGGTCCTTGAACAACCATCTTATGGAATTTTTTTGCAAAGTCAATGTGAAATCTTTATGAATGAACCTTAAGAGGTTAAAATACTCAAAACCCTCTTAAGCCCTTACAAGTGACCAATTTGGATTTTGACCAGGATGATGATTGGACCTTACAAAGGACTCCATCAAGCTAATCCTAATGATTTTTAGTTGTATGAACTTGTACATACAAGGTACAAAACATGTTACTTTTGACTATTTTGTGTGTTTTATATGATAAAAGAGGTTTCAAGAGATGCAATCAAGTTTGGGTAAAATATTATGAATTTTAATAACTACCTAGAGCCATTTAATTCCTTGAAAAAACATCAAAGTATGCAAATAATAGCTCTCATCTTAGCCAGTCAAATCTGGCATAGTAGACAAGCGACTGAGAAGTGTGAAAACTCTAATTGGAAGTAATTTTAAGGTATCCTTGATGATTATATGGATATAGAGGGTCTTTACACATGTCAACCACTCCCTCACATATATTTTCATGAAAAAATGAAGCCAAATTAGAGGCCAACTCTATAGGGTGCATGAAATAAGTTTCTTTTATTGTAGATGATGATGGCTCATTCCCAAATGATTATAGATGATAAATCCTATAAATAATGAATGTAAATAAATTCTTGAAACACTTCCCATTTATTTCAATCATCACACCTATCTGTAATCAGTTTTGGGATGTTCAAATAGGTCCAAATCATGAAGGCAATTTTCTAAGCCAAATTATGCCATATTGCAAGAGTTTGATGACTTGGATGGCCACTTGTTCCTTTTGAAATTTAATGTTTCATCCCACATCCTATTATCATAAAAAATTAACTTAATTTCTCATCTTGATGAGTGTCCTTGTGACCCTTAGACTTCTCTCTTCTCGTCTCTCTCTCTCAAGTTCTATAAGAACTAGCCATTTTGGCCATTATAACTTATGCTCCACCTGAGTATAGTGAATACCTAATCACTTTCATACCATTTGATAAATAATACTAATTATTTTTACCTCTTAATGATTTTTCATTATTATTTTTACTTGGATGATGAATCTTGCTTAGTGACGACTATGGATTTCTTAACACATTGTCTCATTCTTTCACCATATTTGTAGTTGGAAAGCTTCTTCTTATAGGGCATGTGAAGTATTCTAGGAAATGTTAAGGATTGAGTGAGTTCATCTATTCATTAGTATCATTTAAGGCCTCTTGTTTAGTCCTTCTAGCTTTTCACATTCATCCATAAACTCATATTATAATATTGATGTGAGAAGATCTAGATTGAAGGAGTGTATGTTTGGTTAGTCCCTTGATTTCATGTGTAACATGCATCTAGTTGGAATTCATCATCTTATTTGGTGTATCACCTCCCTTAGAATAGTTTTCTTTCAATTATCTCTCTTCCTTCCCCCCCACCTAAAATTTAATTGTAGTTGCAATCCAAAGTGGTACATTAAGGGAGCTAGCCCTATCTAGAGATTCAACTCATCCTTAGGCTACCCACAAGCCTAGAGGTGTTTCCATTGTCCCACTTAGATGAGGAGAGCTTAGGCATCTCCTCAAAGGGTACAAATCCAAATGATAAAACTTATAAAAAGAGATAAAAAAGACAAAAATAATGAAATTCACACACATGTACAACAATTTCACTATGATTTTGTATCCTTGTTCTAGTCCCAACACTTTATCAGACATAAAATATTGTTTTATACTAAAACAAAGTTGCAAAAAAGGTGCCTTGAGATTTTAGCTTTAAAAATTTTACTATGTCGAGGAACCAAACCAAAAACAAATGTTGTGGTTATTTTTCAAGGTGTCATTTACTGGTTTTCACCACTTTCACACTAATTAGCTAGCCTTTCAAGTTTTCAACTATCATATTAGCCTACATCCCTTATGGGTTTTCAATAGACTAGCTCAACCAAGTGATTTCCCTTTATGGGTTTTTAACCGACTTCAAGTCACTCTTAATGCTTAATTCCATCCTATTAGAGTATACATAAAGTATTAAAATCATAAAATTTGAAGTGTACATAGTACCTATTGATCATGTGGTGGCATGTTCTAAGTTGGATATACATGAGGTTGTTGTGATGTTGATTTTACTTGAGGTGAAAAAGAATAAATTTGTCCTATAGAATCTATTATTAAAATTTGAATTTGATGTTGGATTGTTGGCTAAGAACTTATGGTAGTCTTCCTTTGATGAATCACTTTTTAAAGTTATTGAGGAGGAATACATTGGGTCTCTTTAACAAGTCATACAATGGAGATATCCAGTTATGTTAAATATTTATTGAAAATTTTCTATTCCATGAGAACTTCCTAAGTCATAGTGAGAAATGTGTGTAGCCACACTGGGGTTACCATAAAATTCTAAATATCATCATCTTATGTAATGGTGATAAGTGCCATAGAATTTGACACTTTGACCTAGATATCCTAGGAGAGTTAATCCAATTGAAATACATGCCTCTATATTTGAATGTTAGTATTTGATGCACATAATCTAATTTTTCTAGGTACTTAAATTATACATGACATTATCATGTGATTCAAGTAACTACTTGAGTGCACTATCCATTGATGCAGAAGGAACCAAATGATCTTCCATTACAACATTGGCTTTGCCCATCCTATCAAACTCTAACTTAGTCTCAGATAATGAATCATGAGTTGTCGCTTCCAATCAAGCATGCCTTGGGTAATTTACTTGTATTAAAATAAAGTCATATCCAATAATTTCTCATATTATTGAAATATCTCACAAATTCTAATCTCCTCTACTTTAATGTTCTTCCCTTGACTATGAAGTGATTTTAAATTATGCATAATAATCCAATCCTTTCTTAGCTACAACAAGAGGGATACGAATTAAGTTTATTCTAACATGACTTGGTCACATAGGACTTCAGTGACCAACATAGGTCAAGTGCTTTTGATGAGTTAGTACACAATGGTGAACCAAAGGTATAGATCTTTATTTTCCTCTTATAGTTTCCAAACTTCTTGCTCAAAGTTTGAAGCCTTCTACATAATTGATTCCTAAAATTTATCTACACCTTCAATTTTATTAGCAATTGAAAGAAAGGAAAAATTAAAAAATGCTTTGTGTGATGTTATATTTAAATCCATAGAGGAATTCATAGCTACCACATGTGCCTTCTTTATTTGTGTCATATAAATATAAAAGGTTGTGTGATGAGTGTATCTTGTAGGGACATCCCATAACTATTGGATATTTATTTGAGGACTGACTTGGAATGCCTCCTTTTTTACACCTACTTGAGCATATTTTAAGCCTTGAGATGTGGGAAATGGATTCTATGTCTCAATTATTTGCATTGTCTTGGTGGTCTCAGTAACTTTATTTTTTTAACTTCTTGTTACATTATTTGCTTTAATTCTACCTTGGATTTTACTTCTACCTTAGCCTTAACTTTGGCCTCCACTTTAGACTTGGATTTGGCCTCTTCCTCAATCTTACCTTTGGAATCATCTTCAACCTTAGCTTAAGCTTCTTCCTCAGCCTTAGATTTATAATTTGTATTATCCTACTCTTTAGCCTACCTTTTGGCTTACTCCTTTTGGGTGCATAACATTACTTTAGATTTATGACCCTCTTGAGACTTTGTGAGTGACAGTGCTTTGTATTTATTTTATTGTGATGCCTAATATTCTTTAGACTTGTTTTTATTTTTGCTTCCTTATTTTTATTTATTCCTCACATCCACTTCTTTAACTCTTCTTTTTATGCTTTAGCTTCATCAATTTTTTTCCTATGCTTCTCATCTTTGGCCTATTACTTTCATTTCTCTTCCTCCCTTACAACCTTGCACTTTGCCTCTTCTTTATTTTAATTCTCTTATACCTTCCACACCTTCTTCTCAACCTCCTTTTGTGTATTTTCTTATTTATATTTATATTTAGATAATTGTTCATATGTTACAACATTTATTTACTCATTTTGATACTTAGCCTATGGTACAATAGTCTCTTTAGGATACTCCATAGGAGTTACTAAATCAAGCATTATAATTGATTATGAATCTTACAAAGAGGATGATTCAACAATAATACCTCTTCATGTGACATATTTATTCTTAAAATATGGAGGAGTAGGAGTCTTCTTTTACTTCTTTACCTATTATGTTGTATCTTGATTTAGATATTGTGGTCCTTATGTTTGTTGCATTCCTACCACCTCCACTAGATATGCAAAAGACACCATCCTATTTTTTACTATAAGGTTTATTTATTGGGTACAATAAAATCTTATAGTTGGATCCATCTAAAAAATCTCTACTTAAAAATATTTATGTGTTACTTATTATCCAAAAGTATTTAGTATGATTAATGGAATAGGTTAAGTTATATCAACCCAATAATCTTGTATCACCTAGTTATACACTTGTAATGTGTACACTGCCTTTCAGAAGAAGAGCTCACTTTCTTCTCCTTACTCAAACATCATTACCAATGTTTATGAGAATTGACTATATAAATTCCTATTTCTCAGCACCTAACTCTCTAAGGTATCACTCAACATCTATATTTGGAACACATTTATTATCTATCCATGAATTTATATGGTGTGTCATATTTTTTATGTTAGTGGTGAGGTTCATTATGTGGGTGCCTTCCTCTTACCCTTATTAACCTATGATGCAGTTACTTTTGTTCTTGGTGGTGCTTGTGGTTGATATTTTGCCTATGTATCCATATGTTTTTGTGCCCTTAGAGTTATATTATATATATATATATAAATTACTAACCTATCCCCTAGGTATTAATACTACATAAATTCTACCAGGGAATATAACAAGGTGATGAAGAATGGTAGTGGATTTTTAGTTTTTTTGGGAAATTCATGAACTTTGATCCAAATATCATTATTTAGCTTTATAACTAACACTTATTTCCTTAGGTACTACATAAAATCATTGATTACTCTAGGGTGTGATATGATCATGGTTTGGATCTCAATCCAACATGCATTAAATTTTATAAACTTATTATAGTACTACCCTATATTGGTTAATGTAGTTGTAGGCCTTAAATCTTCATCTAGAATCACTAGTCCCTATAGTGATTTCAAAACTATAGAGTAGGTATGAGAGTTTATATTTAAATTCCTATGATGAACCATTGAGAAATTTCACAATATTCATGATATGTTTTGAGGCCAAAACAATTTTCTCATTGAAATCCTCATGCATCTATATTTTTTGATATATAATGTATACAATGCCTTTGATTACTTGCATGGAAATTTTGGTGGTCCATAAAAAGTGTTTGATGATGCACTTAGAAATAATGTGCACTAAACTATCTTACATTGAGTTAATAAGAATCCCCTTCCTACTCTTGTATATTTATCCTTTCTGTCTAATTGAATGGGTGGGGCCTTGGTTTTATATGGTAAAAGAAATTTTACCTGAGCTAGAATTCATGTTGCTCTTACCATGGTCATAGGGTTGATTAATATTGTAAAATTATATGAGATATGAATAACACCATCCTTATATATCCTAATTAATTTAAGAATTAGCTCATCTAATTTCCTAAAATTAAGCAACTTGATAAGTTTCTCTACATCAAAACCTTGTAGATGGTGTTGAATCACTAGAGATCTTACTTGTGTTACTTCCAATTGGTGTACGATAAAGAGTGTCAATAAAATAAAATAGAACTAGATCATAATCTTTGGTTTTCCTGAGTGTTAGGCCAATCCCCTTTATTGCTTCTACACATTTGTGAGTGGGGTTAATAGTTATGTGTGATCCATGTTTGTAATTATAGATAGAATTGAACTAGTTGTTTGGATGTATTGGTGTTGATAAAAAAATATGTGCACAATTGGTTGAATTAGACATAAATTGTAGAGATCCCTTATTTGCAGTGGTGTGTAATGTCCTTGCGTTTTCCTTTCCCTTATTTATATATATTTTGGCACTCAAATCTATCTTTAAAGATTATTTAAATATGTTGAGTTGGTTTTGCATGATTTTTCCTAAAGAATTAATGTGAACCAACCACTGAAAATGTGATAGTTACTATTCTACATATAAAAACATTGATACATATAATGATAAGTATTTATGTGACATTCCTTATTATCACCTATCCACTTTTATTTATTGTACATCTTTTCATTCTGACATATGATCTATTTTGGGATAGATGCAATCTCTCAAGTGTATCCTCATTAATAATTTTGAATGACCATTGACCATCCTTTCTCTATACTTGGATTATCAACACCCCATTCCTAGACTTAATTAATGATCTTTGCATACCCCTTTTAAGTTATCTTTCCTTTAGGCTAAAATTGTTCCTAGATATTAATTTATGACTTTGACTTAACAACTGTACTTCAAATGCTATGCAATATATAAATTTAACTATACAAACACAAACAAACCTAAAATCAAAATAAGAAAATAAAAAATTAAGTAAAAATACTAAACTACGTGGTGTTACTTATCACCCTTTCTCATAAATGATAGAAATGATTGATTATAAGCTTAAGACTACAACCATTTTCACATCCTTGTGGAATGGTTCATTGAATATCTTTTAGGATAATTTTTCCCTGTCATGAAATGTCATGAATGATATAATGTCACTTCCACATAATGTACAACTTTCCTAGAAATAATCTAAATATGTTATAATATAGTATGACCACTTGTTATAGATATAATTATTTATATCATAGGTTGTGATCATGCCACACTTGATAACTTATCTTGTTAACTCCCCAGATCAGTTATGTTGTTTTCCTATTTTCTTCCATTTTAGTTAAATCCATTAACTGTGTCTATAGAGAATCTCGATCCTTGAGTTTCATTATGATAAAAATGTGTAGACTAGGAACTATATATTTTATGGGCATTACTACTGCAAGTCCATATACCAACTAAAATGGAGTAAATCCTATTACACATTTATATCTTTTTATGTATTCCTTGAGAATTTCAAGAATTTTATCTACCCAATCATCTTGTTTTACATTGTATATATTTTTTAACACCTTGCCCAAAACTTTATTTGAAGCCTTAGCTTGTCCATTTTCCTATGGTCGATACACAATAGTTTTATGATGAGATATCATAAATTATTATATAAAAATTTTGATTGTATTATTTATAAAGTGTGTTCCCATATCTCTAACCAATTTGATTAGACACCCAAATATTTCATGATTACACTTGTTTGGTGGGATTATAGGCACCACAAAATTAATATCCCAATAATCTAAAGGTTGTTATATGAACATTGGGTTCAACATAATCTCATTCCTTGGGTTAGGTTTACACATCCTTTGGAAAACATCACAATGTTTTATGATATAATGTGCATATTGGAATAGCATATGCCACCATAGACTATTATGAAATATATTCCTTGAAGTGGATTCACCTATGAAATGCAATCCTATTATTATTTGGTGTGCCTCTTCAAGAAGTTAAGATCACTCATGATTTAAATCCACTCTACACAACACCTCATCTTTGCCCATATTATATAGAGATCCATTTATGATGGTATATGGAATATATCATGTAATTAGTAGAATTTTGTCTTACTTAACATAGTGTGCTAGAAATATTCCATGTTATAAAAATTTGGATATATCCTCAATGTTCTTAGGGATTGAAAATATTATGAATAGATGTGGTTATGCTATTCATCTTGTAATTCTTGAAGTCCTTTTCCATTTTTAATCCTAATCAAGTGGTCAAGTCTCACATTCTCTCATCTATGTTTAACATTGATCTTGAATATAAATTTATAAAATAACATTAAAAATCTAGAGAAATTTTCACCCAACATAGGTTTATTAACCAAGACTATAATTAAAGAACTCAAAAGGTGTTATGAAAAGATAATGCCTAATTTTCCCTACTGTGAACACCATTGTCAATGTTTCCTATTCATTCATAGTATAATTTTTATTTGTATATGATAGTTTTATTATTGTAAAATGGATAAGATTGTCTAGTCCCCTATCTACTGGCTATGTTAACACATCACCCATCACAATACTTGATACATCTACATGAACATGGAATGGCTTAGTCTATCTAGGAAAAACTAGTATGGGAATTATAACTAACCTTTGATTTATCTCAACAAATGTTTATTGGAACTTTTGTGTCCATTTAAATCTTATTTTCTTATGTATCAATTTATCCAAGGACATAGATATAACTACATACCCTTTCGTAAACTTTGTGTAATACCATTTATGACCCAAACATGATCATACTTATATATAATTATTCAGAGGTGGTATACCCACTATGATTGATTTTAGCTTGATCTACAAAAATTATTTCACTATAAATTACATGGCCCTATAGAACACCAAATGCTATGAAAAAATACTTTTTTTGAAAGTTTAATGTAATTGACAAAGCTCTACAATAGTCTAATATTAACATCAATTTGGACAAGTGATATTTGAAAAAATAAAATACATCCCAATCATCTAAATAAAGTTATAAAAAATAAAGAATAAATTCCCTAAAAATAGTCACCACAGCCATATAAAATATAGCTAAAGCATTCTTTAGAACAAATGGCATTACCTTACATACAAAAGACCCCATTCAATTATGAATGTTATTTTCACTTGATACTATTTTGCAATGGGAATTTGATGATATAAACTAAATCTATCCATGAAGGAATATAAGTCATGTCCTATAACTAATTCTAAAACCTCATCATTGAAAGGTATCAAAAATATGTCATTGATGCAATCATCATTCAACACATAATAATCTCATGTACCCTGATCTCACCTAACATTTTAGGATTCACAGCCATGGGACTAACCTAATCTACCTTTTAAGCTGAATAAATGATACATGATTCATACATGTGATTTTAATTAGCCTTCACATTTAATTTCATGTTGGGTTTGAATCTATTTGGGCACTTCATGATAGGTCTTACACACTATTTGATTTTGATGTGTATCTCCCCCAATGATGGATATACCCCTTTCACCTATGTGATTTAGTGTGGAAAATATTGAGATAGTCCCTTAATATTTTTAACCCTTTTGAAATTTAATTTTGTGTCTATTAATCTTCCATGTTCATAAGATTTGGTAAAGACTTTTCCCAATATTCTCAATAATTTTATTCATTATATCTTAGTATATCCTATTAGAGTCATTATGAATGGATTATTTTAAAGTTATTTTTTTTCCTATTCTATAATATTTAAATTTCATAGCTTTTGTTCCTTAGTTTGTTCTTTGATTTGAGTTTTTGATGGCTTAGTTCCTCGTTATAGTTTGAAGAAGCCATTCAATTATATATCATCATCACTATCATTCAACTCTATCATCTCATCTTGAATCCTATAATAAGGTTGTATAAAAAACTATTCCTTCATTTTAATAACCTTATAATTCTATATAACTATACTCAAATCACAATTTTATTCTTGATGTGATGATGATTCTATCGTAGTACTCAAGTCTTCAACTCACCCATAACATAGAAACATATTCAATTTTTGTAAAGCATTATGTAATAGAAGATTTTCATCTTAAAAAATAAATGTTTGAATGAATTATTTTTTATCTTGTACCCAATTCTTAGTTTATCACATGTGTTGTTATGTATATACCAAGTTGTAGTAAGTGGTGTCAAAGTGTATCTAAAAACATGCACCCAGTACTTAGATTTCACACCTTGCACAAACCATGTGTTTATGTACCTATGCACATGTAACTTTGGATATTGTCCTTCTTGAAAGAAAAATCAATCTACCCTAACAATGATAGGTATCTAAAAATGTGCTCACATTAATTCACATGCCTCATCTGAAGATAGTTGATTTTTCTTATGAACTAGCTACCAAGTCACATCGGTTCCATTCAATGCATAATTGATCACACTTACTCTTTGATCTATATTAGGTAAATAATGATCTAATTATAAAATGAATTTATTAATATCCTTAGTTGTGAAAAATAGTGGTCATTGGCATTCAATTTTAAATACCATTCAAAGAGGTTACACCTCATGATTTATCCTAAGCCAATTCAACATATGTTTATCTAAATCTCCACTTACCAAATATGTTTCTTACAAAGGTAAGTTAATAATATTGTAGGCTCTGTGTAATCTGTAGACACTCATTTCTATATGCTTTCATGCTTAAATTGGGATTTAGTCCAATTTATAGCACATGATAAAATATAAGAATGAAAATCACCTAAATGCCTAAATTCATTCATGTAAGGGATTTAATTGCTTATAAACTAGAAAGGATTACTTATTTTCGGTATTACCCTATATGGACCAATAACCTAGTTTGGTTTCAACCCTAGTCAAATTATGAACTAGTAATTTGACATTCCTAGTCTATCAAGATATTAATTCAAAACATTTAAAATAATTTCCAAAAGCAAAATAACACTAAGTAAGATTAATTAAAAAGAAAATCTCAAGTAACTTTCCTAAGTTAAAATTTTAAGTTGAATTAGTGAATTTCATTTATCAAAAAAGGAATTTTTAGCCAAATATAAAGTCAAAGGTCAAAGGATCTAATAAAGTGATTTACTAATTCCTAAATATTCCAAAAGGGCGAGTCACAACCTCACAAATATTGAAAGTGAGTTGTCATGGCTCATAAATATATTAAAATTAGTTGCTAAGACTTCATGAGTGATTTGACGCAACCCAAGGTTATCTTAAATAAACTTAGGCTATTTTAGATTCAATCAATATTATAATTAAACCTAACTTCCCAAGGGTTAGATTTAGTTCTAAGACCTATAAATATAATTGCAAATACCATACACAAACAAGCTATTGTGTCTAAGGTTATTTAGTAGGAATTCCTTCAAAGAAAGTAATGTTATAATGCCCATTTGATACCAATCTTCACAATAAGCCAAGACAACGTCTAAAAAAGCCACAAGTTGACATTATATTAGTACCAATGTGGATAAACATTTATATAAGTCTATAATGCCATAATTTGATCATGAACATCTACTATGCCAACAAGTAGACATAAATTTTGATAAAGGAGGTAAAATTATTATGTTTTTTATCTCTACTTTGTGATCTTATTTGTTATGTTATGTTCCCCCTAGTTCTTAGGCAATAGTGTTTTGTGTCATTATATTTGTATGTATGGATTTTTATTATCTTTAATAACAAGGAACTAATCGACATTTGTGTGCTCTTAGGGCTCTAAATATACATAATGGCATGCCCAATGGGACCATGCATCCCATATGGCCAAGAATAATGATGTGCAACCTTTAGATTTATTTAAAAGAGAAATGAAATCTTCAAGTTTAGAGTTTTATGCTCAAAATTCATGTCATTTTCTTATAAAATTATAGGGATTGACAATAATCATAACAAATCATTGATGGTAAAAAATTAAACAATGATCTCTACATTCATTGACAATGATATTTACATCAAAACATAGTGAGCGAGAAACATAGTAAAAATTAACTTTTCTTTCTTTCTTTTTGGTGACTGACAATCAATTTGTTGCCTTTTTAACCTTTTCCTTGCAAGGCTATAATAAATTTAAGTTTAAAACATTTTTATCAAGACTTTTTATTTTAAAACATGTTTTTTTGGTGTGATTGAAGGAAATGATGATGGTCATGACAAATTGATGTTGATCATAGGAATCAACAACAATCACTACAGTAATCGGCGATAATTTGTCTGAGACATAAAATAAAAAATTGAGAACTAAAAATGGAATGTTATTTATTGATTTTATTTTTTTTCTAAATATAAGAGAACCCCCTAATATATTTTTAGGAATAAGGTGGACAAAGAGAGTCCTAAACACTTATAAATTTCACATACACTTTTATTTAGTACTTAAAATTAACCTAACTAAATGTATCTTTTAGCATTTCAATTTTACAAGAGAAAACAAGGCCAAGGGGCCAAAACTAGATTCGCATTTGATTTAGTACCTTTAAAAAGAACATAAAATATAGTTTAGAGATCTTAATAGCTTTTCTTTGTTCTTTGCTTATCAGCTAGGTTTCAAAGTTCCTAGATTAAATTATTTAATTATGGTAAACCAAAAATTTATCTTGTATGCTCTTCCCCCAATCTCATATGGAACTTATATGAACAAAAGTTATTTGTTTAATACCTTATTGGTTTATCCTAGAATGTAAATAATGTATCATATTCTATACTCAAGCTCTGAGTGACTTGGGTGACATATAAATGACCTCTAAATACATTCCATTTTTCATTTATTTATTTTCTTGCATTTGTCATGTAGGTTGGAGTTCATCACCTCATCAAAAGTTCTTTATGGGTGCATTGACCTAGAGTTTCATCTACTAGCTTCACACCAACCCCACTCCATAGTGGGTTATATAAATTGGGTACATTAAACTAGGATTTCTTGGGGATAAGTGATTAACCTTCCAAACCTAGTGAAAACCTAGGTTGGTTCACATTAAACATCAAACTGCACTAAGAAGTACACAGATGAAATTTTTATGTAAAAGAATAGACCTTTGCATAGTAGTTTATCAATTTTAAACCCAATTGATTTGATTATCCCTTGTGTTAGCCACACTTGGGACCATTTTTTACATTTTAAAAATTTATAGAATTTAGTCAACCTCACTTTCTATGGAATATCTTACCAAATGCCAAGTACTCCTCACTCTAAGTTCATGCCTCATACCAATGATTTAAATATATAATTAGGGATTAAAATCTCTCCCTACACATATTATTTAATTTTTATATTAACACTTAATTTATTTTGAGCATTGGTATATTGGTGGAAACTTTGCAGAAGCTACATACACTTTGTCAGTCTTAGGGATAGAATGAGCCATTAGTTTTATTTCTATTTTCTTTTATTTAGATGTGTGTTTGAGACTAAAATTGTTTTTTTTTCAAGTAAAAACAAGTCATAACCAATCAAAAAATTTCACACCACTTTGACCTAAGAGATGTTATTCCTCCCATTTTATTTTACATATTTACCTTAGAATTTTATCCCAAAATTGTTTGTGTGTCACTTGTTTAATGGGGTGTCATTATGTTTCCCATTTCATCTCAAATATTTGCCTTGTATTTTAGTCCAAAACCATTATCATGTCATTTTTCAAGGAGCATTGTTACACCACCTAAGTTATTCTAAAACACTTGTCTCCTTTGAAACCAAGTTCCAAAACCATTGGTATACCCTTTTATTTTAAATACATGACTATGCTATATGTTTTGGTCTAGCCTATTTGCCTTAGAAAATTTGAGTATTTTGAATTAATTTTGAAATTAAATATTTTGAATTATAAATCTAAAACTAATCAAGTTTATGTGAAAGCCTCATATAATTTGGGCTTAGGTAGTCTACCTTTTGAGTTTGGATTTATGATACTTGGATTGATTTCTTATTTGATCTAAATACCCCTTGCCTAGACTTTATAGTTGTTTGTTGTTGTGTGACTTATTTTTAACATCCTTTGAGATAATTTTATTGTAATATGCTTTATTTAGACTTTGTTATGTTGAGTTCTAAATGGCATAGTTCCATTTGTCAAAAAGTCTCTTGTGAGACAAATACTGATTGTTCTCCCAAGCCAATTACCTTAGCATTAAATTATTTATGATCTATTTACCAAGTTTATCCAATCTAATTTATTTAGTTTAGACTGTTTTTGAGTTCTTATTTATGACCTTTATTTCTAAGTTTAGCCTTGTTTTTCATGTTAATGACTATAACCACCTTTGAGCAAATCATTGTTATTTTTTTGACCCAATTTACAATTGTCTACCTTGTCTAGATACCTTTATTGTTGATTATAACCACATTTGGACAAATCATTACTTTAGCCTTAGATGGGTTTTGAGTCTTTATGTTACCATTTCCAGTAATTATAACTACCTTTGGTCAATTTAATACCTTTTTTAGACCATATTTATGTTTTTATTATAATTTTTCCTAGATTAGTTGTTTTATTCTCTGGGCCTCTTTTATAGATTCAAAGGTTGTTTGTTTTAGACCTCAAGTTTTTTCCATTTCAGACCTTTTTTTCACAAAACCTTGTCATAGATTTGAGCATGCCTCATTATACATGTAGCAAGACTATGTACAATTTGGACTTTGAAAAATTTGTAACAAGTGACACTTTTGTTCAAGAGTCAGATGGTGATGATATAGCCTATGAGATGGATCCATATCCATATTATGATATTCCATATGTTTAACAAAGGTTGGACCCACTAACATAGTATTTGGTGAGTGCACCATGCTATTGAGGCCAAGAATAAGAGAAAACAACATAGTATCTTGCTCAAGTGATGACATTTTCCAAACAAAGCCAACAATAAGATCCCTATTATGTAAAAATACTAATGCATACAAGTTTTGATATATACTTTTTTATCACCATTTTTTAGAGAACAAATATAAAATTCTAGTCAGGGTAGTAAAAGTAGGATCCAAATTCCCCCTAGACTTTTTACATGAAAGTCTAACTAGTTTAATTAGAACCCCTAGTAATGCACCTCAAAACTAATAGTTTGAATAGGTTTTGAATAGTTACAATCAATATTTGGTATAAATTCCTCAACAAATCCAAATTACACTTGTGAAAGGGAAAGGTCATATGGATGATCAATTGGAATAGTACAATAAGCATACAAAAATTACCTTAACCTAGCTCAAAATTTGAATGCAATGGTTGTTTCAAACATGCCACTTATAGAACTATCTCCATTAATAGGGCCATAAATAGATTCTTTAGGCTATGAAAATAACAATGTAGACCCTTTCAGCTAAATCACACTGGTTGGAGACATATATAATGTCATAATTATGATAGAATAAACTACCTCTTATATGGAATACCTCACTCAAAATTTTATGGATAGAATGCAAGTATAATCCAATTGAAATCAAGGTAGGTCTAATTTAATGTTGAGAAACACACAACATATTATTTCAATTAATACCATGAGTGGCTTGAAATAATAGGGGATAAGTATGCCTATTTCCCAAACACAACAAGAAATATCCACTCTTCAAATAGTTATTTTCTTGAGTGCACAATAGAGGGAAAAAATCCAAAAATATACCAACATACCACCTCAACAAGTGTATAACACTACACTACCTCAACAAGTGGGAACAATTATTCCATTACAATAAGCACAAACCAATATACCTCAATAACCACAAACATTGCCTAATACACAACATATTTATATTGGTTAAAAAGTGTCAATTGGTCAATAATAACAAATTCCAAATCCTTAACAAGTGCCTATAAAATAATAGGTGTTTAATTAATATCAAGTTTCAAATATGCAAAATATATTAGGTTCTTGGTAATAGTTATCTTTCACCCAATGGGTATTACACATACAACAAGGATCCAAATTACAACACCTTCAACAACAAGGTTCTAGTTAGAAAAATGTTTCCTTTATACAATAGGGTTTGACAAGTAGACATAAAGTTCCCACCCAAACCTAATAATACTAGCATATCCCACCTAGCCAAGCATCATTACCATAGTCATAATTTACTAACCAAGGATATGTAACCAACCCAAACCAGAACTATTTTTAACAATAGCATATTTTGTATCAATAGTACAATCCCAATTCATGGATATGTATAACTAGTCATCTGACCAATTAGATAAATATTCTATAGTATACCATTCCTTCATACCTTAGTCAAGGTAATCCACCTTTGACTATGCAACCCCAATAGAAATAGGCCATGACAACTAACTTCCTTGTAAAAGAGATTATATAAATAAAGGATGAAATTCAAGCCATTTAGACTATAAATCAAAAAAAGAAGTTCAGACTAGATTAAATATGATTGTATACATTAAACATGGATTACCTTCAAATATCAGTTCTATTAGGTTATGGGATGCCCAAAATTGATAAATATAAGAGGAAAGGTGAACTTAAATATAATATAAAATAATTATTTGTTCCTATCCAATAAGTGGCATATAGTGACATATATTTGATTCTACTCTTTCTAATAATTCTATCCAGACAAACCTTAGAATGGATTTTGAAATTACCAGAGAATTTTATACCTAACTTTGATGATATTTCTAAGAAGTTTGTACAACATTTTTCATATAAAATCAAGAATGATAGTATACTTGTGTACTTGGGCCAAGCAAAATAGAAGAATGGTGAAATCTTTGTTGCTTATTTTCAATGATAGAGAGAACTTACAATCTAGTTTACTCATAATTTACCAAATAAGCAATTGGATATGACATTTACTAGGAGCTTACATAGAGAGATATCTTATCATCTCAAGTTATAATGTATTGATACATTTACATATGTTATTTAGAAATGAATATAGATTGATAAATCCCTTGTCAATAAAGAGATCATCAATCTATATTCTTCTAACCAAATCCAAAATCAACATCAAGGATAGTAAAACTAGAATCAAAGCCATAGCTAAAATTAGAACCCCATTCAAATATTGGTTCTAATGCCACCTCAACCATAAAAATAATGTTTGTTGACAATGGGGTCACTAAATCATGCCATGTAAAAATGGTGCAAACACTAACTATCCATTTCCCTCTAACCATTAAGAAACCACCACCTCCATACATTCAACCAAGGCCTCACAAAACCAACAACCTAAAAATCAAGTCCGGTTTCAATCCCCTCATCCAATGAGAATACTACCCATTTCTAGATAATTTAGTGACCTCAAAGAGCCTATTGAGTATGTATTTAAAAAATTGGTTTAGACAAATATGATTAGTTGGCATGTGTCGAAGCCATTCCCTAAAGGTTTTTTTTTTTTTTAAATTAGTATAATTAACATGAATTTTGTGAGTACCATCATGTCAAAATACATTATATACATCAATATATTTAGTTAATGCATTTGATTGAGAAAATTTTGGAGAATGAAGAGATAAAATGAGATACCCACACTCCTATAACAAATAAAAATTTGGGAATCTATTAGAATCAATTTCCTCATTGTAATAATAACAATAATTAGTAGTAATTATAACACAAATAAAATTGTTGGTAGATAAATCCACCATAAAACCAATAATAACAATGCCAACCACTACCACAATAATATAATATTTGGAACCAAGGGAAAACTAACCAAACCAACCAAGGAGGCCATCATGACATTACATATACCTATAACAATGTTGTAGGGCACATCTCAGGTGGTCATGTTCCCACCATTATCCTTAAACCCCAACCAAACACTAGTATAACAAGACCTTCACATAATAATGCATATCTACCAAAAAATGCCTACCAACTTCCTTATATCAATGATCTTTATTCAAACCATTTTAGAAGCCAAGATTAACATTTCCCTAGGATTACCATTCTAAGACCTATTACTTCCCTAAATAATTACCAGTCCTATGTTAGATTGATATTTCTCAATTGTAACTTGACAAGACAATATTACCATCAAGGGAACATAGCCAAATACCATGAAGGAGATCATTCAAACCTCCATGCCTATTAAAAACAAGCCGACTATCAAAACCAAAGGTAAGACCTATGATATTGTGTAGCAACTAAATAAAACACCTATGTAAATATCTTTCATGGATTTGTTGTAGACATCTAGCATCCACAAAGACATCCTAATTTTATTACCTAAGCCAATCCATCATACTTTATGACGTCACACCTGATAATTTTTAATCCATGGTATGACATTTGACCCCTAGCTAATGTATTTCCTTTGCCCAAACTAAAATTTTATCCTGGGTCCATTACATTATAACCTATTTTACATCAAGGTTGGTATAATAAATCATAAGGTTAAATATGTCCGTATAGATAATAGTTTGGGTGTCAACACTATGTCTTTGAAGTTGATCAAGCATCTCATATACACAATGACCAACATATAGCTAAATTCCATTGTTATCAAGGTGTATGATAGTGAAGAATGGGAATAAAAAGGTACTATCAATTTTCTAGTGGTCATTGGCAATTTGACACTCTATGCCATGTTTTGGACCTAAAATTATCTTACAATTTTCTATTGGGTTGACTCTTGATCCATGAAATTAAGGCCATACCTTCCACATTGCATCAATATATAAAATTTCCCCATTTAGGGATGGAAGTGACTATACCAGTTGATCTCTAGCCCTATCAGTATTGTAAACATCTCAAGGTTGAGTATAAGATATACAAATATCATTTTAGCTTAAATCCTATGCTAAATATGATGAAGAGTAAAGAAAGCCAAAACCATTAAATCATGACCAGAAGCTAATTACATTGACCCTAAGAGCCATAATTCTACCATGTTTTCACCTATATTAGACATTTCCAATCATTTATATATATCTTATAAAGGTATAGGATAATATAATACCAATGAATCATTCCACATTTCCAAGATATTGTAGAATCATATAGCATATGGGAGACCCAAGGAAAAAACTACTCACATAGAGTGGCAAACCAATGAAAAATATTAGTTTAACAAACCCATTATTTTCAAACCAACCTCTAGCCTAGATCAAGAGCCCTTAGCTGAATATGATTCATAGGTTTATACTGATGAGTTAGTTGAGTTTTACTAAAGTGTAAAGTATCATATTCTTAATTAGATTATGGATCACCTAGCTTATGAAGGTAGAGGCCTGGGGATACATCAACAAGGAATGATCAAGGCCATTTCAATGACTAAATATAAGGTAATTCATGGTATTAGATTTAAACCACTTGGGGGTAACCCCACATACCTTATTTAAGTTCCAACACCATCAACTAGTGAAGACAATGCCAATAGTGACACATGGTCCAATTATAACATCTATGATTACCTTGCCAATACATATTTTTTTAACCCCATACCCTTTTTATTGTTAACCCTATTTATCATCCTTTAACACTTACTCTTTATCACCTATAGTTGATAGACTTGGAAAAATAAGAGTCAACAATTCCATTAGATGAGTTTGAACTTGATGGGGCCATATTCAAATTTCTGGGATTGAAGAATCACATTCCTCTTGGAAATCCCAAGAAAGTAATTTATATCAGATTATATCCTATTACCTATTTCAGAGAGTGGGTGAAATTACTTGGCCAAAAACAAAAATCACATCAAACATTGAGGTATAAAAGTGAAAACCTCTTTGAGGCACTTTCTAACCAAGTTAAAACTAAAGAAAAAAACAAGTATCTTGGTGAAAACTTGTTTCAGGCGCCATTAGATGGGGATGTTCACCCCTATTCATAAGAAACAAAGGATACCAATAGTCCAAGGCTTATTTATAAATATGAGATTAGTACCAAAGAGTGGAAATATTTTACACATATTATTCAATATCACACCAAATTATTTATTACATGGCCTTTACCAACATTAAGAGCTTTTGATTCATCTTGTTTAGGTGAATTAGATGAGCTAGTCTGACCAGAGGACCTTACCATTGCCTACTAGTTTACCTCCTTGTAAACTATTTTAGAATATGGTTTTACACTTATCATAAGGGATACTTTATAGGTTAATATTGGGACCCCAAAGGACCCAAAATGGATCAAATTAAGTTTATCTATAACAGATGAGGAACATGAAGTCTTTATATCCCTTTTGAGGGAGTTTATTAACATATTTACATGGGCCTATACAGACATGCTAGGTTTAGACCCCACCTTGGTTGTATACCATATTGTTATACATCATAATGCCAAAATAGTTATGCAAAAGCTACAAAAAATGCATTTTGTATTATTGTGTTAATCAAGAAAGAGTTGGATAAAATCTTAGATGTGAGATGCATTAAGATGATCGACTATTCAAAGTGGATTTAGAACATTACGTTGGTGAGAAAGAAACTAGAAGGTATTATAATATGCATTAATTATTAGGATTATAGTAAATAATACCAAAAACATGACTTTCCTCTACCAAATATTGACATGATTGTTGATTCAATAGTTATATATCAAATGTTTTCTCTTATGTATGGCCTTAAAGGATATAATTAGATTAAAATAGCATCAGAAGACCAATACAAGAAAAATTTCACCACTCCATGGGCAGAATTTTTTTATAAAATTATATCATTTGTGTTATCCAAATTTGGATACCATAGGTGAGTATAACTACAAACTTGTTATTTAGCTCATATTTGATTTTTTTGATATCCTTAAAGGTCTTTGTCTAGTTCATATTTTGTCTTGTCACAGTAAGTTATCATGTTGTCCTAGTAGTGTTAGAGGTATCTTAGGGTAGAATATACAAATATGAGGTCATGGTGCCAAACTTGAATAACCAATGGTCATTTATTTGATGCTTCATAAGGTGTTTATCAAATTTTAATGTTATTTTGACAAGATTAAGGTAATTGACCCTTTTGTCTTATGCTAGTCTAACCTTTCCATGTCAAATCCAAGTTGGTCTAAAGGTGATAAATGTAAAATAAGACTTATTAATTCATGTTCCATATATAAAATATTATCTTACACTTCTTTTGGTCTGTACAATAAACAAAATTGAATGATAGCTCACTCTTCTAATGTTATAAGTCATTTGAAGTGTCTTTTTACTCATTTTATAATGTTCAAAGAAGTAATAGTATATGATATGGTAGTTAAATGGTTTTAATAAGTTATTTGAACGTCAATCCATAATATTTAGGTAATATACATGCTTAATAATGAGTTATATGTCTAAAAATGGTAGAAAACTCATCCATTCCTCTATTGAGCTCTTTGCAAATAGAAGAGGGCAATTTTTTTAACAATGGTTCATGAAGGATGATGCATCTTAGGACCAGTGATGGTAGTTTTTTGTATTTTTTCCATATTCCTTATAAATACATCAAATTTTTTTACAAGAATATCTTTATGATTTATGAAAAATCACTAAGAAGACTGGTTGCCTTTAAACCTTACCAAAACCCCATATGCATAATTTTTCTTGTCCAAATACATTAGAAATTTTCATAATGAAAGTTGAAGGTTGGGTGATTCCTCAAGGGCCTATAACATTATTATACATCATCCTTCATACCCACTTGGCATGTGAGAGTATTCAAAGGATAAAATACTTTCATTTTGATTAAGTTATATGCTGGTGGCAATGGAGTTTTATAAGAGTTCAAGGTTTGAAGAAGTTGAGATCATGTTGTAAAATATATAAAACCACATATATATCTATAAATATATATATAAAGTCATTTAATATCTCCTTAATTACTATGGGGCCTAAAACCCTTCACAAGTGTTGTGTTCTTTTTAGAATGCAAGTGTTACAGTCAGAAAAGGTGTTTTTTTTTAGTTCTATATGATTGAGTGAATGAATCCAATGGTTGGAATAGTTGGAAGGGATAATATAGGTTATAATTCAAAAATAATTAGCTATTTATACCTCATAAAATTCAATAAAATGCAAAAACACAGACATATAATCATGAGGAGATGAGAAATTTAAGGTGGGATAACACTAAAAATTGCATATATTGAGTTTTACTAAATGAAACCTCATAAAAATTGACATGGAGGTATGTTTTGATGTATTTTTATTTTTAAAAGTGTTTTAATACCTTTACACACATTTATGAGAAATGAAATGGAAAATACTAGTCTATGTCACTTACATGGCAACAAACATGCACTTTTGGAAAGAATTTTTGTTTGAGAGTTTATGAGGTATTTTTTAGTTTTTTGAACTATAAAAGGTCTTAAAAATTGATAAATTTAAAATGAGACTAATTATAGAGTAATTTTAATTCTAAAAATCATTTTGGACCCCAAAATCCATATTAGGGCTTCTTGAGGCATAGAAATGCCAAATTAAGCAACTTGAGAAAGATGATTTTGAAGAGACAAATAAAAAATGGAGACCATGATGAGATGTTTTGAGAGTAAAAAAATAATATAAAATGGAAAATAATTTATGAATAACCTCTTCTTGAACCTCAAAAAATATTAGAATCAAACTAGTCCCAAAAGTTTGCTAAGAGCTCTCTTTTGTAAGCCTATTGTCAAGAATTCAAGAGAACATGTAATGGTTGATTAAGTTTTGAATTTTGTATGGATATATGGGTATGTATTAGGAATTAATGTGCATAAAATTGTTTTAAATTATCATATATTGATTTAAAAATAATAAAAACACCTATAGCCATGTACACAGTCTTAAAACATGCACACAATTATGGAAATGGGTAGTTTTGAGAGGTTTTGAGCACTGACCAAGGGAAAATAACACTTGGAGTAGATAATTAAATTTGGATCAGAAAAATAAATTAATTTTTTTACCTTGAAACACCTATAACTCAAAATATTCTTTTTCTTAGCTCTCAACCTACTTAGGCCTATGAATGGTTAAACTAGGGCTAGAAAGTTTAAAACTTGCATAACTTGAGTTCCACTAATTAGAATGGATTAAGAATTTTAAAAAATAACTAGTTTTATGTCCCATAAATTAATTTTTATATTTTATAGTGGTAATATATTTTATTTACAATCTCCAGTATTGTGGGCTTGCATTAGGCCTAATAAAAAAAATGGAGGTTGAGAAACTAAGCCTTCCTTGGGAGTCAAATAATGAAATTTGGGGTGAAAATGTAATGGGATGATAGGTAATAAAATGTATTTTAAATTTAATTATAAGTGATAAATATCTTCCAAACCTTGTGTCTTTGTGTCTAAATAGGGCTATAAAGAATAGGTCTTCCTAGAGCAAAACATGAGAACTATGAGAGAGATTGTAAAAAAAATGTAAAAAGATGATTGGATATAGATATAAAATAGATTTATAATTAAATATATTAAGTTATACCCAAATATATGACTTTTCACTTTAAAATCACTTCAAATTGGTAGTTTCAAAGAAAATGGATGAGTCATCAAGGAAATGAAATAACTCCTACACCACCTTGAGAGGAATATCATCAAACTAAGTGAAAAAATGTTAAAAAGGAAGTATAAAACTATTTATTGACATAATTTATTTATTTTAACTTGTTTCTCATGAGATGAAACTTGTCATATATAACTCATATGCCTCTCCTCTCTCTATCTTTCTCACACTTTTCTATATATATGCCTAATTTTGGCATTATAAGGATCCTTCCACCAAGACTATGGCATAGTCATGATCATTTTTATTCCTATTGATCAATAATATGATTTATTTACCTCCTTATATGTTTTTTGGTAGTGTAAATATTTGAATGGTTGATCTAGACAATTTTAGATCTAGGTTACCTTGTCTTGTTGTATTATTCTTCTTGCCTTCTTGCAACTTGGTTCTCTATTACAGGTTGTGAAGAGTGTCATCATGATTTTTAAGTGGATTATAAGTGTAAATCATCCTCCCTTATATTCTCACATTGCTTCACTTCTTTAAAAATAATTGATGTGATAGGTTCTTTTAAGATATGTGTATGCTAATGGTATTCATATAGGCCTTAATGCACATACAAATTAGTGGTTGTGATCTTAGTATTTGGTGCATCACATCCACTTAATTATATATTTTTCTCTTACATTTTTTATTTGTAAGTAGTAGATTAGTTTTTTAATTCTTAAATGATGCATTAAGGGATATAGCCATATCTATAGGTTCAATCCATTATTTAGGTCACCCACAACCTAAGATTTTTTCCATGCTATCACTTAAGTGAGGAGGCTTGAACAACCTCTTCAAATGTGAAAATTTTAATGATAATAGTCCTAAAACACCTGATGGGACAAGAGACATTATCCATTAAGAATTTTTTGGTGTTTTTATTCAATTTACTAGCCTTTAGATGCATGAAAAAATGTACCAATGGAAACTCTAAGCACACTCATCTAGTTTTAACAGCTTAGGTATTATTTCAAGAAAGTACTCTTAGTATATTTTATTTCTCATGAGGTTTCATGGATAATTTTGGAGTGGATTTATATTTTACTCAATTTGGTGAGCCATGTAAAGCTTATTTTGATCCTTATCATCTATTTTTTTACCCTTATCAATAGCATATTAATCCTTATTAATAGCTTAATGAACCATTTCAGTCATATGTTGATCCATACCAGCCCTACAATGACCCTACTTACCCTCCATATTACCCTAGCTATCAAACTGACAAACCTTACTATTAAGAGTAGTATCCTCCTTCTTTCCATCATCAACCTTGTCAAGCTTGTCATCAGTAAGAGTTAAGCTATAAGGAGTGTATAGCTAGGCAAATTCACGTTAAAAAAGAGAAAGAATATCAGTTTCTCATGAGGATGTTAAATAATGAAATGGTAATGAGAAAGGTATATGGAGGTGTATAATTTGGCCAAGTTGTCCCTATTCATCTCATTCAAAATCTAAGGGACTTATTATGGTTTTTAAGGAGTAAGTGGTAGCCTTTAAAGAGGGAAACAAATATGTCCTCAATAATGAAAGGTTGTAAATAAGATATTTGAATCAATTCATGGAGGATAGATTATAAAGATAGGAGAAGAAATAATTTCAATATATTAAATATCAATTACTCTCTCCAATCCTAAGCCATTCCTATTGTGTTTATAACTTGATCCAACTTGTAATATACAATAAAAAAAATGTTTGATGCTATGAAAGCCTCACTCATTATTCCTCAAGTTCATCCTAATTTATCTTAAGAACCTTCTCCCATGCCCACTCAAAATCTAAAATTTGAGGAAAATCCAAGGTAGTTTGTAATATTCCCAAACACTTTATCCACCTAAAAATTTACAATGCACTATCAAGAGGAAGATCTTAAGTTTAAGGTTCCAAGTTAAAATCAAGTGGTAAAGTCATGTCAGAAAAAAGATAAGCCACGTCTAGATCAAGATATTTAGGCCAAAAATTAATTTTTGGCTATTCAAGCACCATTTATATCTCCTAAACATAAATAAAACTTCCCATCATGTAAGTCTATCTAAGAGGGAATCCAAAAAAAGAAAGAAGTCCTAAACTTAAAGATAATTCATAAACCTATTCAAGACCCATCCCTCCCTCCTCAAGAACCTAAAAACTTCCCATCATGAAGTTCAATTCAAGAAGGAATCCTAAGAAATAAAAAATTACTTGTTAATAAATTTAACTAACCTAAAAAATTACCATCATAGAGGTCAATTCAAGAGACCATTAAAATAGATACGGAAGCCCTTGTTGAGAAGGTTGAAGATAAAACATATCAAGGTTTAAAGTATTCATTGGTGAATGGAAAGAAAAGAATGATAAGGCTATGGATCTCAAAAATTAAAATCTTATTTATGAGTTTGAGAAACAAATTATTGAATAAGAACATGTTTTTTGGGAGGCAAATGAAGAAAGACAAGTTGCAACTATAACTGAGCCTCAAGAATGATATGAGAAGACATTTCAAGTGAACATGAGGAAGAACTCATCATTAACACTCATTTTGGTCAATAAAAGAAAAAATTAACCCTTAGATATGAAGAGATTGGTGATATTAATGATTTAGAATTAGAATTTGAAGGATATAACACTCTTGAGGATGAACAAAGCCTAATTGAGATAGTTATAGTAGTTGCCTAGCCAACTAGTTAGCTCAATGAGATCATGGATAACCAAAAATAACAATTATTAGATACTCTTGATGAATTAAAGAATATAGATGAAATTAATATACATTTAGATACTTTCTAAGATGCCTTAATTATCCTAGAATAGTTAAAAGTTTATTTTGAACTCTCTCCTTTGACTAGAAATGATGGCTTGTTTTCTTGCTGTAAAGAGGAGTTGGTTAGTTTGATAAGAAAAAAATCTCAAGGGAATGTTTGAATAGATAGTATCAATGAAAAATTTTTAGCTAGTCTTGAGATATAAGATATCCTAATTGAGAAATATGAGATCTTGAGTAGGATTGAAATGGAATTTAGTGATCATGAACCAATCACCTTTAAAGATTAAATCCAAGTTGTATCAATGATTTATGACCTCCCAAGAAACCACCAAGAATCTCATGATCACATGATACTAGTTAGGAAGGTGATGGAGATAGGTCCTCAAAGTGATAATCATATGCAAGATGCCTTCTCAAGTCAACATGAAGGGTTTTAATATGATATGTGGTAGTAGTATTTAGAGATTTGTAATGAGTTTGAGACTCTTATGGGGTCTACATATCGTATTGGAAAAAATGAATATTCTTGTGAAGATACCCTCTTCCTTGAAGATAAATTTGGGAAGCCCCAAGAATTAATTGAAGATCAAACATATCATTTCATGGAGCCACTAGAATCCAAATTTTATGTTACCACTATGATCCAAGATGTGAACATGTTTGAGGTAAGTTAAAACATCAAGGAACAAAATAAGAAGGATATTGAGTCACATAATGAGTATTATTAATTGTACATGTCTTTTACTAATAACTCACTTAAGAGTATACAAAATGAGCTAGAAAGCAAGAAGACTACTCTACCAAACATCATGTCCAAAGGGAAACTTTATCTACATCATTTCTCATCTCATGGATGGAGAGTTTTAATAAACTTTCCTTTTGAACTAGGAGGAAAATATCTTAAGGTTAGTTGTTTTTAATAGTGTTCTTGTGCTTTGTTTTCCCTAAGTGATTTGTAGCATAAGTGTGTGTATTGATTTAGTGTTTTGTTCTTGTTTTTAATGTGTCTTGGAGGTATTTTATTTGTCTTAGTTGTTTCAAGGAATGTGTAATCAAGTTTAAGATTTAACCAGGACTAAAGTTGAGTAATGTGTGACTCCATAATCCAGTGGATGGAATAGGAAAATGGTCTAAGGTGTATAACAAACATATAATCCTAGTCGTTTGACAAAGATGTTAGTCAAATTTGGATATCATAGTTGAGTCTAATTAAAAATTTACTATTTATCTCATATTTAACTTTGTTGATAGCCTTGAAGGTGCTTGTATAGCTCATATTTTATCTTATCATGGTATGTTGTCATGTTATCCTAGTAGTGTTAGAGGTCTCATAGGGTGGCATAGAAAATATGAGGTCATGGTCACAAAATTGAATAAAAAATGGTCATTTATTTTATCCTTGATAATTTATTTAACAAAGTTAAATGAATAAAAAATGGTCATTTATTTGATCCTTGATAAGTTATTTAACAAAGTTTAAGGTTATTTTGACAAGATTAAGGTAATTGTTCTTTTTGTCTTGTGCTAGTCTAACCTTTTCATGTCAACTCCAACTTGGTATAGGGGTGATAAAGGTAAAATAAGACTTTTTAGGTCATGTGGAACATGAAAAATATTATCATACACTTTTTTAATTCCACACAATCAAAAAAATGAAGGATAACTCACTCTTCTAATGTTATAAGTCATTTGAAGTGTCTTTTTTCTCATTTGATAACATTCAAAGAAGGAATAGAGTAAGATATGGCAGGTAAATAGTTTTAATAAGTTATTTTAATGTTCATGCATCCTATTGAGGATACATAATGCTCAAAAATGAGTTGTAAGTCCAAAAATGGTAGAAAAATCATCTATTCCTTCATCAAGCTCTTTGTAAACAGAAGAGGGTAGTTTTTTTAACAATGGTTCATGAAGGAGGATGAATCTCAAGACTAGTTCTAGTATGTTTTTTAAAGGATCCATATTTATTCTCAATCCATGGAATTTTTTTCATAAAGATCCCTTATGCTTTATGAACAATCACTAAGAAGATCAGTTGCCTTTAAACCCTGCCAAAACCACACTTGCATGGTTTTGCTTGTCCAAATGCATTAGAAAATTTCATAATGAAAATGGTAGGTTTGGTGATTAATAATGGGTATTTAAATTCCTTTTACATCATCCGCCATCCCAACTTGGAATGTGGGAGAATTCAAAGGATAAGAAACCTTCATTTTGATTAAGTTGCATGCTAGTAGAAATGGATTTTTTGATGAATTCAAGGTTTCAAGAAGTTGAGAGCATGTTTTCAAGGATATGACACCAAATTTATATATCCAAAATTATATATAAATTAATTTAACATCTCCTTAATGATTAAAAGTCCTAAAACCTTTCACAAGCATTGTGTTCAATTTAGAATGCAAGTGTTATAGTCAAAAACGGTGTTTTTATTTTATTTTTATGTGATTGATTGAATGCATAGAATGATTTTAATATATGGGGTGGGTAAGGGTTGAAATAGGTTCTAATTAAAAAAAATATTAGTTATTTATACCTCATAAAACTCAATAAAATTCCAAAACATAGACATACAGTCATGAAGAAATGAGAAAATAAAAGGTGGGATAACACTATAAAGTACATATCTTGAGTTTTACTAAATGAAAACTCATGAAAATTGACATGAAATTATATTTTAATGTTTCCATGTGTTTTATAATATGTACACCAACTAATGAGAGACAAAATGGTGAAATACATACCTACATCACTTACATGGCAACAAATAGGCACTTTTAGAAAGAATTATTGTTTGAGAGTTTGTTGAGGTATTTTTGAGGTTTTTGAAATCTCAAAAGTATGACCCATTGATAAATTTACAATTATCCTATGTAGATATTTAGGTGATTTATAAAATTCATTTGGACCCCAAAAGCCATATCAGAGCTTTTTTAGGTATAGAAAGGCTAAATTGAACAACTTGAGAAAGATGAGTTTGAAGAGACAAATGAATAATGGAGATAATGATGAATTTTTTTTATAGTTCATGAAGGATATAAAAGGTAAAATAATTTATGAATAACCTCTTCTTGAACCTCAAAAAATATCAGAATCAAACTAGTCCTAAAAGCTTGTTAAGAGCTCTCTTTTGTAAGCCTATTGTCAAGAGTTCAAGAGAACATGCAATGTTTTATTTAATTTTAAAGTTTTAATGGATATATGAGTATTTATTAGGATTAAATATCCTAATATATATTTGAAATGATAAGAGAGTGATTGAAAAATAATAAAAACAACCACAACCATGCACATAATACTAAAACATGCACACGATTATGGAAATGGGTTGTTTTTAGATATTTTGAGGAATAACCAAGGAAAAATAACACTTGGAGGAGATGGTGAATATTTTTTCATAACAAACATAAGAATTGGTTTACCTTGAAACACCTTAGAACTTAAAATATGCATTTTCTTAGCTCTCAACCTACTCAGGCCTATGCATGGTTGAACTAGGGTTAAAAGGTTTGAAACTTGCATAACTTGAGTTCCACATACTAGAATGGATTTAAAATTTTATAAAATATATAATTTGATGTCTTTAAAAGTATTTTTAATTTATTTTAGAGGTGTTTTATGGACATGTATGATCTCTAGTATTTTGGGCTTGCATTAGGCCTAATTAGAAAAAAGGAGGTTCAAAAAGTAGGTATCCCTTAGGATTCATATTATGAAATTTGGGGTTAAATAAGGGGATAATGGGTACTAAAATGTAGTTTAATTTTCCCTATAATTTTTCCATATCTTCTAGACATTGGAGCTTGTCTAAATAGGGCTATAAAGAATAGGCCTTCCTAGAGCAAAATATGAGAACTATGAGATAAATTGCAAAATAAATGTGGAAATATTATTGGATAGGTATATACAATAGGTTTATAATGAAATATAATTATCTAGACCCAAATATATGACTTGTCACTTCAAAATCACTCTAAATGGGTAGTTTCAAAGTAAATGGATGAGTCACTAAGGCAATGAACTCCTACACCACCTTTAGATCAATATCATCAAACCAAGTGAACACATGTTTAATATGATGTTTAAAATTTTTTATTGACATAATTATTGATTGTAACTTATTTATTATGAGATGACACTTTTCATATGCAACTCCTAATTTTAGCATTGTAAAGATCCTTGCACTAGGATTATGGCATATCCCTACTCATTTTTATGCCTATTGATAAATAATATTATTTTTTACCTCCTTATATGGCTATTTATAGTGTACTTATTTGAATAGTTTATCTAGGTAAGTGTAGACTTATCTCACCTTGTAATTTTGTCCTATTCTTCTTGCCTTCTTGTAGCTTAAATATATATTATAGGTTTTAAAGAGTGTCATTAGTAGTTCTAAGTGGATTATAAGTGGAAAAAATATTCCCTTATGTTCTCATATTGATTCACCTATTTAAAATGAATTATTGTGATAATTTATTTTAGGAGAAGTGTATGTTTATGGTAGTGTTATAGGTCTTAGTTCACATGTAAATCAATGGTTATGGTATTAACATTTGGTTCATTTCCTCCCTTTTAGTTTATAGTTTTATTTTACCTTTTTATTTTGCAATTACTAAATTATTTTTCTAGTTCTTAAGTGATGCATCAAAGGAATTAGCCGTATCTATAGGTTAAATCGATTATGTGGGTCAACCATAACCTAGGATTGTTCCCATGCTATGACTTAATTGAGAAGGCTTGAATAACCTCCTCAAGGGTGAAACTTTTGATGATAACAGTTTGGAATTAAAAATGTAGGGACACTTACCAACAAGCCATGACAATGATTTTCCATGATATGATGCACGACATCATTAGGGACTATGTTGATGACATCCTAGGTAAATCCAAGACATGTGTTGACCATCCATCCATACTTTAGATAATATTAGAGAGAATTTGAGAGTACAAAGTTAGGTTTAATCCAAAAAAAATTGTATTTGGTGTAATTATAGTGAATTGTTAGGTTTTATTATCTTTCATAGGGGCATTGAAGTTAATCCATCCAAAGTTTGAGCCATTACTAAAATTCAACCTGCATATATCTTAAATTAACTCTAAAATTTTCAAGGAAGAATCTAGTCAATCTGACACTTCATATCCTAATTGGCCAACAAATGCCTTCTATTCACACTTACTAAAGAAGGGAATTAATTTTTGATGGAATGAAGAGTTACATAAATAATTTAAACATCTAAAGGAATATATATCCAATCCACCTATTTTATTTCTACCTATGCCAAAAAATACATTATTACTTTACCTATTAGTGAATAAAAATGTCCTGGGGACACTTTTATCATAACACAATTACTAGGGTAAAGAACATGTGTATTAATTGATAAAAACACTAGTTATGTATGAGCACAGTTATAAATCAATTATAAAATCCTATTTATCTATGGTTTTTTCATCCTAAAAGTTAAATCATTACATGAAGAATAATAAGACAATTGTTTTTGCCATAGTAGATCCACTCAAGTATCTACTTTCTAAAAAAATTACAAAGCCACATGGTAAAATGGATCATGTTATTGAGTGAGTTTGAAATCAGATATTCCAATTAGAATGTTAGTAAGGGATAACTAATGACACATCATATTGCATAATCTCATCTTCATGATACTCAACCTCTTACATTTATATTTCCAGATGAAGCCATTATGACCATAAAAGTAGATGTAGAAGCACCATTTGAGGCATAACAATGGAAAATATTCTTTTGATAATTCATTTATAGCTCATAGATCAAGTACCAAAATACTATTTATCACACCTCAAGGGGATCTTATTCCCAAGTACTTTCAAATTGGTTTTCGTTATAACAATAACATGGTCGAATATGAACTCATTGTAGCGATTTTCTAAGTAGTACTTTAGAACATCTTAAATTTACTAGTTCATGGTGATTCATAGCTTATCATCAAATAGGTCACAAACTAATATGAAATGAAGGATGAGAAGTTGGTACCATATAAAGACATAATTGATATGCTCAAGAAGTAAATTTCAAAAATTTAGTTTCAACAAATACCTCAAGCTAATAACAGAAAAAATGATGTCATGGCCACTATTTGATCCATGATTCATATCATAGATAAAGTACAAGATTATCAATTTCTTATAGAATATCTCGTAGCACTAACACACGAACAATCAGACATCAAGATGGTCTATGACATTATTGGTCCCACATCTCCCTAGTATTTTGACATATACGACTATATCTAAGACCAAATTATTCCCCTTAACCTTTCATGTAAGAAAAAAAGTCTTCATCCACAAATATTCCCATTATACTTTGTTTATACCTACCCTATATCATAGAAGATATGATGGAACTTTACTTTGTTGTTTAACTTTAAATTAATTTGGATTAACATTAAGGGAATTTCATGGAGTGTGTAGATCCCATAACAGTGGGTCAATCTTATCCAAAAAAGTACTACTTAATGGTTATTATTGGTTGACTATGAAAATAGATGCAACTACATATGTGAAGAGCTATGGAAAGTGTTGAAAGCATACTAATCTAATTCATGATCCATCTAAAACACCAAAACCAATGACAATACCATGGCCATTATCAACATGGAGACTTGACCTCATAGGCAAGATAAATTCTACATCCTCATATGGACATAAACATGTCCTTACTATTATTGATTATTTCACTATGTGGGTGGAAGCCATTCCTCTCACTTACACAACTGGTAAGAAGATATCCAAATTCATATTTAACCATGTCATTTATCATTATGATTTTCACTTTAATATTATATCTGATAAATGTGGATCACTTAAAAATAAGTATATGAAATCACTTTATACCTAATACCATATCAAACAACATTTATCTATCACCTATTACCTAAAAGTCAATGACCAAATTGAGGCTTCTAACAAAATCACTATCAATATTATAAATAAGATTATCAATGATGTTGGTCAAAATTGGCACTTGCAGCTATTTGGTGCCCTATGGGTATACCATCCCACATTTTTCACTCCAATAGGAGATACCCCTATTCCCTTGTTTACATAATTGAGGCCATTCTTCCTATCAAGGTCAAGTTGCCTTCTCTCTGAATTTCACTCCAACACATCATTGATGATGAGGAATACATATTAGATCATTTTTAAGATCTATACCTTCTAGATGGAAAGTGCATGGCCACCTTTAATAACCTCTAGGAATATTAGAACGAATTATGAGATTAATATAATTAGTGTGTTAAGCATTGAGAATTTAAGCTCGGTGACCTTGTGTTAAAAGAGATTCAAAATAATGTTAATACTTAGATAAAGAATAAGGGAAAATTACATCCTAACTAGTTAGGTCCTTATATAGTTATTTATAATAATGGCTCTAGAGCATATAGTCTTACCATGCCAAAAGTAGATTAACTTGACAAACTAATGAACATAATGCACCTCAAACATTTTTACACTTGAGGGGATTAAATTAATGTCTATAAGGATCATTTAAGTTATGACACATTATCCCTATTATTTTTACCATACCCTATACCATTCCTATCATACCTTAGCCTATTACTAGCTAGTTATTTTTACCTAACCCTATCTATCACGTTTGGTGTTGGTTTTGATTTATTTATACTTTTGGCACATTCAATTGTTAATGACAAATTCAGTTCTAGTAGTTATTTCAGAATCAAATCTTTTGAGTGGTAGTATATGAAATTAGTATGATAGTGTCCCTAGTAATTGCATCCTTCATTTTTTATTAGATTTTATTTCATGTTTCATCTTACTAATTATAATCACCTATGCGAAAATTACTACAATTGACACTTTCTCATTATTTCCTAACTATAACTACCTTTGGTAAAATTACGAATAGACTGTTTACCATGTATTGTTACATCACCTTGCCATCATTTTTCATACCTTTCTATTTTCTTGTACCTAAACTTGTTGGCACTTAGTCAGACACCTTTTCTATAGGTGGAACTACAGTGACTTGAGGTCTTGTAGGAATATGTAAGCAATGCTTCATTTATGTTTAGGTCAACTCAATTACCCCTCTGACATACTCTTTCCATTTTAATAGCATTTTTTCATCCATGCTATCACTATTTTATGAGTTGGGATCATGTTATATCCCTTAATTATCCTTTGAGTTGAGATACCAAAAACACCATAACATTAGAAGCATTTTCCATACTTTCACTATTTTAGGTGGAACTATAGTGGTTTAGGTCTTGCATAAATATGTAGGAAATTCTCAATTTACATTGAGGTCATCTTAATCACCCCTTTGCCACACTTTCCTCATTTTGTGAGAATAGTTTTGAAGCCATGATCTCACTGTTTTGTGATTTTGGACCATGTTGTATCTTATAATTATCCATTGAGTTGAGATACAAAAAATAAATAAACATTTAGATTTTTTCATAACTTTCACCATTATAGGTATAAATACATTGGCTTGACATCCATTTGGACTATGTACTAGTGCTTAGTATTTTTTGAAGATAACCTGACCAACCTTGTTTGAATGTTATCCCCATTTTGCAAGCAATTTTAAGCTTGAACACTCTCATTATTTTTTGATTTGGACCATTATATATCTTATGATTCTTAATCAAATGTAAATATCTATAAAATTCCAAAAACATTTAAAAAATCTATGAAAATCTTAAAAATCCTAAAATCATGAAAATTGGCTTAAATTTCCCATGATAAATACAAATCCATCAAAATTTTATGGGATAAGCTTTCTTACCTATGTAGTTTTATTTCTAGGCCACCTTGACCATTTTCCCTCATATTTATGGGAGAACTACATCAGCCTGATGTCTACACGAACTATGTAGGTAACACTTGGATACATGGGTTATCCTGAGTTATCTCAGCCACCACTACTTATTCATCACTTTGTTGTCATTTATCACCAAGACTACTTCTTTGTGTTAAGGATTATGGGTCTCCTAATTATTTCACAAGTAATCACTTGTCTTTTAGTTTCCCCATCCTAATTATTTTCTTATGCTCTTATCATTTAAAGAGTAATTTAGGTTCAAATGCTCCCACCATTTTTTTTATCAATTTAAGATTGAATGCTTTTGTTATTTTGTGAGAAATATTTGTTTAAACATTCTCACCATTTTATGAGCAACATCAGCCAACACTCTCACCATTTTGAAATCCCATTCTCATTCTAAGTTATATATGTATTAAATGTTATGAACTACCAATTCAATTCATTAATAAATACTCATCTCTTATCTTTTAGTGTGGTTTTATCCTAAACCATGCTATCACATTTTTGAAAAAATTTCTAAGTTGACACTTTCATAATTGTGAATATCATCCCCCTATTTTCTTACCCACTCACCATTTTATGAGACCATTAATTTCTTCCTCTACAAGTCAATCATGATTTCCTATCATCATTTTTATTCTATCCCATATCTAGGAGAACTATATTTGACTTGAAATTCACATTAGATTTTGTGTCAATAGAACTATATAAGCAACATCCACTTACCTCATCCATATAGATTCAGGTTGGTTACCACTTACTTTTATTATATTCCCCCCATTTTTGTTTTTATGTCATTATCTCCTATAGCCTAGGATTGTCATGTTGTTTATGTCATTATCCCCTATGGCCTAGGGGAAATTTTTTGTCATCGTACCCTTTCTCACTGTTCCCTATGGCCTTGGGGAAAAATTGTGTCATTTTTTCTTATGTTATTTTACTTGTGTTGTTTCTACCGAACTTAGAGGTCACCCTACCACCTAGAATAACACTTGTATTACACATGTATGAAAAAATTGTATTTTATTTCTTACTAACATTATGACTAACCATTGTTTATATATTATCATCTATTTAGCTTAGATTTTTTGTTTGCCTTTATGTGTTTGGAATGGTTTATTTTTTTAACTTTTCTTTGTTTTGGTTTGTTTGTTTGTTTGTTTTATGTTTTTAGTTATTTGTTTATTTTAATTGTTTGTTTAGTTATTTATTTGTCTTTTTGTCTATTTATTTGATTTCATTATTGTGCCTTGACTCAATTTATGTGTTCATGGAGTGAATCCTTGTGAATTGTACTTGATTCCATCCAAATTCATTCATCAACATTGTCATCATGGTTTTCATCATTGGTACATTATTTTAAATTATTTATTAGATTAGGAGTCAGTTCTTATGAACATTAGGGCTAAGTCATCAAGGTGTTTTATATTAGGGTGCATACCATCATGTGTTATAGCAAAAATTAGGGTAAAAGATACTATCAGATCAATATAGTGGTAGTACTTATTTGAGATCACAAATTAGCATACCTCAAACATTACCCAAATGCAGAATACTTAAAAAACAAATGAATTATAATCCCTATTATTAGGAGATGCATAATTATACTATTAGGTAGCCCAAATTCATACCTATCCTTTATACTAGTTCATTGTCAATCCATAATTATGGGTTTATTACATGAGCTTCCTTGGCCCCATTGTGGAAAATCAATAGTTATCCCCTATTGTTTTAATCAAACCAAGATAATAACGATTTTGGTTGTATTAATGCTAATAAGGATGAACATATTTTCATCAGAAGGTACAATCGAATCATCCACATTGATTAATTATTAATATTCTATTTTGTTTTCCATTATATTTTCTCATAAATCCTAGTTGAATTACATTGGTCTGAGGTCTGTTTAGACAATGTACATAGTGATTAGATACATGACATATCTTGGGTTATCTCAACCACCATTATTGTTCCAATCATTTATTTCTTAATTTTCTACATCCTCATATACTTCTTTATTTATGGCTTTAATATTTGAAAATTCATTAGACCATCACATCTATATTTTCACCCACTCATCTTTAATCTATGTAATAGGTTATATCATTGAGTTATGTTTGCTAATCTACCCTACTGGGGAATAATCATTTTATCACAATCAAATCTTCCATACTATGGCACATTTATTATTCTATCCATGTCATCAAAATAATTATAATCGCATTTGGGAAAATCATTATTTAGACCCATCTACCCTACAGAGGCACATACTTATGCCACTAATTATAACTACCTTTGATTAAATTAGTGTCTCAACATCTATTACTAATTATAACTACATTTGGTAAAATTTATACTTTAATCCATGCATGCAAGTATTATCTTAATTGGATTAATCTCAACCATGGGTTAATTTCATTCTTATTCTTACTTCTTTTCAATGGACCATCCATTAATCATATGTGCCAGCCACTCCCTTGAGGGGAATCATAGGCTTCCCAAACTATGTTTGGAACATTATTCTTCAATCATTATCTTCTTTTTATTTTTAATTGATTTTTCATTCTTTGAAAAGATGTTTATTTTCTTGTGTCTCGCAACACCTTCTCAAAAAGGGGAAAGATTTAGACACTCATTTTTTGGCCACTTCCATTCCTAAACTAGGGTTTAGTTCAATTTATAGCACACTACACAATCTAAGCCTACAAATCACTCAAATTCCTAGATTCATCTACTTAAGGGATTTAATTACTCAAAAATATGGAAAGGCTTGCTTATTTGGGGTATTACCCTATATGCACCAATAACCTAGTTTAGTGTCAACCCTAGTTAAATTACAACCTAGTAATTTGAAATTATTATCTTATTGAGATATTAATTCAAAACCTTTAAAATAATTTCCAAAAGCCAAAAATCACTAAGCAAGATTAATTAAAATGTAAATCTCAACTAACTTGTCTAAGTAAAAATTCCAATTTGAATTAGTGAATTTCATTTATCAAAAAAGGAAATTTTATCTAAATATGAAGTCAACAGTCAAATGAGTTCATAAAATGATTTCTTAACTCATAAATATTCCAAAAATTTGAGTCAAAACCTCAAAAATATCTAAAGTGAGTTGTCATGGCTCATAAATATATGAAAATGAGTTGTCAAGACTTCATTAGTGATTTGACACAACATAGGGTTAGCTTGACTCAACCTAGGTTATTTTAGACTTAACCAAGATTAGAATTAAACCTAACCTCCCTAGGGTTAGAGTTAGTTTTGAGACCTATAAATATAAGTGCCCACAGGATACCCAAATAAGCATTTATGTGTAAGGTTATTATACAAAAATGCATTCAAGAAGTCATTAAAAGTAATGTTATAATGCCCATTTGATACCAAGTAACACAAAAAGACAAGAAAAATCCTATAAAATTCACAAGTGACCATTGGAAAAGTGATACCAACATGGAGAAGCATTGCTAGAAGTCTCTAATCCCATAGACCAAACACAAAAATCTAATATGCCAATAAGTGGAAATCACTTTTGATAAAGGAGGTAAAATTATTGTGTTTTTATCTCTATTTTGTGATCTTGTTCCTTATGTTATTCTCCCCCTATTTCTCATGCAAGAGTGTTTAGTTTTATTTTATTTTTATGCATGGATTTTTATTATCTTCACTAACAAGGAACTAATCAACATTTATATATTCTTCAGACTCCTATATTATCCATTAAATATACCAATATTATACAATAAATATACCTCAAACTTAGTTGGATATCAAAAAAAGGGGACCTACATTCTTTAATGTGAAGTAAATGTTCTAGTGACTTTGTTATAACTGGTTTATACACTTATTATTCAACTAGTTGTTATTGAGTTTATTTTGTTGATTGAGTATTGAAGAACTGGTATTCAATATCTTATATAACATTATATTTATTATCTACATTCACCTTAAACCAATTATTATCCTCATAAACATAAGGTGACTCCATTTCTTTTGGGATAACATATGGCTTATGCTTAGACTTATTCAAGGGTGTGACAATTATCTTCTATCCTTGGTGTGGCTCCAATTGATTTTGCACTATATTGATAATAGTTTGACCATAATAATCCCATTTATTACCAATAATATTATAATAATGTTTCTCATATATTTTCATGTCAATTAGCTCAAAATATCCTCAAAATCTTATATTAGTAACACTAATTTCTACATCTTCAAAATATCCAATTGGTTTTACTCTTCCATAATCTATAATATTGAAAGCAACTGAACTATAATTCATCATTATTCAACCAATAACCTCCTATATATATCTCAATATCATATTTATTATGCACCTAAAGTTAAATACAACATTAGGTACCTCATACCTTATGAGTTCAACATCCATTCTAAAGTCTATGATCTAGGAATTTGACTTAAGAGAGGATGGTTAGTATGGTGTTAGTTCCAAAATGAAAAACAAAATGAAATAAAAACACTAATAGTATAACATATCTAGGCCTAGACACTAAGGAGAGATTAGTTAACAAAATCAAATGGCAAACACAACTAAATAGTAAGGAATAAAACACAATAATTCCTTCACCTTCCTTGGATGCTCCAAAAAACCTTTGTAGTGGTGGATTGCTCGGCTTGTGCTCATGAAGTCTTCATCAAAGAAGGCATGGGTATCTCCTATTCTCCTTGGCACCTTTGACTTGTGGCTTGGCTTGGCTTGGGATCGATTTGGAATGGTAACATTAATTTCTTGAAGCTTTTGGAACCATTTGTGCATTATAACTTTGCATTATCAAGTCTTTAAAGATATTTGAGCATAATAACTTTGCACCAAAATAGCTTAGAAATGATGTTGTGAGGCCTCCTATTTATAAATTTTTAAGAATGTCTAAGATTGAGATGTGCAGTTGATGATTAATTCAATTTTTGGAATTAAGTTTTTAATTATCCTCATCATGACATTGGAATAATGGGCAATTAATAGTCATGGAAGGCATCATGAAAGGCATTGATAAGGCATGGAGGACATAAATCCTGATATCTGTGGCATTTATGGCCTAGGGATGTCTTCCCAAGAAATGAGGTCACTTGATGATGCAGATATTTAATATTCATTTCCAAAACAAATTATTCAAAAAGTTTCTATGGATTTCTTGATTAGGATCTAATTTGGTTTAATTATATCTTAAACATGTTTAATCACTTTATGCACAAACTACTCAAATTGATCAGAATTCCTTGTTATTAGTCTAAAATTTGACTAGATTGGAATTGGTAGGTGATGTTAGATGCATTAGAACCATATTATCATTTAGGATGTTACCAATAGAAAATAACAAAGGCATGCATCTCATGTAAGAGATTTGATATAAAAGAGCAATCTAGATCACCCAGGTGCAAATTTAGCATTTTGACTTGAAATAAACTAATCAAAGTTAATTGGCCCATAAATTTCATTACCTCATTTAGGGATAACCTATCCAAAATTGGCACTTGAATACGTTATTTTCACATCATTTAATGTTTTTTAGTGTTTTTAAGCCAAATTATACATTTTGGGTAGAAATTGGTCAAAAGCCTAATTAGAGGTTATCAATGGCCAGATTTAGGTGTCTACAGTTTGCCCCTATTTGGGAAGGTGTTACAAGCTATAAGCATAGTAATATATTCTCAAAGAATGAAAAGGTCATGTATGCTTACAACTATAATGATGATAAAATAACTATATGATACCCCCTTGAGGGAACGGTTGGCACAAGTAGGTTAGCAAATGGTCCCTCGAAAAGAAAGAAGCAAAATGAGGGGACCAAAGAAAGGAAAGATGATTTGGTAAAAATATAATGATACTAAAAAAGTGGTCAAAATCATTGAGAATGTAAGTGGGATGGTGCACAATGGTTTGCCCAAAGGTGATTATAAACATTATACCCTAATAGTGGTAACGTGGTATGATAACATAACTATTTGCCCAAAGGTGGTTATAATCATTGAGAAGATGGAGCTGCCCCAATTATGATAGACAAACAAGAGAATAGCATGCCCCTATATAGGTAGAAAAAGTAAAGTGGTGATAACACAATGATTTGCCTAAAGGTGGTTATAATCATTGAGAAATGTAGGTGGGATAGTGTACAATGATTTGCCCATATGTGGTTATAATCATTGGACCTTGATTACAGAAAACATGATAAACTAGGTCAATGATGATGATGACTTAACACAGAGAGTAATGATAAATTGGAACAACCTACTAGTAGGGAGATGCTCATCTGAACTAATAAAGGTTGGAATTCTTTCATGTTTAATTATTCTCTTTGGGATATGATTGGAATTGAATTGAGATGTTGATGCTGAAGAGATGCCACCATTATTGAATAGACTTCTTGAAGTTGAGGAATGTTTTAGCATGTGTCGGTAAGCATCATGATATAACATCTTGAGGACTTGGCTAGAATATGCATGAGGACTGACTCCCATAATCCAATACTCAATAGAAAATAATGCACCAATGATAGAAACCATGATGAAAATATAAACATATGAATAGGGATGGATTCAAGTATAAGTGTGAACAAGGAATCACCCAATGAACACATATAAACTAAATCAAGGCAACAGTGCTAAAAGCAAACAAACAAGTAGACAAACAAACAAAATAAGTAGAAACAAACAAATAAACAATGCCATAAAAACCCTACAAAAATTGCCCCTAGAAAATAGGTGATAACTTAACAAACAAACAAAAGGGGGGAATATAAGAAATGGAAGGTGATGACTGAGTTGTCTCCATATACACTAGGTAAGTGAATGTTGCCTACATAGTTCTATGGATATAATATCTAATAATAAACTTTAGGATAAATATAGTTATTCTAAGGAATGGGAAGAATGTGATAACTGAGGAAAACAAATAGAATGGACGTGATAGAAGAATAGGAATGGTCTTGAAAAATGGCAAGTGCATGAGAAAAATTCCAAAAAATATGGGGAAACTAAATGACAAGTGATTTGCTTTTAACTTAGTAGGGGTTCCCATAATATTTAAGGCAAATAAGTGGTCAATGTTTTTTTTTCTTTTCTAATGATTTTTTAAATGTTTTTGGAATTTTTCAAAAGTATCTCAACTCGATCAAGAATGATGAGACACTAAATTGTTCAAGCTCACAAAAATGTGAGAGCATGGCTTAGGTTTCTCATAAAATGTTGAGAGTGTTGCTTAGGTTGCTCACAAAATAGTGAGAGCATGGCTTAGGTTGCTCATAAAATGATGAGAGCATGACTTAAGTTTATTGTAAAATGGTGAGAGTGTGGCTTAGGTTACTCATAAAATGGTGATAGAATGGCTTAAGTTTCTCATAAAATAGCAAGAGCATGGTTTAGGTTGATCACAAAATGATAAAATCATGGCTTAGGTTGCTCATAAAATGATAATAACATAGCTTAGGTTTCTCACAAAATGATGAGAGCATAGCTTAAGTTGCTCACAAAATGGTGAGAGCATGGCTTAAGTTGCTCACAAAATGGCAAGAGTGTGGCTTAGGTTGATCACAAAATGGTGAGATCATGGGGAAAATGGTGACTGAGCTGACCTCAACAAGTATTGATCACTACGTACATAGTCTTAGAGTAGGACCTCAAGTCACTATAGTTCTGCCCTTACAATAGAAGAATTAGACTAGTGTAGTAGTCAATTCAAACAAAATAGGCACAATTGGTAAAAAGGCATAGTATGACATAAGAAGTGGCAAGTTGGTACATCAAGGGATTAATGTTTCCCCTAGTTTTCCCATAGGTTGTTATAACTAGGAAACAGTGACATAGATCAAAGGTACTAATTTACCCAAAGGTATTTCTAATTAGTAGCAAGACCGGTGGTAAGAAAGGAATAACAAATAAAGGATGAAACTACCAAAACTTCTATCACACTATCACAAAATATGATCTCTATCTAAAGTACTTAAACCAAATAATGAAATTGATTAGATTCCTTAGTGCTAAAAATGCATAATGAATGGCAAAAACCAAGGTCAAATGGGCTAGGCTTTAGAACACATTGGGTCAATAGGTAAAAAATGTAAAGTGGATATGGCAAAGAGGATAGATAAAGATGGTACTTTTACAAAGAAGAATAGTGATAAAATGACATAACTAAAATGGTCCTTATAGATAATACACCTTAGCACTCAATCATAGTATCGCTTGAGATGAATAATATTCATCAGCTTAGGAAGTTCATCTCTGTCTAGTGTGGCAAGCTTGTATGCTCCTGATCCATAATCTAAAGTAATGATGAAAGGCCCTATCTAATTTGGTTTGAATTTTTTTTATGTTTCTTCTTGGCCATGGTATTCTTTTGGTTTTCTTTAAGAATAAGATGACCAATTTCAAATGTTATGTTCTTAACACACCGATCATAGTGGCCTTTGAGTCAATTATAATATGCCTAAAGATTGTTGAGTGTGGTTGTGTGTTTCTCATTCAGTAGGTCTAGCTCTTCTACATGAGCTACTTGATAGTCATGACCATCCAAGACATGTTTGAAAGGTATGCATAGTGAAGTTAATTTGACCTCAATAGGAAGAATGGATTCAATATCATAAACAAGTGAGTATGGAGTGGCTTTTATGGGGTTATGATTCTTGGTACTGTAAGCCCAAAGGGTAGGGAATATCTAGAGCTACCAATCATGACTAACATTATTAATATTATTTTTGAGGATATTGACAATGGTTTTGTTAGATGCCTTGGCTTGGCCATTACCTTGAGGGTAATATTCTATAAAAAAATGTTGTGTGATATTATAATTAGTACAGAGGTGATCTACATCCTTATTCTTTAATGATACTCCATTATTAGATATATTTTTAGAGGGGATACCATAGCGACAAATGAGATGGTTGAAGATGAATTTGGAAATTTACTTTCTAGTCATGTGAGGGGTATAACTTCAACCCACTTAGTGAAAAATTTTGTGGTAGTAAGGATATTTTTATGGCCATCAAATGAAGTGGGGTTGATCTTCCCAATTAGGTCAAGTCCCCATGTAAAAAATGGCCATGGAGTCACCATTAGTTTTAGAGTTTTTGCTAGGGCATGAATTAGATTAGCATGCCATTGACATTTGTCACACTTTTTTACATATGCAATGGCATCTACATCCATTATGGGCTAATAGTAACTAGTATTCAAGAGATTTTTAGATAATATTTCCTTGATAGAATGGGCTCTACATACTACTTCATGAACTTCTCTTAATGTTAATATAGACTCTATTGAAGTTAAACAACAAAGCAGAGTTCCATCAAAATTGTGATGGTAAAGGGTGGATCCAAGTAAAGTATAATGAGTGAAATGATGAATGAAGGCTTTGGTTTATTTTTTAGAGAGGTTAGGTGGTAGAAATTAGTCATGAAGGTAGTTTTAGAGGTCTGAGTACCAAATAGAATTAGGATCAATAATATCACAAATCATGGCAATAGTTGAAGGTTCATGAGCTAGTGTTGACAAATTTTTGATGAGCAATTGATACTCTCTAGCTTTATATATTTGTCAAATCAGAGAACCAATAGTAACCATGGCATCTTTAGTTCTATTACTAGCCCTTGGTATGTGTTAAAACTAAATGTTGGCAATTTGTTGTTTAAAAGTGTCGACCATAGATTTATATAGAACTAGCTTATCATCTTTGGTCTGGAAATGATTTGTAACCTAATTGATGATTAACTAAGAATCACCATAAACTTAGAGATGAGATATATTATAATTCACTACTTTTTGAAGTCTTACAACAAGTGCTTCATACTTGGCCATTTATTTACACAAAGAAAGCTTATTCTAAATGATTTAGGGATTATATCCCCCTGTGGTGTAATAAATAATAGGACTACCCTCAATCTATGTGTAGTAAATGAACCATCAAAATATAGATTATAGGGTTACTCCTCAAGGGATGTGTCAGTAATGATCATTATGGATTCATTAAGAAATTGAAATTTGAGTGGTTGTGTGTCTATGAGAGCTGATTCAACAAGTTGATTTGTGAGAACTTGTCCCTTGATTGCCTTCTGATTGACATACTCTATGCCAAAATCACTGAGAAGCATGATCCATTTAAGTATTCTACCTTGCAAAGATATTTTAGATAGTAGATACTTGAGCAGATCTACTTTTGAAATGACCATAGTTTTATTATTTAACATGTAATGGCATAGTTTCTAAGCTATGAAGACCATGGCTAGACAAGCTTTTTCAATAGATGCATAGTTATGTTCATATGTAACCAAGGTACAAATTAGGTAGTATAAAATGTTCTCTTTTTGATTGTCATCATTTTGAGCCAAGAGTGCCCCTAGAGTGTGATCAGTAGATGATAGGTATAGAGAAAATGGCTTCCTTGGCATAGGAGGTAATAAAATAGGTGGATTAACAAGATAGTCTTTGATCTATTGAAAAGCTATTTGGTAGTGATCATCCTAGTGAAATGCATCTCCTCTATTAAAAAGGTGTGTAAATGGATGGCATTTTTTTCTAATTGAGAGATGAAGCATCTAATTGACTGGATCTTACCCTACAAACTATGAAGTTGCTTTAAATTGGTTAGTGGTGACATCTTAGTTATAGCATGGACTTTATCCAAATCAACTTCAATACCTCTGCGAGACATGATGAAGCCAAGTAATTTGCTTGAAGTGACACTAAACACACATTTATTTGGATTGAGTCTAACTTTGTACTCTTATAATCATTTAAATATCTTATGCAACACTTTTGGATGGTCAACTCAAGTTTAGGACTTTCCTAGTATGTCATCGACATAGTCTTTAATAATATCATGCATCATATCATGGAATATGATAGTCATGGAACTTTGATATATGGATCTAGTATTATTAAGGCTAAATTCCATCACTTGGTAACAAAATTTTCCCCATGGAGTGGTGAATGTTGTTTTATGTTGATCTTTTGATGTTATTCTAATCTAGTTGTATCCTAAAAATCCATCCATGAGTGAAAGAATTTCATAACTTGTCATGGATTCAATGATCATGTCAATATTAGGCAAGGGAAAATAATCTTTAGGATAAGCTTTGTTGATGTCTCAAAAATAGGTACAAATTATTATTCATTCAAGCTTTTTACTAACAAGTACTACATTAGATATTCATTTTGAGTAGTCAATGGATCTGATACATCTTGATTCTAAGAGTTTTTCCCAACTCTTTCTTTACCAATAAAATAATGTGAGGATAAATTTTATGTAGCTTCTATTTTACCAGCTTGCCATCAGGATTAATCCCAAGGTGATGCATAACCAAGGTGAGGTCTAAACCTAGTATGTTAGAATAAGAACATGCAAAGATATCTATAAATTATCTCAATAGAGCTGTAAAGACATCATGTTCCTCTTTAGTGACTGACGTGCCTAATTTTATCCATTTTAGGTCTAATGGAGTCTCAATATTTACTTCTATTATATCTTTGACTAGAAGGGTTGAACCATCTTTTAGGATAGTAGGTAATGACTTAAATTATTAGATTATGTTAGGGTCCTCTGTTATGACTTGCTCTTCAACTTCTCCTAAGCATGATGAAACTGAGTCCCCTAATGGGAGATCAAGCCATGCCATAAAAATAATAAAAAATTCTTAAAGAATTTGATCAAATACTTATTATTTCTCAAATCTGAACTCAGATCCACATGCAAGTTCATCATTGGTGGTCTCCTGGTCTAAATTTTAAGAATAATGAACACCCCCATTTAATGGCACTTGAAATAGGTTTTCACCACTAGATTAGCCTTTATCTTTACTTTTTCCATAACTAGAAAGTGCCTCAAAGAGGTTTTCACATTGAGACCTTAATGTTTTACTTATTTGTTTTTGGCTAAGTGTGTTGTCTCTCTCTCTAAAATAAGCTACAAGATCCAATATGATTTAGAATCTTGATTTGTGATCTCCCAACAGAATGTTGTCTATAAGGCCTAAGAAATCACATAATACCTCATCATTTTGGAACTCATCCATTAGCAAACTAGATTCTTGTTGGTCCCAATCTATTAGTTGGGGATAATATAATGGCAAATGGTTGTGATGCATGGCTAGGTTAAGGGCACAAATGGCATTATTATCAAATAGATTGGTTTTAGCTAGGTCATCAAAAGTGAGGCTATGATCAGACTCTACTTCACTATTGACATCATCATCACTAGTCATTGGTGATAGAGTTTGAATAAGATATGTGGGGTCACCCCTAGGCAGTTTAAATCCAAGTCTATAAGGTCTTTCATACTTAGTCATGGAAATTAGATCAATGGTCCCTTATTGATTTAGTTTGAGGCCTCTTCCTTCATATTTGTGATGCTCCATGATTCTAATGGGAATATGATACTTTGCACTTTTATAACAATCAACCTGATTGTCATTATATAACCATTATTCCTCCCCTTCAAGAGGGTCAAGTTCTAGGCTAGATGCTGGTACAAATGTGATAGGTCCCTTATCTTTGTTATTTTATTGGTAATGCATATATGGGGTGACTTTAGGTCACCCAAAGGTTTTCATATTTTAAGGAATATTGGCAATATGAAATGTATCATGGGTCACATACTCTCCCAGTCCATTATCCAAAATGGTAAAATGATTGGAAGCTTCAAGAGATGGCATATGGAAAAGGTAATCTGAGGTATTAGGATCTATGCAATTATTTAGTGAAGGATCAATAAGTATAGACTTTCCTTTATCCTACTTAAAACATGGATTCATGTTGTACTAATAATTATAACTTTGAAATTCAGCCATGAGATGCTTATAGTGTTCATATGGGTGTAAATCTCTTAGAATATTTACTTCCATACATGAGTGTTAAAACTTGATACATTGGTGCAACATTGATGGGACTGTATGAATCTAATGTAACCAAGGCCTACCTAGAAGTATATTTTATGATAACTCAAGATCAAGCACATGGGAAAGTGTATCATGGGTCAAAGGCCCAATGATAATTGATAAAATAATGGTTTCTTATGGCTCTATTTCCTAATTATCATAGGCTTTGATAGTTATTATTTCTAGTTGGAGATCTATCATTATGTACCCATGTAGCTTGATGAACTTTAGGGACACTATGTTGAGGCTAGATCAATTGTCTATAAGGACAAGTTTCACTTTATGCCATCTTATATAAACTTCTAAGCATAATGGATTATTATTGAGTAGGCCAAGGGAAGACATATCGCTTTGGTTGAATATAACTTGTTGGGCAAGTGTTAGGTGTCTAACCAAAGCTTGAAACTTATTAGGGGATATGTCACTAGCAATAGTGGATTGGGTTAAAAAATCATTCAAGATGTTCTTGTGGATTATTGACTTTTATAGCAAATCTAAGATATGAATTTATGCTAGTGTCATCTGTAATTGTTTCACAATATCAAACTTCTTATCTTGGTCAGTAGTGAATGGTTTATTATGAGGTTAAATGGTTAGTTGGATGACAGGCAAAGTGGTGGATGGTTTTGGGCCGAGGATAGTAATCTTTGACCTTCAAGTTATGATTTCATAATCAAGATTAAATATTATACCATTATTGCTAACCAATGTTGGAAATGATGTGGGACTAGATAGGACAAGTCTCAATTGTCAGTACACTTGCATGTGGTCACGTGGTAAGAATGAGTTGTTGATATAAGGTCCAAAAGGGGAAGTCCTAGTTTTTTGGTTTGCCTGTATGCACTCCCAAGTCAAAGAAGGATTATTCATGTAATTGGGTTGAATGTTGTTGTTTAGCAATGGTCTAGGATGATTATTACTTGGTCTAAGATTAATGGATATGGTATTAATGCTACCCACTAAAATATGACCTACAACCCTATTGAAGTCATGTAAACTATATGGTAGGTTTGTTGGTTGCTACTATTTTGACCTTAGTTTTGTCCATTATTCTGTAATTGTGGGTTTTGCTACTAATTTTGTTGATTTTACTATTTCGGCCTTTGATTTTGATAATGTTGATTTTGCTATTACACTGGTTGTTGTTGTTAATTATTTTTCTCTTGTTTATTTTTATGTTATGGAACAGGGTTTTGATAAAGCCTAAGTGTTTGATTAGAAGTGGAAGTACTATTATTCAATGTTATCTCCCCATTCTCCAACATATTCTCAATTAAATTCTTGATTTGGACACATCTTCATAGATTATGCCTATTGATCTGATGATAGTCACATAATTCATTTTCATGGTACCAATCAAGATAAGGAATACCTTATGGATAATGCTTTGGTATATGACAACTAATAAAATAAGCAAAAACAAGCTTGAAAAATATAGATTCAATAGGTTCTCCTAGGTCACTAAAGACATGAAATATAGGCACAGTTCTCTAAGGAGGAAGGGTTTGCAATGGTAAAGGTTTTTGAATTTTTTGTCTAGGTTTTGGTTGTTGTGCTTATTATATTAGTTGGAGAGGTTTCTAGGTAGGAGTAAGCTAAAAAGGTGGTACAAATGATGTTTACATAGTTTGTACATGATGGGATTTGGTTTCTCCATTTCCCACAACATTCCTATTATGATTGAATTGCTTCGGTCTTTCTTGGTTATTGGCCTATGTCAGTTGTGTTCCTTGCACTTGAATATGATGTTGATATTAACCATTTCCCTAATTGGTATCTTGATTTTGATTAGTTGAATTAATCTTGATGACTCCCTTATTGATGAGCACCTATTTGATCAACTAACCTTTATTAATGATGTCTTTCAAGGTATATGCACATTATAGTTCCAGATGGTAGGCTACCTCACTATGCAAAATTTTAGTAAACATAATGGTTAATTTTTTATCTAGTAAACTATCGGTGAAATAGCTTTAAATATCACTCCATCATTGTAAGTAACTTGTAAAACTCTCCCTAGCTTTTTGCTTTGATTTTGTTAAGTCCACTAATTAAATCTCATGCTTGAGATTATAAGAAAAGTGCTACACAAATTTATCAAAAAGATCATCAAAGTTCATTATTGAATTCTTGATAAACTTTAAAAACCACTCCAAGGCTTGTCTAACCAATCTCCTTGGAAAAAATAACAAAAGGTATATGTCGTTATATACCATTGGTTGACATGCAATAAAGAATTAGGTCAAATGAGCCTTAGGGTCCCCCTTCCATTCATACTTATTGAATTTTGGTGGTTTGTGTCTTAGAGGAAATGGTATCTACAAATACTCCATGTTGAATTGATAAGAACACACATCATCCAATTTGAAATTTTTAGTCTACTTCTCAGCTTGAATGGTACTAATTACATCCTTCATTTGTTACAATTCTTGGAATAGGAAACTAGAAGGACTATTGGTTTGAGGGAGAAAAATGGTTTGGGTAGATGGTTGGGAGATCACAAGTAGGACACTTTGATCAAGGTATGATAGAGATACCTATTGGGGTACATTGGTTTAGTTGGGGAATAGACTATGAATACGTATATATGGATTAGGATGTACATGAAATTACAAATTTGGTTGTGTGATATTCTATTTTGGGCTAGAGATAAAGGTTTGACTTGAAGGATTTTGTGGTTGGGATGGAGGGATATAACTATACTATGTCTATTATGGTTAAAAAGGGACATGTTGCTGACTAATCAAACCTTGCTATTGAGTGGGAACTTGTAGTCCAAGACCTTGTCTTTGAATTTGTGGCACACATTGAACCAATGGTTGTCTAGTAGGTACTTGAGAAACATGGGGATCTCCTTACTACATGAATCCCTATGGAGAAGTGAAAATAGGTTATAGATTTAACATCTATCACTAACCAATATTTACACATTATTAACTAACCATTACTTGGTTTTGAATTGGCATATTAGTCTATAACTTAAAAGGTATGTTCATCATTACCTGACGAGGTGGAACATTAGTTGCCCTTGATTTAGGTGGTAATATATTTTTCCTCTATTGCATTGATACACTAGATTGTGCCTATTGTTATGGAATACTACTCACTACTTGTTGAGGAGGAGTAGGGTTCATCACATTCTATCATTGAGGGATGCCATTAGGTATTATTTGATTACCTAATCCCATAAGTTGTACACTTGAGGAAGTAGCTAGTTGAGGCTAGGGTGTAGAAACTCCTATTCCATGGTATGATGATCTACTCATAGTATTAAATACAAGCACATGTTTTTGGCTAGTTTTTTGTGTGTTAGTACCACTTTGATCAACATTGGATGTTGTTTGCACATTCTCCACTATATTTGGCTCACTATTTAGTGTAGAGGCTGAAGACACTTCTTCAATAATGGGTATATGCATTAATTTATCTATTGAAGCAGTTTGTATGAATGGGTCAAAACTCAGATTCTCTTGTCCATTTAACTCTATCAACACTCTTGTTGAAGGTACTAGGTCAATAAGAGGCTTACTCACCATGTTCATCTGATTGAAATCATGTGCTATATTTAGGTAGGTTTGATATGTTATCTACATTTGGTTAAAGTGATCTTCCATGATGTTTTTGCCTTGATTAGATATATTAGGGTATAGATACATTGTTTGGACTAGGGCCATAGGATTTATAGAAGAATCCTATTGATCATAAATGATATTGTGATGCACTCCTACAAGACATGGTAAATTTTCATGAGGGAAGTCTATTGGAAACTTGGCCCCTACTTTTATGGCTCTAAACAAAATCTCATCTTTATTCTCTAAAAAATATCACTCAAACAAAAATGGATCATACATGGAAGACATATTAGTAAAATATGACTATTGAGGAACTGGCTCATCCACTATGGGTATTGTAGCTAGGTATTACATGGTTTGTTCTTGGTCTTATTCTAAATAAGGTGGTGTGCTGACCAGATAGTTGGCTAATGGACCTTGGATTTGTGTCCCTGATTGAGTATTATAAGAGGGATAAGAATCCATCTCATAAGTAATATTATCTAAATAGAGGTCTTACACCATTTCTTCTTGTGCAACTACATTACTAATCCCTAGATTGTACATGAGTCCACTATGAGTGTAGGAATACATGTTGGGATCCATAGTCAATGCTTCATGATAAAAATCCAAAGAGTTTTACAAAATATAAAAAGGATAGAATCTAAAATAGATGATGTCTCAACTTGGTCTATATTTGTCAAAAGGATCAAAAGGTTTATGCAAATATTTGTGAAGAAACAAGCTAGCATAATGTATTTAATGTTTCACTATTCACACAAAGATAAGCAAGTAAATGGACCAAAAATCAAAATGCCAAACTCTAAGGTTGAAGTGTTTCAAATTAGTCTAATCTAAGAATTTAAAAGTTACTAGGTCTTTTGGCCACATTCAACATCAAAAGCTAGGCTCAAACAAGGCATGTGCTAGGACTCTTGGCTAAATAATGTCAAAAACTATACTTTGAAAATAGATGAAAGTTTTAATCTAACAGATTTGAAACACTTTTAACAAACACTAGGCATTTGATTCTTGGTCATGAACTTAATCAACTAGGTATAAGGTATGAAACAAATGACACTTTATAAATAGTTTATTTTCACATAAATAATGGTATAAAACTTGGTTCTTTTGATACACAAGCTAGACAAAAGTGAGCAGTATAACTGTGTTTTAGACAAAGGATCCCAAAAAACATACTTGGATTGGTCTAAAAATATAGGAACAAATTTTAAATCTATGTAATAGGGTATATGAAATAATATTTTGAATGTTTTAGGTAGTGCAACGACATTAGACTACCCAAAAGGTGTGATGAAAAAAGTTTGTTTCCAAAAAATCTCTAAGGCAAAGACATTTTTCCACAATTTTGATAGCATAACACTACTGTTATTGACTCAAAATTTTTTGGTGTATAGACTTAAAGTTCAAGTATTTAGCACAAAATGGCTTAAGTCTATCAAGTGATGACAATGATTATGAGTCTTAAATTACCTTCCACCTAAATTGTAAATTAAACTTAAGTTACCTCAAGTTTAGTGTAAATGGAAAACCCACTTAACACATCAACCCTATGAACTTGTAAAGGTGAAAATTTGAATTTAGATTATAAGTGAAGGACTTAAAAAACTTTGGTAAAGGTCTAGACTCAATTTGGGCATCATAACTATGCCAAAGTGGATGATATGACTCTCAAGATTTTTATTAACTTTGAACAAGGTAAATTGATGTTCTTACACATGCAACATAATGCGTCTTTATTCAAAGGAAAATTTGGAATATGTGTTTGGTTTGGATTGTTTGATTTACACCAAGTTTTAACTTTAAACAAGAATTTAATCTAGGATAAGACCAACTAATTAATCTCCCTTAGATCCTAAACTAGCAAGGTTGCTTGGTATTATTGGAATCTATCAATATAAATCATTTGAGAGGATTTTAAGTGTTCATCTAAAAGTAAATATGCATTATATAATAGGGTTTTTACCCCCCTTCTCTCAAATGATAGTAATGTGACATAGACCTTGAGGTACACCTTGCACTAATAATACTTCAACAGTGAGTGGGGATTTGTCTAAGACCTAACAATATTTTGAATGAATTATGGGAATCAATTACATAATTAATTTCATGCCAAATAATGGAAAAGAAAAGCATAGATTTTAGGTCTGTATCACTTGGCTTATTGCAAAAAGGTCTAGTCTTTTTTGTAACCACTACATCCTATTATTTGCTCAATGTAGTGGAATGTCCAAAGTGCCGCTACATCCCATGTCAAACTCCAAAGGAAAAAAATGAAGTCAATACTAGGAGATGAAACCCCAGGTCAAAGCTTCCCTAAAGAACTTGTGGGAGGTGATAAAGTCCCCCTCACAAGCCAAGATGCATGCAAATAAATAAAGCATGAAAGTAGAAAGACTTTAGGGTCATTTTCAAGGTCACCTAAACTTTGATGAGTTTTTGGAGAGTGATTTAGATGAATTTATTTCTAAGCCTTGGAGTAGTCTATTTGAAATAGGAATGGCATTTTTGATTCCAATGGTTCCTTATAGGGAATAAATGGAAGAGCATACATAGAACATCCCTCTTTTTTCCAAACAAAATCTAATCTAAACAACTATTGCAAACAAGAATTAACAACTATGTTCAATTTTAAGCCCAAATGAAAATTTTGGTGGTGTTCATTTTACCCCTTGTTCTTAGTTGTAAAATTTGAAAACATTCACCAAAAACAAGGTTCCTAATTTATTTTTAAGCATGCAAAGGTGATTTAAACATGTTATAATAAAATATTGAATTTTGGTCCTACAACAAACATGTTAGCATGTCCTTTAGCTTTGAAGCTCTTTTTAGTTTGAAATAATAAAGTTTGGAAAAATAGCTCTTGGGTATATGTTTTTGGAAAAACATAGTGAGTAACATCGGTTATTACAACTGATGATGGTTACTTTTGATAACCGATGTTGGTTACCTAATAGACATTAGTTAAGCTATGCAACTGATAAAGGTATTACTTGCCAACGATGGTTACTATGTAAAACCATGGAAAAAAAAGATGACAAAATAAAGTTAGAAAGTCAATTTGCATGAGTTTTAAGGGTCCAAATAAATATTTTCAAGTTGTAAAATGAACTTCTTCAAGTGTGAGATGCATCTAATCCGACCGGGCATGCCATTATGTGATCTAAGAGTTTGACTCAAGAGAGGACTATTAGTATGGTGTTAGTTCCAAAATGATAAACAAAATGAAATAAACACACTAATAGCATAACATCCCTAGTTCTAGACACTAGGGAGAGCTTAGTTAATAAAAACAAATGGCAAACACAACTAAAAAGTAAGGAATAAAACACAAAAATTCCTTCACCTTCCTAGGATGCTCAAAATTCCTTTGTAGTGGTAGCTTACTTGGCTTGTAATCATAAAGTCTTTAGAAAAGGAGTCTTGGCTATTTCCTCTTCTCCTTGGCACCTTTGGCTTGTGCCTTGGCTTGGCTTGGGATCAATTTGGCATGGTAACACTGATTTCTTGAAGCTTTTAGAACCATTTATGCATTATAGCTTTGCATTATCAAGTCCTTGAAGATATTTGAGAATAATAACTTTGCACCAAAATAGCTTATAAATGATGTTATGTGGCCCCCTTATTTATAGATTTTTGAGAATGTCTAGAATCAACTTGAATTATCCATCTCAATATTGAGATGTGTGGTTGAGGATTATTTCATTTTTTGGAATTAAGTTTGTAATTATCCTTATCATGAAATTAGAATAAGAGGAAATTAAAAGGAATTGAGGGCATAATGGAAGGCATTGATAAGGCATGCATGGCATGAATCCTGATATTTGTGGCATTTATGGCCTAAGGATGTCTTCCCAATAAATGAGGTCACTTGATGATGTAGATATTCAATATTCATTTCCAAAACAAATTATTCAACAAGTTTCCATGGATTTTATTATTACACTCTAATTTATTTTAATTATCTCTTAAACATGTTTAAGCACTTTATGCTTAAATTACTCAAATTGACCAGAATGCCTTGTTATTGGTCCAAAATTTGACTAGATTAGAATTGGAAGGTGATGTCAGATGCATTAGAACCATATTACCATTTAGGATGTTACCAATAAAAGATAATAAAGGCATGCATCTGATGCAAGATATTTCATAGAAAAGAGCAATTCAGAGCACCCAAGTGCAAATTTAGCATATTGACTTGAAATAAACTAAATATTGGCACTTGAATATGTCAATTTCACATCATTTAGTGTGTTTTAGTTTTTCTAGGCCAAATTATGCATTTTGGGTGGAAATTGGTCAAAATACTAATTTTAGGTTATCAATGGCCAAATTTAGGTGTCTACAAAGTCAACATCATAGTGTTTTTTAGTTTTTACATACCATGCTATTGGGGATCAACCAACAAACTTGATTACTTTTATGTAAGCAACTAAACACAGAATTAAACCAGAATAATAAGTAACTAGAATTAGAAATAACAAAGAATAAGAGATACAAGAAACCACCTTGAAAACTTGTATTGAACTCTTCCAGAAGGAAATACAATGAAGAAAATCACACTTTCTTCTCACACCTCTTAGATGTACAGATCTCTTTCCCTCAAGATTTTTCTCTCTCAATTACAATCAATTCCAACAACCTGGATTGATACACATATACAATAAATGTCTTGTATTGTTCTATTAAGCTATGAGGATCTAATCCTATTATATAATATTAAGAAACATGAGCATGCATTCTCCACCATTAGATATACCTATTAATCAAGGGTTCAAATCAGTCCTGCCAAAAATAAAAATGTGAACTCAATACCAATAGTTAATCTAATCATGCAAACAATCTGTTCATCCACAAAAATAGACTTTCTAGATGCACATGTAACCGACGTCAGTCCCTACCTATCTGCACATGACCGATGTCAGCCGATCCATAACCGATGCTGACAGCTCCCAGTCGACCCTTGACCAACATTGATCTATCCTGACCAACGCCGGTGACTGTGTAACTCCAACAACTTGCAATTTGCTCATTTGGTGAAGCTTTTAGCTCCACAACTCAACACATGCAACCTTGTCAATAAGTTATTGCCCTCATTGTGAACACATGAGAAGATTATGCAGAAGACTTTTAATATTATATGAAATATATTAATTTCATAGAGTGATAAATAGTTTTAATAGGTTTGTTGATGCATTCATTACTCCTTATAACATTATGCAGATAATATTCCATAATTTGTGCATCAATAGTTGTAACATCACCTTCTAACACAATTTGTTATCGTATGTTCTATAAAAATTATGTTATTTGATACTTCAAAACCTTTATCTTTTATGATTGGGAAACTTATCCTGTTGAACCTTCCTAATTATTTGATCTAGTGACATTTCTAATGGTAGAAATCCTTGCTCTGTGTGTTTGTGTCGTGTGACTACTTGCATGAATGCATTCTCCCTAGGATTTGAATTTATCATATTTACATTTATTATAGTCTTTTCTATCCTTTAATTCTCTAAAACTAAGAAAATATTTAGTGTGATGTCATCTTAAAATTTTGTAATATACATAGTACAATTGTCTTTTAGGGTTAGTTAAGTAGTTTCGTACGAAATGGTTATATTCTCCACACAAATAACATTGAATCAATTGATGAGCTTGCTTTTTATTATTATTTCAATCGTCTAGGTATCCACCATGATATCTTTCCCTGTATCTTCATCTATTTTTTTGAAAACCCCAACTTCTACAATTATTTCCCTTCAAATCCTCATGACTATTATTGTTGTGCCTCATATGTAGCATACTGCTACTAGGGTGACTATTGTGCCCAATCAGATTAATGATGTTGAGGATCTAGATTATTTCACAAGGACTATATTGATACTATGGAGACAATAGTTTCTCTCCATCCAAAACCTAGGGTTGATGTTATGGTGACTAAGGCATCCACCTAGAACCACCTTATGGTGCACTAGTCATTTCCACCTCTGGGCCTAGAATTCCTTGCTTCATAGTAGGTACCTATTCTGCTACATCTATGAAGACATTCTTGGTGATATATTATTTTAGTTCCTATAGAACATGGAAAATTTTCTATTCATGATTATTCAAATTTAAAAAATTAAAATAAAACCTTTGTAGTTTTTGAATGTATTTTTGCAATAAATGGCACTTGGAGGCTTCATGTCTTGCTACTTTGCATGCAGAATTATATTTTTATTTTAGGATAATCATTCATATGATGTCCTTCCCTAAAAAAATTTATAAACCATAAGCTTATCTTGGGATTATTTTTATCATGAAAATCATCTATATTCTTAAAAAAACATGTATCTTTATCTCAATTTTATAGCTAGTTAATGGAGCATCTCCATAATTCTCAATCTATTCTACTCAATGTGTAGTTATTTGAGAATTAACATTAGTTAAAAACTATGAATATGTAATGGTAAATATAATTATTGATCATATACATTATACAAACCAAGCATCCTTGCCTTTGTATTGCATGATAAAATTGATCTTGTTCATTATGTCTGAAAATCTACAATCACATTCTGATGTCGATTCTTTTTTTTGTTATAAAATATCTTTAAGATCTGAAATGGTTTGATTTGAACACTTCATCTTAAATTATATTATTAATTGATCCTTAAATTATTAAATGCCTTAGGAATTAACATCTATTTTAAAAATGAACTCTATATCTTGGCCTATTAAGTTTCCTATGAGTTTGCATTTCTTCACATCTTTAATGGTCAGTCCTCTAACATGCCATTTTGTATTATAGGTTAATAAATATTTTTTAGGGTCATAAGACTGATTTTAAGGAGTTAAATCAATAAATATTCCTATGTTTAATTCCATGATTATCTCACTTGTAATTAATATTATGGGATTTTGTGAACTAGTATTTACTAGTGTCCTAAAACTAGTTTTGAAAGTGAACCCAACCTAAACCTAAATTTTTCATGTCTATTAATTTCTTAGATTATGTGCTAAGTTTACCAAATTTATCTAAAAATGATTTAAACCTATATATATACATATATACATATATATATATATATATACATACATATATATATATATAGAGAGAGATATATATATATTCCTATACACTTTGCTTTCTCTTCTATAATGGTAAAGCGGCCTTGGAGGATGCATACACTTGAAATTAATGATTTATGTCTTCAACTTCTTATGTTTGTGATATTGAACCTATGATACTTCTATGATTGTGCATAACTTACTATGGAGAATATCACTTCTATAGTATAAATAATATCCTTATTTATAACTAAGATATACCCATATATTTTAAATTTTCTACCACTAATCTACTTTTCTCTCTCCTCATTCTGTTCCATCTCCTCTTGATTCCAATTTTTGTCTTCTTCTTTATCTATCCCTTCCATTCCTTTCTCTACATAATCTCCACATTCTCAAATTTACGTAACTTGTGTATATTCTCAATAAGATACCTTCTATTTTACATCCTATAATTTAAAATTACTCATATTCACAGTCAACTTAAGATTGTCTCATTTGTTTCATTTTCTTTATTGTTGTAACTATCTTTTGAATCCCAAAATTTTATTCTCAAACTAATTATTTGCATTGTACATATTATAGGTTTAGGTTCAAGTTACTTAGCCTAGATTCTAATCATTAACTCCTACATCACACACACACATCACACCCAAAGTGACTAATCCATGTTGGTAGGGGTAGGCACCATGGACTTTTTAATAACCAACATCTTGATCAAAGTAGGTAGTCATTGAAGGAAATTTACTTGGATTCTACTAAAAAATAAGTCCTACATAAATTCAAAATACAAGTATCTTTTTATGATTTTTTTTTGATGTAATCATTGATGGTAGTCCTAGTCCAATGATCTACCACATGGGTCTAGTTAGTATTTAGAATTTATAGACTATCTAACATTTGTTCCACCCTATTGGTGCAGGTTTTATACACATCACAACCATAATGATGTAGCCTCTAATGTTTTAGGATCTCAATGGAGGTGAAATCCACTCCAAGGAATGATTTTTAGGTAGGTAATTTATTTCAACTTATTTATGGAATAATGGGTAGGACATGCAAGTTGTTGACAAGTTTTTTGGATGGAGGTGTGGTTCCTAATATGGGTGGTGAATATCTATGTGAGTTGGATGGGTAGCTAGTTTATAATATAGAGTGGGTAGGTCTAAAACAAACTCAAAAAAGTAGAGAAGGTAGTCAAAAAATAAATATTTGTGGTTTTTAGGAATCACTTCTCTATCTAGTTTCTAAATAGACCTATGTTCTCAAAACCAATACTTATTACTAGCAATAATTACACACACAGTTAGATATGGTTAAGAAGTCTAAGGAAATAATGATGCAAGAAATTCACAAGCCTTAGACAAAATTTTCTCTTTTTATGGTATTGTTTTCACACTCTTAATTAGGATATTATGACTCAAGCTAGTGAAGTATCTAAGGTAGCTATTGCACACACAAAGAAAACTATGTCCAACAAAGCACTAATGTGCATTCAAAATGATGAATCAATTTGAAATTAACTATCCAAATCAATATATTTACCAATCATTTAATACTTATTGCGCATATATAGATTATTAAATCAATAAAAATAATTAATAATCTATTCATAATTATTACACACTAAGGATTATTGAAACATATAACTAAATAATGTAATTAGTTACACAAAAATTGGAAATTAAATACACAAACACATTCACTAATGATTGAAATTGATGTTGCTACTATATTAAAAAATTCTCTAAAAAAATCAAAGTTGGATTACAATTGTTTATATAGACTTGGGGAAGGGGTCACCTCATCCTCCAAGTTCATAAATCATTACATGTGATAGTTAGAACATGTATTTCTAACTGTGGTCTAAAAATATATAAGAGTCTACTTACAATTATCCATTTAAAATAGCCTTTGACAAGGATATATAATGTGTACATTTGTAAGAAGACAAATGAAAATTTTTAACAATTATAGATTTAATATTATACAAACTTAGAATATACACCATTTACCAAAACTACAAATGCCTCTTTTTATAGTTTATGAGAAAAACCTATTGATATTTTAGATTATACACCTTTAAATAAAACTTAGACATATGCATGAAGGACCAAAATCACTTTACCAATGTTTTATAACTAGTGGCACTACTGTTAGTCATGACTAATCTAGACTGTGCATTGCATACTCCCCTGTGTCTTTTATAAAATTTAGATCTTAACTTTTATATTTGTCATTTAAGACATGCATGTTTATACTCCTTATCTTAACTATGAGTCTCAATATTTGTTGATAAATATATCACAAGTGTCCAAATATCTAAGTATTCTTCACATAATGCCCTACTAGCTTTCAAAATGTGACACATGTCAACACTTGATTGAGTCTAGGATATTTGAAAAGTCCACCTAAGACTCACACCATCAATCCTTTGCATGATAGAAAGTGATCGTGTCACTTGGATATTCTTCTCTAGTTTTAAGACCTTTTAAAATTCCATGATAATCTCACAGCATTGATCTTCTTGTTCTTGAGTTAACATGGTTCATTGGATCTGTGTACTAGGCTCATACGATGGTGAAACCATTCACTCTCATAGAGTTTTAACATTTCAACTCACTCTCACATCATTTTATTAAATGGGCTTAAGTGGATGCATGCCAAAGGATCTTGATTTGAATCCAAATGGGTACTTTATGAGGTTAAATTAGATATTTTCATGACCATCAAATGATGTCATCATAATCATCAAATGATGTCTACATGATTCTCAAATTTAATTTAATAAATTATCCATTTCCAAGGTTAAAATTGACATTCATGTAACCATCAAATGATGTCCTCGTGACCATGAAATGACATCTGCATGACTATCAAATTTAATCTCATAATTTTGACAAATTGTTTAGGCTAAATTTGATGTTTATATGACCATCAATTAATGTCCTCATGAACATTGAATGATGTCCATGTGACTATAAAATTTAATCTCATCAACTTGACATGTGTCATTTCTTCAGGATTCCCTACTCTTGTAAACATAAACATAAAATGACTTGGCATAATAATTTTAGAAATAGGTATGAAGGACCTTTCATGAATATTTTAGCCTAAGGTATTAGTATTAATAAAATATGATTTGGGCTTAGGCTAAAATATTAAGTTAAAATCAAAAAATAATGAAATGATCTCTAAGTAAAGGTGCCACTTGGTAGTTTGGCATTTGTTTTGGGGTAATTATTGTGGGATAATTATCATGGGATTTCTATTTTTGGGACCCTAATTTTGTTAGATAAATTGATCTAGATACAAAGTATGAAGGAATTCTTTAAGGGATGGTTGAAAAAGGGTTGAAGGACATGATGTTTTAGAAAAAATGTTCTAAGGAATTGGATGAAGGGTAAAAGGCCCCAGACAAAAGTATCAAAGGAACTAGATGACGGGAAAAAGGGCCTAAGAAAAAGTCCTGAAGGGAAAGCCTTGGAGGGGAAAGGGACTAGGACAAAAACTTGAAGGGTAAATGATCACTTTAAAAATCCAAAGGGTCTTTTTAGAAATGTTTGAAGGGTCAGTTTAGGAAGTCTAAAAGGCATATTCCCTTAGTATAATTGTTTCAAGGCTTTTGTGTCAAAAAAAAAGTCCAAAGGAATTGGTTTGGGGTAAGGGTGCAAGATAAAAGTCCCAAAGGGCAAAAAATGCTTGAGACAAAAGTCCTAAGGGGCATGTCCAAAAGGGATAAAGGGTATAATTTGTGGTGAAAATGCCCAAAGTATCTACTTCATAGAGTACATTTCAATGGAAAAGGGCCCTTACAAAAGTCCCAAAGGGTAACCACAAAAGTACCAAATGGTACTTTAAAAAAGGCCAAAAGGTCATTTAGAAAGTTTGAAGAATTTACATTGGGGAAATTATTTTAGAGAAAATGTCTATAACAGTTCTCCTGAAGACCCAATTCTCTCAGACAAAATGTTTGAAATAATTCAATTAGATCAAAAAAAGTGTCTTAGGCAAAATGTCTAAAGGAAAGGTTCAAAAATGGCAAAGGTGTGGGAGGGTTGAAGGGAAATTGTAAAAGTCCCAAAGGAATTATATCAAACAAAATGGTTGTAATAAAAGGCCAAAGGACATATTGCACAAGGCTTGAAGGGTAGGTTGGTAAGGAAAAGGAGCATTTCAAAAGTCTTGAAGGGAAATTTCAAAATGTTGAAGGGTCATTTCAAAATGCCAAAGTGTAATTAATATATGGTAATAATTCAAAGGGTCTACTTTGTAGGACATTAATCCATTACAAAAGTCCCAAAGGATCTACTTCATAAAGGTTAAAGGGCAATTTTAGAAAGGCTATAGAGTAAGTTGTAAAAGGGGGTTGAACGCCAATGTCAATTACATTGGACAAAATGCCCATGACCAAAAAAGGCCCATAGACTAATTCCATCAGAGAAATTATTTTGGAAAAAATATTTGTAATAATTTCTTCAATAATGATAAGTTCATAAGAATTCATATGTGGAGAAAATCTTGACAAAGACAAAATATGATAAGTTTGACACAATAAGTCTGAAAATAAAATTTGCATAAGCCTCAAAATAATAAGTCCCAAGAGGATAATAAAGATGGTCCATGAAAACATAAGTCCACAAAAATTATCTTGAAGTAACATAATGTATACAACAAAAGATCTAGTCTATGGAAACACAATACCAATGCCATCTTTCCAAAGTATAAAAGGCCAAATCATGATATTTTCCTAGAATTTGCATAATCATATAGAAGAGGGGGCTAAAAATCAAGAAAATAATTTGAATAAAGTTGGGTCCCCATTTCTTATGGAAAAATGGGGGTGTTGGGTACAACAAATGGCAACATACAAGGGGAATACTCCTGAGTATTCAAGAACCTAGAACTCTAGTTTAAAATTATAAATCAATCATGAATGTGCCATATAATAATACTTAAATTATAAACATGAAAGATACTCCTAAGTTAACTCACATAACATACTTGATTTCTAATTTTTTGGATCTATGTGTCTTAAAATGTGTAATTTATTTAACTTCTATTGTGATGAGTTTTTCAAAGGCTTTGATGGGGATGTAGGTTTCATTCTAGTATCTATTAAATATCAAATATAAATGAAGCTTAGGCATTGCTCTTAGGCATCCATTTCCTTGATAAAGATACCTTGGGATCATTCTCTTCTCATTCCATTATTTTATTCTAATCATGATGCATGGTATATTGACCTTATTTCATCATGTGAACCTTTTGATTTTCTTTCGATTTTATTTTTCTCTTTTGAATCCATTAGTTATTTATTATTTTGATTTTATTTTATTCTTGAATAGAGAAGAGAAGATATAGAACCCCAGTGAGATTGGTATAATAATAAAACAAATCCTTACTAGAACATCCCTACCAACTATACCTATACCCAGAATTATCACTTCCAATAGGTATTTGATGTGATAAGTGTATTTGATCCAAAAGAATAATATATTTTTTTAAAATATATATGAAGTACTCTGAGAACAACTTCCACATGCTTGGTAAAATTATTCAATTGTGACACCATTTAGAATAATCCATGATCACCTACCTTCATCCTATAGACTCAAAAACATACAAATACAACCAATCTGTAAATTAGTCCCAAAGTGTCAAGATTTTAATTTTCCCTTTTTACACAAGTTATAAGCTCATTTGGTTTGGATTTTAACTTTGTTATATTCGGATCTAACATAATTTTGATCATTAGAGAAATCAAATAACAACTAATCTAGGAAATCACTAAAATCTAATCTAGAAAACATGAAATCTAATCTATGAAAGCAAAATACTAACAGTAGGAAAGATTAATATAAAAATTAGTAAACTAGTCTATGAAAGAAATAAATATAATCTATGAAGTAGGGAACTATTATAAGAAAGAAGGAAATCTAATTTAATCCTACAGCTACATTCATCTATCCCTCGTTACTCAGTAACATCAACACATGATACAACCCTGAAGTAGTGCTTTAAGAACTATCTATTGATTGGATATGTAAGCTCATTTCCTTGGAGGTCCTTCAAATGAAATGCATTGATTATCATGATCTCTAAAATCTAGTATGGTCTAATAAATAGTGGGGAAAATTTGTCATGTCCTTTCTTCTCATGGGCTTTATCCCAAAGTAGCACTATATCTAAAATATTGAATGCCTTGACTTTCACTCTCTTATCAAAATACCACTTGACCACATCTTGTTGTTTGTTAAATGTTTGTAAGATCTCAATCCTTAAATTTTCCATTTATATTATTCCAACAACCTTGATTTTACTTTATCACTCAATTCCAGGTAGTCTTGCCTAAACTGATAAGTGGGTAACCTCAGCATAATTAATAACATAAGCCTACATCGATACACCAGAAGCTCGGGTGAAGATTTAAGGGCTTGCTTGTGGCTAGTCTAGTCTACCTAAAGAGCATAATTCAATAAATTGTGTCAGTGCCTAGGCTTGTCTCCAAATTATTTCTTAATTGTATTGATCAGATTTTTGTTCATTGATTTTGTCAATCCATTTCCCTAAGGGTAATGGTTAAAAGCTAAAATGATGATGATTTGGTTATCGTGTGCCTACTCAACAAATTCTATTGATATAAAATTTGGTCCACTATCACAAACCAAAGAAATAGGCATGCCAAATCTAGTTGTTATGTGTTCTTCCAAGAAGTGAATCACATCTTATGCTCTGTAATTCTTTGTGGCTATGTATTTGGTTCATCTAGTGTAATGATCTATAGAATTAAGCATAAACTTATAGATTATTAAGTAATTTGGGTTGATGACACTAATGAAGTCTAAACCCCACTAGGAAAATGGTCATCCTTCAGCACCTAGTTAAAATTTATAATGGCATTGCTATGTGTACTCTTTTCGCCAAAGATTGACATTCATGGCATGTTCTCACATGAGTGTGAGCATATTTGAAATTTTTTAGCTATAAGTATCCCATTATTAAGATATTATGGGTTGTGGAATTCTTAGAAGGATGACCACTACCTATATTTTGATACAAGTTCTCTAAAATATCTTTATCTTCCTCTGTGGATACACACTTTAGATAAATATATTAATAATTTATTTTGGAGAGGACTCCCTTCTTAATTATGTAATGAGCAAATTTGAGCCTCAAATCTATTCTTCTCTCTCTCTACTAAGCTCTAGGGAAGAAGTTCCTATAAGAGAATATTGTATTATATCAGTATACCATTCTTCTTTAGATTCTTGAGCTTCATATATCTCTTGAACTATGATGCACAGATCTGATTCACTCATCAGTTGAACAATGTCTTGTCCTTGAATGATATTTATAGGCTTGATATCTATGTCAAATTATTTCATCTTGGCCATTTATCTACCTCATCATTCTCATAGTTCATTTTATGATAGGGTGAGCTTGAAACTAGGATCAGGTATGATAGCAATGACTTTATTTCTCAAGATGTAACACCAAAATGTTTTACTAATTTGGCAAGGACAAAAATCTATTTTCCAATCATGGAGTACCTAAGTTATGGGTCCTTCAATTTTGTGATCATAAATGCAATTGGATGTTTAATCTCATCCTTCTTCTGCATGATGACAATAGTGATCATTTGCTTTGAATCAAATGAGTATAGGTAGAAATATTTAGTAAAATCTAGACTGATCAGTGTTAGAGCCTATGATATTACATTTTTAATGTCTAATAAGGACTTTTTGGCTTCACCTATCCAGTTTTTTTGGCATCCTACTTAAGCATAGCATTAAAGGGTTTGATGTTCTCTACAAATCCTGAGATGAACTTCCTTATGAAGTTAATATTTTCAAAGAATGATTTAAGCTCCTTCTTTTTGTTTGGTGTCTAAATTCTTTAAATTACTAGAATTATATATGGATCAATGGTGATCCCATATTTGGTGATGATGTGCCCCAAAAGCTTACCTTCAGTCACCCTGAATATGTTCTTATTTGGGTTTAATAAAATACTAAACCTTTTTCATATTTTGAATATGGATTATAGGTGAATTATGTGGTCTTTTTGATTCTTTAAAAATACTGTAAGATTATCCATGTAGATGATTATGTATTTTTTGTCAGTCCTTTGAATCCATGATCCATGGCATGTTTAAAGGTCACTTTTGTGTTTATTATACTGAATGGCATCCTCTTATACACATAAGTTCCCCACTTCATGGTGAACATTGTCTTCATCTTGTCTTTAGATTGTAGCCTAAAAATTTATTTAGAAAGGACATTATTTCAGAACCACTTACTATTTGTATCACCTCATTCAAATAATGCATGATATAATTATCTTTTTCAAAAGCTTTATTTAGATTCTTAAAGTCCACACATAATCTAATCTCACCATTCTTATTTCTTAATGGGACTAAATTGGCCACCTAGGTAGAATGTCAGACTGGAAAAACATTTTTTTCATTTAAAAGCTTCTCCACTTCTCTCTAAATGAGAAGTTCCCGAATAATATTGACTAGTCTTTGCCATTATCTAAATGGTTTATGATCTGGCTTCAAGGTAATCATGTGAATGATGACCTGAGGGTCATAATTTTTTAGATATTCATATGTGTAGGCAATGATGTCCCTATATCAAGTAATTAAATCCTTCACTCTCTACCTTTGTTCTAAGGTGTAGTTGAGGCCAATATAAACATAACATGGGTTATTCTAATCTCCTAGATTTTCCTTTTTGAAGTCTGATTCATTGATTTTTGGCTATCTTAGCTATTGTTCCTAAGTATCTATGTCAAATGGTCTTTCTAAAGAGACCAACCTAAATATAATTCATTTCTCTTTGATATGAAGAATGCCTTCTTTTTTTAATTCCTCCTATCAAAGATGATTAATATCCTTGTCATCAATGATTTAGGATTCTAATTTCCCTAAATTGGTTTAAAATTGAATAATCAATTGGTCATCATCAAAGACCTATAAATTTTATACATTATCTAAAATAGAGGGGCATGGTACCAATTCAATGGAAAACTTCTTTACCTTAGATTCTTGTAGTGGCTCAAGATTAGTAATAGTAGTAGATAATTAATCAGTGGTCTAATTTTGCTCTCTAAGAAGTGCCACTATGTTGAAATATTCAAATCTTTCAATTAGGTCACATGCACTATGCTTATATCTCTATAAATAAGATATCTTGTATTGGTATCTATTTTTAACTTGATTAACCACTAGCTCTGAGTCACCAAATATTGATATTTGCTTGACATTATTCTTGAGTGTAAAAAATTGTCCTACGATTAGAGCCTCATATTTATTTCTATTATTAGTACATTTAAATTGCAATATGTATGTTTCCAAAAAGTTTTGACCTTATGGATGAATAAACTTGATTCCCATGCTTGATCCTTGTTTGGATCTAGCACCATCAAAGTGTAGGGTCCATAACTATTGGAACCTTTAGGTTCTGGATCCTATACTTGATTCTAAACAGTAAAAGTATAAATACCAAGGTTGAGAGACTCATACTTTACCTCTTCATTCTTGACATTGTACTCCATAATGGGATACTTTATTCTTAGCTCTCTATCAATTTTGATTTGTTTCATAAATCTTCTTCATGGCAACCATATATGAGAAAAGTCTATAGATAGATATTTTTAAGTGTTTTGGACCAATCCCTACTTAATAGTAGATCATAGCCCTCAAGTATGTCCACCACAATAATATCAATAGTCATTTGGACTCTTGGCTCAGATGATACTTGAATGCACACATTATTCAATTCTTTAACTACTTGGATCACTATCTTATCTAGCTGAGAAACTATCCTCTTTGAAGGGTTTGGAATGAGACCAAGATTATAACATATGGATGTAGGCATGATAGTTATATATGCTCTAGAAGCAACTAAATTGTTATGAATATTCTTACTAAATACCTAGATAGTTAGTAGGAAGGGTGGAACTTCTAGTTTGTTCTTGTATATGACATTAGTGTTAGATGCTTTATATTTGTTTGTAGATTCTTTTACTTTTTCCATAGGTGTCTTCCCAATAATGGACTTATAGAGAAGGTCCTTCTATTTAGTGATTTGTGCTAACTCATAAAGAGTTATATTCACCTTTATCTTCTTCATATCCTCAACAATATTGTATCCTCCTCTACTTGGTTATTCTTTGCTCTGTTGATGATTGTTCCCCTTCAAATGGGGTGTATTTTTGTTTGATTTAGGATTAGGAAAAATCATCATGGTATTTGAAGGAGTCGATGTTGTGAGTGGTTGCTTATTCCTTAGATTATATGCACCTCTATAGAACTATTGGAAAGAGTGAAATTTGTCCATTTTATCCTCTGATTCATTCTCATATTCACCTAGAAAAGAAAAATTGGGAGTTTCAAAGAACATGACAGTGTTAGATGAGTTAGGATCTAGATTATACTTAGGTGTATTATGCATCTGCTCTTGTCTAACCACCTCTCTTTGAAATATTTCAAATGATACATGAAATTCAATGAAATTGAGCTCACCATGCTCAAAAGTATTATGAATTCTACACCAATTGGCAATAGTCATCTATGCTATGTTGATCTTTAGAAGCTTGGAAGGCTACCTAGTCTTGTTGAATAGTCTATTGTATCTCTAGAATCTAGTATTCTGATTACTATTTGGGATATTTTCATTTCCCATCTTCATTTGCATATTTAGGAAATCATTTCTCAACTTTTGAACCATCTTATGAATAGAATAAATTTTTGCCTTTATGGAATCAGTACCTTGTAAAATAGAAGTACTAAGTGTAGCCATTTTTTGGTTTTATTGATAACCATTACTCATCACATGATTATTCAAATAGTCAAAATTTAGTTGTGTTGTCTACATCATGTGATGAAGCATATATAACTAGTTTTGATTGAATGTCAAGACATTCTACCTTGCATATGGAACTAGATTTAGTACTAAAAACCCATTGTTAACATTAGGCACTCTAGGCATCTAAGGATTGAGTTGCCTATCAATGGTGATATCCTTTTCAAATGTTAATGATAAAGTGTTAGTCATAATTTATTTTGTCAAGAACATGGAAGTGATAGGGTCCAATGCATTCTTATAAATTTCCAATGTTAATGACACCTTTGATTTAAACCTTGGGGTCAACTAGCTCTACATCTTGTATTAAAAGCATAAATATGCTCATTAGGCTCCCTCTTCATGTTGGTGAAGTGTTGGTATACCAAACTAGGATTAATGACTTGTCTAAACTATGAAATAAAATATGCTTGACATTCATCCTAATAAGTGATGGAATTCTCCATTAGATTTAAATACCAATCATAAGCAGCATCCATCAAAGTAAATAGGAATAATCAGCATGTAACATCCTCATCTACAAAATTCATTAGATTTAAAGTAGCTTTAACTAATTTGATATGTTTCTCTATTGTCCTTGATCTTGAAGGAGAAAAGGATGGCAAGTAATTTTTAGGATTCTAAGGCAAATCATGCTCATGTCCTAGTAAAATGGTAATAGATCCAACTAACCAAGGTTGTTGTTGAGCCATTGGTTGGTTAATAGGTAAAAGATTCCTTATAAGTAATGGGCTTCCTACTAGAGGGGGATTGTTCTAAATGAGGATATTGGCACATTTTTAAGTCTCCTATGATTTGTCAAGGGTGAGACTAGAAAAATCTCCTAGGAATTAGATACGGTCACTCTCTTAGATGACTCTAGTGCAAGTCTACACAAAAGATAACTACTACTATCAGAGTGTTGGCCCTCATTCTAGAACTAGTTAACTATTGGTTCAAGTTTTATACAAACCATAGTCATAATGAGGTAGAATCTAACATTATAGGATCTTAATGGAGGTAAACTCCAGTCCAACACATGAGTTACAAGTATGTAGTTTATTTCAACCTATTCATGGAATAGTGGGTAGGGTATGTAGGTTGTTGACAAGGTTTTTAGATGGAGATGTGATTCCTAATAAGGGTAGTGAATCTCTATGTGAGCTATATGGGTGGTTAATTTATAATCTAGATTCGGTAGGTATCAAAACAAACTTGGAAAAGGAGGAAAGGTAAGGCTGAAAATAAAGCTATGTGTTTTTCAAGAATCACTTCCTTAGTTAGTTTTTAAACAAACCTATGATCTCAAAAACCTATACCTTTTAATAGTATAAATTACACATATGCATGTAGACATGGTTAATAAGTCTAAGGAAATAATGATGCAAGAAATTCAAAACCTTTAGACAAAGGTTGCTCCTTTTAGGGAAGTTATTGCACACTCTTAATCAGGAGAATATGACTCAAATTAGTGAAGCATCTGAGGTAACTATTGCACACACACAGAAAACTACATCCAAGAAAGCATAGTACACATTTATAATTATGAATAAATTTGAACTTAATTATCCTAATCAATATTTTTACCAATATTTCAATAGATGTTGTACAACTATAAATTAGTAAATAAAAATAATCAAGAATCCATTCACAATTATTACACACTAAGGATTATTGAAACATACAACCAAAGAAAGTAATAATTAATTACACATAAATTGGGAAGAAAATACACAAACACATTTTCTAATGATCAAAATAGATGTTGCTCCTGCATTCAAAAATTCTCTGACAAAAATCTAAGTTAGATTACAATTGTTTATATATATTTGGGGAATAGGTCACCTCATCTTCCAAGTTCATGTAAGATTGTTACATGTGATAGTTAGAACATGTAGTTCTAACTATGGTCTAAAACTATATAAGATTCTAATTATAGTTATCCATTTAAAATAGCCTTTGCCAATGATATGTAATGTGTGAATATGTAAGAAGATAAAGACAATTTTTTTACAATTATAGCTCAAAGAGTATGCAAACTTAAAATATGTATTGTTTACCAAAATTGCACATGTCTCTATTTATTAGTTATGATAACAACCTATTGATATTTTAGATTAACCACATTCAAATAAAACTTAGACATATGCATGAAGGACCAAAATCACTTTACTAATGTCTTATAACTAATGGCACTATTGTTACCCATGACTAATCTGAATTGTGTGTTGCATACTTGCTTATGCCTTTTATAAAATCTAGATCTTCACTTTTATATTCATCATTTAAGACATGCATGTTCATACTCCTTATCTTAACTATGAGTCCCAATATTTATTGATAAATATAACACAAGTGTCTAAAGATCTAAGTATTTTTCCCATGATTCCCTACTAGTTTTCAAAATGTGACACATGTCAACACATGATTAAGTCTAGGATATTTGAAAAATCCACCTAAGATTCACACCATCAATCCTTTTGATGATGAAACATGAGTGTGCCATATGGTTGTTCTTAATTGGTTTTGGGACCTTAGAAAATCCCATGTTGATCTCACATCATCAATCTACATGTTCCCAAGTTAAACTGGTTCATCAAATCTATGCACTAGGCTCCCACAATGGTTAAAATTGTCACTTTTTCAACATTTCAACTTGCTCTCACATCATTTGATTAAATGGGCCCAATTATGCATGCACCATAGGATATTGATTTAAATCCAAATGGATACTTTATAAGGTTAAATTTGATGTTCATGAAACCATGAAATGACATCCTCATGACCATCAAATGACATCTACATGACTATAAAATTTAATCTCATAAGTTTGACACATTTCTAAGGTTAAATTTGACATTTCTATGACCATCAACTAATGTCCTCATGATCATCAAATGATGTCTTCATGACTATCAAATTTAATATCATCAACTTGAGATGTGTCATTTCTTCTAGATTCCCTACTCCTACAAACATAAGCACAAAATGAATTAGCATAATACTTTGGGAAATAAGGATGAAGGAACCTACATGAATATTCTAGCTTAAGGTATTAGTATTAATAAAATATGATTTGGGCCTGGGCTAAAATATTAAATTAAGCTCGAAACATAATGAAATTCTCTCTAAGCAAAGGTGCCACTTGGTAGTATGGCATTTGTTTTGAGATAATTATTTTAGGAGAATTATCATAAGCTTTCTATTATTGGGACCCTAATTTCATTAGACAAATTATTTGAGACATAAACTCTGAAGGAATTCTTGAAGGGATGGTCATAAAAGGGTTGAAGGGCATGGTGTTTCAGACAAATGTCTGAAGGAATTCACTGAAGAGTAAAAGGCCTAGGAAAAACATCTCGAAGGAATTGGCCAAAGGGAAAAAGGACCTAGGACAAAGTCTTAAAGGCTAAGTCTTGGAGGGGAAAAGGACTAGGACAAAATCTTGAAGGGTTAATGGTCACTTCAAAAATCCTAAAGGGTATTTTTCAAAATGTTTGAAGGGTCAGTTTAATAAGTCCAAAAGGCATGTGCCCTAGGGGGACTTATTTTGAGCCTTTTCTGTCAAACAAAATCTTTAGCCTTTTGTGTCAAACAAAATATATTAAACAAAAAGTCTAATGGAATTGGTATGGGGTAACGGTATAGGACTAAAGACCCAAAGGTCATGCTCATATGGAAAAAAATGCTTTAGATAAAAATCTCAAAGGGCATGTTCAAAAGGGTTAAAGGGTCTACTTTATGGAAAAAATGTTTGAAGGATCTACTTCATAGGTTACATTTCAATAGAAAAGGGACCTTACAAATGTCCTGAAGGGTAACCATAAAATTCCCAAAGGTTACTTTCAAAAAGGCTAAAGGGTTATTTAGAAAGTTTGAAGGAATTCCATCAAAGGAATTATTTAAAAAAAAATGTCTACAAAAATTTTCCCAAAGACCCAATTCTCTTGAAAAAAATGTTTAAACTAATTTAATTGGATTGGATAAAGTGTATTAGATAAAATGTCTAAAGGAAAGGTTCAAAAAAACAAAGGTGCTAGACAAAAGTCTCAAAGGAAATGTGCGAGAGGGCTGAAGGGCAATTTCAAAAGTCTTGAAGGAGTTATGTCAAGTAAAAAGGCTGAAAGAAAAGGTTAAATGATGTATTATACAATTCCTAAAGGGTAGTTTGGCAAGGAAAAGGGGAATTTCAAAATTATTGAAGGGTAATTTCAAAATATTGAAGGGTCATTTAAAAATGTCGAAGGGTACTTTCCATCTAGCAATAATCCAAAGGTCTAGTTTGTAGGAAATTTGTCCATGACAAAAGTACCAAAGGGTCTAATTCATAAAGGTTAAAGTGTAATTTCAAAAATGGTATAGATAAATTTGTACAAGGGTGCCAAAGGGTAATGTCAATTATGTCAGTCAAAATTCCTATAGCAAAAAAAATCTTGTAGACCAATTTCATTGAAGGAATTATTTTGGACAAAATGTTTACAATAATTTCTCTGATAAATATAAGTCCACAAGAATTCATACATGGGAAAAAAGACCAACAAATACAAAATAGGATAAGTTTGACACAATAAGTTTGAAAAGATAATTTTCATAAGCCTCAAAAGAATAAGTCCCAAGGGGATAACAAAGATAGTCCATAAAAACATAAGTCTGCAATAATTATCTTAAAGTAACAAACTTGATAGAACAAAAGATATAGTTTATGGAAACATAATACTAATTCCATATTTTTAAAGTATGAAAGGCCAAATCATGATCTCTTTGCAAAATTTTCATAAACATATAGAAGATGGGGCTCAAAATAAGGACAATAATCTAAAAAAAGGTGGGTCCCCATTTCCTATGAAAAAAGGGGGTGTTGGTTACAACACATCCAAAGTATAAACTATGTACTTCTTGGTTAAAAAATTTAATATTCCAATATAGATAACCATGTGTCTAATAATCTAGGTAATTCACACCAAAATATTTCATAAATTTCTCTATACATATGCTCCTATAAAACTTATTTCACATTCTTCATGATTCCTTTTGCTTCTTCTTTCATGAATTTGTGGATTCTTTCATCTAACCATATGTCTAAATCTCTTTTCCCTAATAACCTTCTCAATATGTTTCAAATATAAGTTCCATGCTCACCACACCATTATTAGTAAAGGTTCATAAAAAACAGCATTAGAACATACTAGTACATGGATCGTTATGTGATAAGTGATAAAAGATTACAACAAACTACATTTAGATTGAGCTTATCAAAGGATTAATTAAAATAGAAATAGAGATGCATAGAATGTAGGATTAGAAGTTAAAGAATATTTGATAGAAACTATATGACTAAAATATTTAGAAAACAAAACAATCGATGTCCATATAATAAACATAAAATACATATAAAGGAAACCATTTCAAAATTATATATTAATATTTATCAATTTGGAACCATTTAAAAATACAATAGAGTGTTATATGTATATTTTAACAAAGCATTGTTGCTTCATATTCCAACTTTCACTACTTCCAAAGGAAAGACTCCTCACATTCTATATAGACTATTTATATGGTTATAAGAGTTGAATATACACAAAAATATATACAAAATAAAAAATTAGTGTGAGTTGCACACATATCCACTAATTTCACTCTTTAATTTTGTATCCCTATTATACTCCCAATAAGGACACTAATAGTTAGGCCTCAATAATGTCAATTACCATAGGATTATATCTCTATTAACATTATCCACATTTACTCAATTTTTATATTTGAAAATTAGGAAGGCTTCATTAGGTTTGCCTAGACACACTTTTTAGGTTGGTTATAGATTAAAATTCATGAAGCGTGTAGTCATATAAAATATGAAATTAGATGACTTAAGCATGGATAATGATACCCAATCTAGAGGTCTTCCTACTAGCTTACACAACCCTTCTAGGCTACTCTTTCATTGATTCCTAGTCATCTACAACCTTCTAGACTTAATCCTAATAGACCTAGACATGTCTTTTAGGCCTAGATCTATCCCCCAAGTCTCATCCCCTCTAGACAATAGTACCCAACTTGGACAAGAGCGCTAAAACCCAAGGTGTCCTAGTTTTGGCACTATTATCCAAGTACAAAATTGGTCCTAATGATTAAATTATTTTGGATCCTTATCCTTTAACTTGTTGGATTAACATGAATTCATTTAACCCATGATTATTAATTCCCTTATAAATCACCATTAAAAGTATATTTATAAAGGTTGACACTCATATATAGGAAGAAAGCAAGAATACAATCAAGTGCACTCAAGCACTCTTCCCTATTATCTGCATACAACCTTCCAAAATCATTTCAAGCTTATTCAATCCTTTTCACTAGTCGTTAGCCATCCAAAGTATATACATTTTCACATCTAGTTGCATTTATTATACATAATTTCACCAATCACTTCAATGGGATAACTATATTAGCTTGATTGCTCTTTAGAGTATTGGTATGTAGGCAATGTGCCCACACATGAGGTATGAAGTGTATCCAACATATCCTTTACACACTAACCCCTTATCTATCTTTTCCAAGTTCCTATTCAATTTTGAGCACACAGAGATCCTAAGACTTTAAAGATTAAAAATAGATGTACACTGAGCTCTTAGAGCTTCTAAGCTTTGATATTTAACTGATAGGGTAGCATAGCCCTACTAAATAGAATACAAAAAGCTCAGACCACCTAGACAATAGTACTAGGAAAGGACTATAACACTAGACAATAGGGTGTCCCACTTTTGGTGCTCCTGTCTAATCCAAAAATGAACCTCAAGATATAATTTTTGATAGTTTCCTAGTTCTACTCCTCCAGTATCAAACCCTATCTCAGTCTAGATCATTCAGAATAAGCTAAGTTAGATTTATCTTACTTATTACTATATTTAGAAAAGGAAAAAAATAAAAATATATTTACACAAATTAGTAACTTAATTCTTGAATAATATTTATTGATTTACTTTGCCTAGACCTATTTATTTAACTAGGAATAAAACCCCATTATTTTAAAAATAATAAAACATTTGGTGAACTAGACTTCAAATTTTGCACAAAAACCCTAAAAACCCTAGGGATAATTATTTCTAAGTTTTTTCCATAATTTCCTAATTTTTCTTACATTTAAAAATATAAAATAATTTTAAAAATATCACATATTTTGTAAAAACCAAATTTTACACATACCAGGTCCTTGATGCATACACACACATTCCAAACACTAGGAAAAATATATTCCTAATTTTAGAAATATTTTTTTATTTTTCTTAAAATTTTCAATCAAAATTCTACAAATTATCTCTAAATTTTTTAAAATTATTACATTAATGTTTTTTTAAAAATCATTCAACATCTATAGTTGCATCAACTAAACTCCAAGTTACTTTCTATTACTTTTCAAATCATTTTCTGAAATTTTAGTTGTGTATAAAACATAAAAAATAAATTTCAAATTCAAAACTTCATAGCATTTTGCATAAATATTTTCTAAAAATCCTTAAGTTGTATACACTATCACCTATTGGCTTCTTGAGGTATCACCTTACATGTTTGGGAGATCCGTATCCTATTTACACAAATTCTAATTAACTACTTTTAGGACTTTGCATTTCTTATATTCAATACTTTTTTTTTCTAGCACTTTACCTATTCAAACTTATCATAAAACATTCAAACACATTATAAATTATTTTCCTTCTTTCACAATGACCCAATATACTAGTTTTTATGAAATTGATAAAAGAGAACTTCAAAAACTCTTAACAAAACATCTGGATATGCAAGATGATATGCTTAGAATTATACATGAGGAACAACAAAAAGTGAACAATGGTCAATCTTCTCAAACCATAGAGCCACCAGCTGTAAATGACACTATGCAGAAAAATATGTCTTAAAAACTAATTATAGTAGCCTGAACTTATTCTATGCCACTAAAAATAGCTAGTACATCCCTATCTCTTGATGTGGCAACCCTTGTGCAAGAGATAAGATCTCTTCAATCCAAGGTGCAACATCTTGAGCAAGGTACCACTAGACCTATGCAAGCTTTGGATTATTTTTATCTTCTGCATACACCATTGTCATGTCATATTGCTTTTACATCCTTTCCAAAATGTTTTTTTCAACTCAAACTTACTCTTTATGATGGCGAGGGTGATCTAGAGAGACACCTTAGAGCTTTTCATCTAGCATGTTTGGATTATGTACCTAATGATTAGATACTTACCAAGCTATTTCCATGGAGTCTAAAGGATTATGATTTATAATGGTTTTATAGTCTATCAAATTAGTTGATCAAAAGATTTAATCCTTTAGCAGACATGCTTCTATCACATTTCAGTATCAACATTGGTGATAAGGTTTTATATTCTCAAATTGCTCAACAAAAATAAGAATCTCATAGACTATGTTCTTAAGTATAACACCATCTTAGATAAGATGACCAATCCTATGGTAGATCAAGAGTTATAAGACCTTATCAAATAGAGTCTTCTACCATCACTTCATGAATCAATCATGTTCAAGCGATTCCCTTCCTTCATTGAATTATGTCATATACTAAAGGAATGAGAAATCAATCTAATTTCAATGGGTAAACTTAAGTACTCAAGTATCCTAGATAAAAAAACAAGAGTAATAGCAAAATCCCATACAAGGTCAAAATTAATGACAATAAGAACCATAATCAACCAACAGTTAATATAGCTTTAGAACCCCCTTAACATGTAGTTTTATTAGCACCTCCTCGTAGTGCATTTACCAATCTACTAGTTTCTCCAATTAGGTTTTTATAGTAGTTATTAGAATATAACATCATCACTCTCCCTTCTATCTAAGAAGTTGACCTAGAAAAGCCCCTTCCATGGGGATATGATCAACATGCATTTTGTGATTTTCACAGGGAACTAGGCCACATAAAAAATAGATGCATCAGTTTGAGACATAAGATATGAGACTTGATAGATGACAATATACTTAATCTAGGAACTTTTTTTGAGCCTCCAAAGGCAAAGCCAACATAGGATAAAGATTTAAAAATCCTCTCAGATCCATTTTCACAAAATTTTACACAAGAGAAATAGGACACCTTAAGTGTTCACCATACGTACCATGCACATCCTCTACTAGCTACATACCATACACCTTCAGTTGAGGCACATCCTTTGAGAGGTATAATAGGTGTACATGAGTCTAGAGTTCCATTCAAAATTTTGATATATTTTTTATATTAGGATATTGTAGAGGATAATATATGTTATAATGCACTTTTTATCAGATCACATATTCATAATTAGCCTATTCACAATGTGTTTATTGATAATAGTTCCAACCTTAACATGTGCACCTTGACATTACTATAGAATTTGGGTTATTCAGAGTAGAATATCATTTTGATAGACATCATTATTAGTGGTTTCAGTGGGCATATAAAGATTTCATTGGGTGAGCTAGTACTTTGACTATAGGTTGGTATTATATATTTGGAAACAACATTCACTATAGTTCCTAATGTAGGAGTTTTTGACATATTACTTGGTTGGCCATGGATTCAAAAACTCAAGGTAGTACCCTCTATAGTTCATAGATGTGTGAAATTCATTCTTTCTAATTAGGTTATTATAATTAGTGGAATTCCTTATGGGTCACCACTCCCCACTTCAAATCCATCTACCAGTTTACCTAACTCTATTTCTTCCACCTCTCTCAATTTCTCCTCCAAATTTAGTTCTACTTCCACTTTAGATCTAGCCACAATTGTGGTATCCATCACCCATACAGAAGGTTCACATACCTCCATAGTTTTAAGATTCTAGATAGCTTCTAGCTAAAATGTTCACACCTAGGGTAGTAACATTAAGGTCTCATGTAGCTACATATAGAGCACCTATTCATAGAGATTATACTTCTAGATGGGTCCCTAATAGCCCTATAGTTGCATCTAATTCTTAGATTTATAGGGGGACCCCACATTCAATTTCAACTTCAAAGATTTTATAGAAGTTATAACATACACAAATTTTAGCTTTATAATATCAGACATTCAATCATGTTTCATGATCATGCATAATTTAGTTGTTTGATACAAGACACCATGATAGGGAGTCTCATCCAAGACTCATCGGTTAGTATTATTTCTTCCTAGTTTTATTTATTCATAGCTTATAATCAAAATACAAATAATTCAAAATTTAAAAACATTTAAATATGTCTAAAATACCAAAAACATTTTGATTTTATGCATCATCCATGCTTTTCATTACTACTATCATGTGAGGAATTACATTTGATGTTTCATGCTATTGTATGCTGATTTTTCTACATTACCATGCTTCTCTTGATCTTGTTTGAGTGTCTATAGTGACATCTAGCCACTTGATTTATTCATTCTACCCATTGAGGGGGCATTACTACTTCTACATTTGAGACCCACATTGATATACATACCCACTGGGGAAATATTTTACATGACAACACCATCCATGTTATGTCAATCCTACACTACATGTTTTGAGTTATCATATTGATGTACATTACTTACCAGATTACATAGATTACTATATTGACATTTTTATAATATCTATCACTTATGTATTTCTTAGCATATACCTAGTCTTGTAATTCACGTGTTTTGCATACTTTCACATTTGCTTTGATTAGTTAGATGTGATTCCAACTTTTTAGTTATTACATTCTTTCTCCTCTTTCTTAGCATAGCTTGTGTGATTGCATTTCTAGTTCCTACTTGTCTCATGTTTGTGCCTTAATACATTTTTCAAAGTCCTTTACTTATATTCATGTGTGTACCTTAGGATATTTTCCAATGTCTTTTACTTGTACTCTTCCATGTGCTTGTGGCCCCTATGCTAACTTTGCTTTTTTTAATTGTATATGTATGTGGAATTTAAACATGCCTTTTATTCTTACTTTCTAGTTTAAGTGACATGTCACCATGTCCCTTATTTGGATAGCCCCTTTGCCAACCTTGTATGCTTCTTGCTTATTTATTTATATGCTTATTGCTTGATTTATTGTCCATGTTTGCAATGACATGATCTACATCATGCTCCATCGCTCCTTAACAACTAATAACTAAAAGCTAACAACTAAAAATTAACATTTAATATTTCCAGTTCTAGTTCAATACTTTGAACATGCTTATACATTTCTATATATATCTAGGCATATCCCTATTGATCTAAAAATCTCTCAATTCAAACATTGGTATATCTAGAGATATCTTGTCAAATATCATTGATATATCATGTATCTATGCACCATAACACACTTGTAGGACTCTTTTTTTTATGAGGATAGTCATTATAGGCTCATCATTCCTACCCTTAAAAGAGGGGACAATAAATAGGGTTTTTATTATAGAGATCAAATATTCTACTAGTCAAAATAATAACATTTAGGTCACCCAATTTAGAATCCTAAGGTCAAACTAGTTAGAATAGAGTAGGAAAAAAATGACAATTCTAGATTAGCAACTAGTTTTGGCATTGGTTAATAGTGCTAGAAATAGATATTATCTCTAAACATAAGGGTGTCCTAATTTTGGTGATCCTATCAAAGTAGTAAAACACTCAAGTTTTCTATAAATAGGCAAAAATTTTAGTTTAGATACAGTTTTTGCACATGTAGATCAGTCAAAATCAATAGTTTAGTATAATTTTATCAGAGAATCTAGATATAGGGGTTATCATGCATAGCATAATAGTTATCAATTTCAATTTTAGATTAGGTATTTGACATAAATTCTAGATTAGAATCCATTTTATAGAAACCAGTGATTCAGGGCAATTGCATGGCACATTGGTCTTCTTTTATTTTTGAGTTTAGTTTATTATTTAGGCATTCTTAGTAGTTGCATGCCTTACTCCATTTATAGGTGGTTAGCATTAATTTCAAGTTGAAATTTCCTAAAATTTTGACTTTTTGAGTACATGAGTTCATGAGTTTCCTTTCAAATAAGCTTAGTACATCAGTTTTGAAGTGGCTTTTATATAGGTCTCACCTCCATCTTTCAAAATGGCCAAGAGTGGCTTAGTTTCCAACATATATTCAGGCTATCCACACCACATTGTCAGATTTACAAAACATCCATGGGATCCATGATCCATCTCATATGACATCTATTATATATCTGTATCACTTCATATCTTCACTTCATGAGGAAATGATGGAGCCAAAGGGCCAACCTTTGTATTCTTGACCCACCTATTTAGAGGGATTTAACACATAGTCCAGACATTGATTAACACATTCATGATTTGTCAACTTCACTTAGTTGGTGATGATAGAGCCAAAGGGCTAACCTTTTCATTCTTGATCCACTTTCTATGGAATTGAGCCTCCATTAATGATATTGATGTTGATTTAACTCATACCCAACATCATCTAGCATAATATATCATCATAACAAGTTTTATATTGGTTCACGTACCCAGTGAGGTGTATTCATTAATTTCTCTTTCTCTTACTCAAATTTTATATGTTTTTATTCTAGATATAGTGTATCTAGTAATAATTGATCTAATTTTATGTCTTCATTGTAGATTCAAACTTCATGGTGTTCTCTCTCTCTCTCTATGCACACCCAATATCACATAGCTTTAAGAGATTCTCCCTTACAATTAAGTTCATGTATTCTTTTTACTTTCCTTTATCCTATTATTTCACTTTACTACATCACTAGAATAAATGGGGGTGGGAAATGTAGTCATATAAAAAGTGAAATTGGGTGAATTAAGCATGGCTAATGACACCCAATCCATAAGTCTTCCTACTTTCTTACACAACCCTTCTAGGCTACTCTTTCACTGATTCTTAATCATCCATAACCTTTCAGACTTAAGCCTAATAGACCTAGGTAGCTCTTTTAGGCCTAAATACATCCCCCTAAGTCTCATCCCCTCTATACAATAGCACCCAAATTGGATAGGAGTTTTGAACCTAGGGTGTCTTGATTTTGGTGTTGTTATCCAAGTGAAAAATTGGTCCTAACAGTCAGATTCTTATGGATCTTTCTCCTTTTCCTTATTGGCCTAACGTGAATTAATTTTATCCATGATCATTAATTCCCATGTAAAAGGCCATTAAAATTCCATTTATAATGGTTCGAACTCATTTATAGGAAAGAAGCAAGAATACAAGCAAGTACACTCAAGCACTCTTCCCTATTCTATGTATATAGCCTTCTAAGATCATTTCAAGCTTATTCAAACCTTTACACTAGTCCCTAGCCATCTGATGTACATCTAGTTTCACATATAGTTACATTTATAATATACAATTTCACCAAACACTTCAATGGGAGAACTACATTATCTTGATCCCTCCTTAAAGTATTGGTATGTAGGCAACGTGCTCACACACGAGGTGTGAAGTGCATCTAACATATCCATTACACACTAACCCCTTCTTTATCTTTTCCAAGTTTCCATTCAAGTTCAATCACAAAGATATCCTAAGGATTTTAAGATTAAACATAGATGAATAACAAGATCCTCAAGCTTCTAGGCTTCGATATTTCATTGACAGAGTAACACAAGCCTACCAAATAGAACCTAGAAAGCTCAAACCACCTAGACAATAGTGCCAAAAAAAGAGTACAATGTTAGATATTAGGGTGTCCCACCTAAAATTCTCTAATCCAATCTAGAAATAAACCTCAAGATCAAGTTTCTAAAAGTTTCCCAATTCTACTCCTCTAGTATCAGACCCTATCTCATTCTGGATCATTTAGAATAAGCTAACTTAGATTTCTCTTATTTATTACTATATTTAGAAAAGGAAAAAATACAAATATATTTACACAGATTAGTAGATTAATTCTTTCATATTATTTACTAATTTAATTTTCTCAAACTTTTTTATTTAAATAAGAATAAAACCCCATTAATCTAAAAGCAATAAAACAAATAGTTATATAAATACAAATTATTCCTAAGGTTATACTCACTTGGTCACAAATTGGAAATTACCTAGAAACTTAAGTAATCAATTACGCACTATCTTGAGACATTTTTAAAAAATAACTCAACAAATCTTATAACATCCAAGGAGTATCCATAGAATGGTCCATAGAGACAATATTCAATACATAAATTCAAATATACTTGGCACAAAGTGTTAAAGATAAAAACATTATATTGCATTCTAGATTTTTCTTGATGTTGTACAATCATATAGATAATATAACTACATGTAGTTTGATCCATATTTAGAGTGTTGAAATGTAGGTAATGCTTAACCATTCAAAATTTAAGGGTTGGGGTTATCCAACCTAGGATACCAACCCTTTTTAAAGGGCATTTTGTGGTCAAAAACACAATTAGTTTTTGGACAAAGGATAAGGAAAAAAATACCATCACTTAGGAAGGAAGGTGTGCATACATATAAAATCTATCTCCAGGTTCAAGCATATGGGTCTTAATATTTATGGAGCCACAAATTCATAAAGACATTGATGATAAACTATAGACAATATCAACTATAACATGGGTTATAATCTATTGATACATTCCAAATAGGTTTGCATCATATTTTTCATATCTAAGTAGTTGACAAAGTAGTTTCAAATCATTCCTACATGAATATAAAACTTCGGTGAAAAATATATAGTTTTAATAATCTAAGTGCATTATCTTTTTCTTTATATTTCAATTTTAAATAAAAATGATGAAATTTGAATCATCATATTTAGATTCAGATTAGTGTATTTATTTCCATATTTTTTGATCAAAATTAGTGCATAGTTTACATTATATTACATCTCTTAGGTTATTTCATTATATTTTTTTTCAATCCATTTTTAGTGTCCATGTGTGTTTATATAGTCTTTTTTCCCTCTCTTTCATGGTTATTGCTTATTAATATAGCAATTATACTTCTAATCATTTATTTCAACACATTAGGGTAGCTCCAACTTTTAATTTATTATATTTATATAGGTCTCCCATGTGCACAATAGTTTTACCATCATATTAGTGTTATTTACCCCATAATTTCATTAATTTTTTAAAATAAAACCCTAATTACTTTATGGATTGACATATGGTATCTGTTGAATTTAGAATAATATTTTAGTTTCTTCTATTTTAGAGAATCCTTATTAGATACTATTTTAAGTGTACATACATAACCCATTACCCACTTCCTATTATTTTTGAGATGAAAATATCTTTAGAAATAATGATAAAATATATTTATCTAGTAAATCACTCTCTAAAAACTTTTTTCCTATTTGTATAGTGTAATAAAATTTAGGTCTAAAGACTTATTTCGTGTCGAATATATTTTATGATCTAAGAAAATTCAACAGTGTAAAATATTCTTATATCTCTAATATATTTATACATGGTAAGTAAAGTGATTCTAGTGTTAAAAATAAATAAAAATTGGTTAGATATATTTATAAATAGTTGTCAAAAAACATGGAATCCCCCCCCATCTGGTTCCCCAAAATTGGTCCCCATTAAGAAGACGTCCTTGCAGGTTCAAGGCTAGAAGAGACCATGCATGATTCTTCGAATTGATGTAGTAGAAGGACATAGTAATCACATGAGGGAAAAGGTATCAAATTTCAATTAGGATATACCAAAGAAGATACTCAAGGAAGAGGAAGAAACACCAGAGGGCCCCCCTCTTGATCTTTCATGTTGTTGTTTTTCCCTACTTTTAGTATGCTTTAGTCAGTTTTTCTTGATTTTGAAGTTCTCCCATGGATTATCCTATGGATATTTTTGTGTAATAATTTCATGGTTCCTAGATCCCTATAAAACTAGATTATTTACCCAATTAAAAAAAAATGTCTTTAACATTTATCTATAGATAACCCATTCTGATAGCATTGTTATCTTTTCCTCATATCTGTTATGAGCGTAAGTTTTTTTTAAATAAATGAAAACTTCATAAAATAATTATGAAAACTTAGGTCTTATCCTCAATGAGGATAAGAAAGGGTTCACATAATATAAAACCTTTACAAATATGTTTGCTTAAGAAAACCTTAGAAGAAAATATTCCATCCCTCATTATATATTTAGATTTGGATGTATATGGGTAATGTACTCATATAATTTTTTATCTAATCATGGCACATGTGAGTCATCTTCCCATAATATCAACTAAACAATAATCATCCATAAAGAGTCCATACCATGCAGAAATTTAGTGCACAACCATATCTAACTCAAAAAATTATAGGATTAAAAATTAGATCCCAATGGTTAAAATAATCATAATATGAGTAAACATCTTTATTAAAAAATTTATAATCCTTTTAAATAAGTATTAATTTCTTTATCATACCAAAACTTGTGAATAATCATAATTATCATCCACATAAGTACCAAGTTTCCATTACTTAAATGGTATAATTCACTACAAAAATTTGGCATTGCTTACCAATGTATTTTACATAAAATAATGTCTGTCCAATGCTACCCAACCAAACTATTGCATTTGATAATAGGGTCACTGCATCTTTTGCATGTCATTTATAAACAAGTTCACCATCATGAAAACCTTAAAAATACTAATTAAGTTCATAACCAATTTAATATATCTAATTAAGATAAATCCCATTAGGGTAATACCAAAGTTGTATCACTAAGGACCATCCTATTATTGAGTGTACAAATTTTGGTTCCCAACTAAGAATAAAAAATACAACCAAACTTTCTCTTTTAACACTTTATTTAAAAAAATAGAATCTAGTTCGCAAATCATGAAGCCCCTTACCATACTAACATCCAATGGTATATATTTGTATGAATTTATATATAATTGTATACATTTAATAAAAACATAATCATTCAATAATAGTTTCATTAACTCAAATCACTCATATTCTATTGTTCCTAATTAGGAACAACTACATAATTTCCTTCTAAATATCTATTAACCACAAAATCCATATTTAAAATTAGACACAAATAATTCTATGGTCAAAAACCACATTCATTCTCATTAACTATCGATACAATATTACCATAAGATGAAATAGAACTAATTATCTACCAAAACAATATGAGTGAAACCTAATATTTGTTAGAGTATTTATTTCATGTCTATCTCTCATTTTTTCTAGTGTCTTAGCTAGCTATTTTGTCATGTAGTGGGTTTGGATATATCCCACATTGGTTAGATTAGCTAAATTAGTATTTTTCCTTGCCTATATAAGAAAATGCTTACCTTTGTTCTAACATCTCATTATTCTCATATTCTGAACAATCATTTGCTTTGCTTTGTGTTACATTCCATTTGTCTGAAGCTACTTGTGATTTTCTTGTTGTGCACTCTTTAGATCTTGGCCTCATGGAATGTTTTTACCATTCCTAACAATAGTTCTCATAATATAATAACATCATATTATGAATTAGTTTATGTTGGAGTTCCCTATATATCTCCTAAATAATTAAATAATGTGTAAATTTGTGATGGTAATAACCCATTCTACTATTTTGACTCACCTTTGATAAACATTCCAATGAACAATTCATAAAAAAGGTTATAAATCCAACAAATCTAATTAATTTATAATGAACACCAATATTTATTTTGTTTCCTTAAAGATTCACACATTATGACAACTATGGGTTAGACATACATTTAATATATTACACAAAATTAACAAGAATATAATAGATAATATAATACATTCAACATGACCATATATCAAACTTATCTTATTTTTCAAAACCTAAGATCAATTTATTTGCATATTTGATACTATATTGATAGCTTATTCCATAAACTCATTATATAATGGAATCATGAAAAATCAGGGTTATACATAGTCTAAGAAAGCCACAAAATATACTGATTAGCATATCTAGTAATTTTATATTTAATTATATAAAATTGATTTATCAAACCATATCTCTATAAAACACCCTACTAAATTTATGATCAATATAAAATTTACTCTAATAGATATAGATAAGACTTGTCAAAATATAGTCATTTATTTTTGAGTTAATTGATAGCAAGGGAAAAGTATCAAAAAACTCAACCTTGACTAAATGTCCTTTTAGACTCATTAGTCAAGAATATAACACAACTAGACTCAATATTAAATATTCCAAACACATGTTTAATATAAAATAATGTGACTCCACACTCATACCCAGTCAAGATACATATTAATTATTACATTCAAGGTAATAAAATAAAATCTCATCACCAAGGTCTACATTTACAAATAAGGGGTTCTTATGCTAAGAATGAATGCACACATCGCTAAATTATCTTTAACCTTAGAAATACATCAAAATGACAAGCTAGGTACATATATCATATAAATATAAACCCATAACTTCTTAACTTAGATATAGTTAAAATAAAGGTACTTAAAATGCATTTGTATTTAGTAATAATTTATTATACTAGTTATGGTATTGATCTCTACCTATGTAATACTTTTTAGATATACATAGAATCCTAGAAACTAACACATCAACTATATAAATGCTAAGAGGAAAATTAAAATTGAACATGTTAAGCATGAACCCAAATGTATCTAATGAAACCTTCACCACCATTTTGATCCCACAAATGTATTGAAACATAATAGATATGGAATTCACATTTGTAGAGTGTTCTGAATTATTAAAAACCATACTAATGATCCCTCCATATGTGGCCCTAACCACCTCCAACCATCAGATTGATGGTGGGGTCTATCTCATAGTGTAGTGGCTTGTTGTAATCATATAAAAATAAGATTTGAGTGCTAAGAGTGTTACTTGAGACCACCCATTTTTATCTTATCCCTAGACCTATCTTAGGGCCTATTTATACACTTATCCATATTTTATATAGTCTATACACATTTGTAGACATCTCAAAATTAGTCCCAAACCCTTCCTTAGACATTTAGGCCCCTAGTGACTCAATCTTTACCACTTAGACACCAATGCCACAGTGTTATTGTCCTATTTGGGTTATATTTTCCTTTTCCCTTTTTTGAGCTTCAATAGATATATTTTCAACTCCTAAGACACCTAGGGTCAACCTTGACTTATTTAAAAGCATGAATAAACACCAAATCTATATATATATGACTTTTAGCCCTTTATCCACTAGATGTAAATCAGATGAAAATACACAAAAATAAGATCATAACAAGTTGTGCATAATCAAGGTTATTAATCCCTAATCTATCCTACCTATAAATACAATCAACTACAACCATCCTAGTCTTAAAATACTCAAATTTGTAGTCTCAAAACTCACTCAAAGCACTCAAATAAGCATTAATACTATCTTCAATTGCACTTTTACTAGAAATTAGGTGGGGATAACTAAATTAGGCTTGATCCATCCCTTAAGTATTGGTATGTAGGCAAAATCATCACAATGGGGTGTTGAGGATGTTTAGCTTACCCAACTAACACCACATGTTGGTTACTTGTGTCAAATAAAAATTCCTTAATCACATATAAATCTATGGTTTTCATACAAAATTAGTCACTATAGGTCACATATAGTGAATCAGGGTTTTTCCATATAGGAATAGGCTTGATAAACTCAGGCACATGTACTCATAAAAGATTAGAATAGTTCTTACATAGAGTAGACTAGCACCATAAGTGGACATTAGTTCCAAAACACTACTATTTAGGGTAGGGATCTATTGTCCAAGAGAGTTTTTGAAACTTTTATCTTGTTTACAACATTTAGACCAACTCTTATACTAATTTTTAGCCTCTAGATCCTTTAGCTCAAGAATTTTCCAATTAAGTATTGATTTATCTCCTTCATTGTTATTATTATAAATATCAGTTTATCTCAATTATTTCACAAGTTCATGGTTTTATTTATTTCATATTCTATACCCTAATTTATTTTACTCAAATCCTTTAATAAGATATGGATTAAACTCCATAATCCATTCATATTAATTCATTTGGTGAATCTAACTTAGTTGCACATTGTTTTAAACCCTAGTGCACCATTAATATTTCCCTTATTATTTATAAAATTTACTTAGGTTTCAATTTTTAACCTATCATCATGATTATCATGATGATTTTTATTTTCTAATTTTTGGTATAAAGTCTTTTGGTTTGTCTTTCATGCATATCACCCATCATTTATATAAAGATGCACATCTATGTCACTCCTCTCATGGACCATGTTAGAACTAATCTTATTTCACACATTGGTCCACACTCTCTTGAGTCCCCCTTATATCAGGATCATTATTTAATGGCTTACATTGAGTTACCTCTAGTTAATATTCAATGATAATGAGCTTAGAGGACTCCTTTTGTTTTGCCTATGCCTAGACTAGTTGATTACCTTCACTCACATCCTACCTCTACTACTCACCCTAGATAAATAGTATATCTTATGGTTAAAGATATTAATAGATATAAAATTATGCCTCCTCAACCTATATAGTAATACTGTAACCCCATCATCCTTCCTCATCCCCAAAATTATACAACAAGACCTACAGATCAGCATAGAGCATTTGATATTGTGGATAAATTAAGAAACACACCAACTAAGATATCCATATTGGAATTACTTCAAAAGGAAACTATTTTCAAAGATGTTCTTTTTCAAAAAACCAATCATACATATTCACCTCATGACACAGATCCATCTTACTTTGCATCTATCATGAACACTATCAAAGACATTGAAGACATTATATCTTTTTATAATGAGGATTTTCCTTCATAGTCAATTATTGATCAATATATACCACTCTTCATTTAAGCACAAATCAATACCACCACTATTAAATGAATTCTAATTGATAGTGGTTGAGGAATTAAAATATGCAACCTCACATTTATATATACTATGGGGTTTGATATAGCATCCACTCAGAACACATACAAGAACATTAGAGGTTTTTATGACATTCCTAGACATACATTGGGTTCTATTACATTTGGGCATTATATTTGGCCCAAAAAAACTACTTATATTGATTCAAATGATGCATAATCATTCTCACTACAACCTCTTGTGTGGGTGACCTTGGATACATGTTATGGAGGATCTACCATTTACCTTACATATATGCATCAAGTTTTTACATGATGGATATTGATACACTAGTCCAATATATAATCAACCATTTAACTATTGTAGATTCACTAACCCAACCACCCCAAGTACATATTTATATGGGGTGCTTCATTTTCTCATAGAGTCCTCACCTCACAATATTCTTATAGAGTAGATGTATATATATAAGGTTGGGGAATCTATAAACAATATTCCTACACCCATTCCATATCCTCATACAAAATAATTATCTTCATCCATGATGAGGAGGACCATCCTATAGTATAGTTATCCCCACACATGGTAGATTATGGGATTCTCACAACATAGTTACCATTACTTGTTAATTTATATGAAGTATATACTCAAAAATCTGATACACACCCATTGGCATTAATGATTATTTATGTGGATTGAGATTCACACTAGTAGGCCCTTGAGAGTATAGAGATGATTCTAAGCCACTCATGCCTTTTACCACATAGGTATCACCACTAGTTCATAATCCTATAGTTACAATCCCACCCACTTAGTTTTAGTTAGAGGGAAAATCCTCCATTTACTTAGTACATATGGTTACATCTATGAATATTGACCTACCTATATATATATATAGGTAGGTAGGTAGGTAGGTATTTCATAACATAGACCACATCAAATTCTATAGATATTACTAGATAAAGGATTGATGGCATTACCCATAATTCATCATATATCCATCAACATATTATCATAGTACGATGATAAACCCTTTTTTCATTTTCATAGAATTATAGGACATGATATAAATACATACACAACATTATAGTAAAAGTTGAATAATTTCAAGGCTCATGACACTATTCTAATTACACATCTTCCACCTCCACTAATACAAGCACCATGATAGAATCTTCATCGATAAAGATATTTTAGAATGATCTCTTGACTATATGATTTTTCATCTAGGACTAATACATACCTCATGTTGTTATAGAAGAGGATTTGTATCCCAACACTAACACATTGGCATTCTTACAACACATAGGACATTAAGAGAGTGAGCTCTAACATGCTATACATTTTAAATATTCTTTAGGACACATCACACTACCAACTGCATGTGGACCAAAGGTGGCTAACACATTAATCTTCATCATGAGCACATAAACTCATACACATGTTACCCTTGGTAGTACATGGTTATAGGAAATGGATTCCATAGTTGATCACACTGATAGATGTTTGAATTTTAGTCATAAGGGACACATAGTTCAGTTTATGTCTTCGATGAAAATTAAATATTTTATACATATACCCTATAATCTAATGTGGTTTACCTTTGGATTACATGGGAGGATTATTACACATTAGAGAAACATGCTACTCATATGCACATAATCCATAATAATACCAAGGGTAAGGCTACGCTTATATAAACAACATGGTATGATGATGATGATGATGATGATGATGATGATGATGATTTATTTGAGTTTTGTCAAATTAAAATCTAACATTAGATGACCTCCCACTAGATCCACCATTTGATTATCCACATCCCATGGATGTACTCTTAGGTCTATAGAGACATTACACTTCATTTGTATATTATCTCATTTATTTCCAACATTTACTTGTACATAGTGTCATTTATTCTTTCTTACTGTATATAGTTTAATTTTCATCTTGCTTGTACATATCTTATATCTAGAAATAATAAAAATAATATAATATGTCAAAAAAACATTCAAATATTTAATCAAAAAATATAAATTATAGATTGTATGCATTTCCATATTTACATTTCTTATACTTTATAGGTATTATATATGTTATATATGTTAGTATAGTAATTTTTATCAGACATACATGCTTCACTTTCTCTTTTTGAGTGTTCCTAGATGCTTACAAGACTTAAGTCCACCACACAAATCTAAATTTTCTACTATCTACCCATTGCGATCACATACATAGATATGAAGTTTCCTTATTTGACACAATCACCCATTTGGGGGCATCCTATACATAGTTTTGATTGTCATGTTAAATCTTTCTAAACTCTATATGATAGATTTAGCATTATTTATATCTTGATATTGATCATCCTACATTATTCATATTTTTACTGATTAATACTACAATAGACTCAATTTATTTACATCTTTGCTCTTATATATATTTGTATCACATCCTCATACATAATTTTATTTCTATATTTATTAGTTTAGACTTGATTGTACCTCTATGTTTCTACATCTATTCAAGGGAATTTGAATATGCCATTATTTTATGGCTCTATACCACTTATTTCATTATATGTATGCTTTCGACATATGCCAATGTTGTGTATTCCTTCTTGATTTTGTATGAGGATATTTGAACATGTCCTTCTATGTGGATCTAAGCCAACCTTGCTTTCTCTATGTGTATGTGGACATTTGAGCATGTCCTTGTATGTCTTGGATTTCTTAGATTTAGTTACATGTGCCCATGTCCCTTATATTGAATCCCCTTGGCCTACTTTGCATGCCTCATGTGTGTCATATGTATGGTTTCATGTATACATCATGGCCATGACATTTATCTTTTGATTTTTACACACTCTAGTTTTAAATGCCATGAGGGACCTCATGTATCTATCCTTCCTCCCTGGGTTCCATGATGGACATCATTCCCCATGCCCCTAGGTGTTACTTAGTTTATTAGTTAGATTTGCTATTCAAACACATTATTACATTATTATATATATCTTGATAGCCTTGTGAATGCTAGATATATCATAAATCATATATTACCAACTTATGATCATATTATCTTACATTTTGATGTCATGTATACATATTATATTGGTTTATTAAGAAGATATCATATATGCTCAAGCTAACACATATCATGTAGAGATTCTTATTTTAAGGACAATTCTTATGTAATTTCAGTAACTTCCCTCAAAAGAGGGGGCATTCATAGAGGTTTATCATAGAGATCAAGCCATACGAATATACACATAGTATAGTTTTAAAAACATATACATGATAGTCAAAGCTCAATTTAAGAAAAAGCATAGTGTAAAATAGTCAAATAGAGATCAGAGTCAGTTTGGTAGAAAAAAAGGCACAATTGGACACTAGTGCCACAACACTACTATCAAATAAATGTCACTATTGTCCAATATCTCTAGAAGTATAAAAATATATATTTTCCAAAAATACATAGTAGTTATAGTCTAGGTTTTCATATATTCAATTACATATTACCAGTGTTTGCTCAGTTTTACTTCATTTTACACAAAATCATACCATTTTTATCAAGTTTAAGGCATCATACATGGAATGAATACTCCCATTTTAGTTTTATATACTCAGATATATATTATTATAACTCAATCTATAATCCATATGCTTAGATGTTAACTTTGGGGGCATGTGTGTGACACATTATTTTCATATGCTCACTTATACATCAGTTGATCAAATGGAATGGCAAACTCCATGTCATTTTATACATTGTACACACTAAACACCATGTTCCAAGTAATACACTATATTTATGCCTTACTTTGTCTATAATAGTTGCCATTATTGTATATCTTGTGAGCTACATACCCAAGTTCTCAAAGAGTTCCCTATGTGGATTTTAGAGTTCTCGTTGGGCTATAGATCCATTATATATAGTTTTAGTTAAAACCATATAACTATAATTACATTGTGAAATTAATTTATATATTCATCTAATACCTCTAGTTAGGTAATGATGGAGACATAGACTAATTGAGTTCTTCAGAAACCTACATAAGAGGGTTAGACAAGTCATTAGTCCAATATAATTTATTCATAGGTCATGATCCACCAAGCAGGTATGGGTAATGATAGAGTCAAAATAAGATTGAGTTCATGATCCACCCATACATGGGGATTGAATAATCCATTAGCTTAATCCAAGGTATTCATTTATTTGATCACTATTTACATGCACACATAAATGATATCACTAGGTTTATGCATTTGTTCATGTACCTAGTGAGGTGTATTCATTACTTTCCTCTCTCTTATATCTTTAGTCAAATTTTTATTTGATTTTGATATATTTTAAGTAAGTATTGATCTATGAAAAATTTATTTTAAAAACATGTAATGGATCATGCTTCACATACTTAGATCTAAATTCACAAACTTTGCCTCATAGGTAGGTCTAAGCACGCTTATTTTTCCTTTATCCTAGTCATTTTACTTTGAAAATTTTATATAATAAAAGGGGGGGGAATGTAATAATTTAATATGGAAATTGAGTTTCAAGAGTGTTACTTAAAACCACCCATTCCTAGCCTAGCCCTAGACCTATCTTAGGGCCTATTTAAACACTCATCTAGCTTTTATGTGGGCCACACACATCCTTAGGCATTTAAAAATTAGTCACAAACCCTTCCTTAGACATTCAAGCCCCTATTGACTTAAGTTATACCACTTGGACACTAGCATCATAAGTGGACACTAGCACCACAATGATATTGTCTTATTTGGGAACTATTTTCCTTTTCCCTCTTTTAAGCTCCAATGGATATCTTTTCAATTCTTATGACACATAGGGTCAGCCTTGACCTATTTCAAACCATACACAAGTGCAAAATTGGTATATATACATGAATTTTATCCATTTATCCATTAGATGGAAATCAAATACAAACAAAAAAACTCAAAACAAGTTGTGTACAATTAAGGTTATTAATCTCTATTCTTCCCTACTACATATAATCATATACATCCTACTTAATCTCAGCATAATCATATTTTCAATCTGATGCAGGAGCATCTACAGACATCTTGGCAAGACATGGTCATGATTAAATTCAAATTTAATAATTTGTATTTTTCCCTCCAATATGCTTTTAATGAGGGGTAATTGTAAAAAAATAAAAGTAAAAAGTAAATTGTTGGGCTGTTGAGAAACTAGAGGAGGAATGGTTGAAAATATTTCAACCTTGGAATGTTGTTGCAAATTTAAAATTGTTTTTGTTTTTGGAGCCCAAGTTGGGCGTAGAAGTTAGAGAGGAAGCCAACTTAAAGATTTGGTGGAATTTGTTTGGGTTAATCAGGAGGATGATGAACAGGAAACAACTATATCAAATTCTTGGTATGAGGTTTTATCGGTTCTACACATGATGGCTATGTTGTCTTTGTCACAAGAAAACATTTTCATGATTCCAAAAGTGCCTAGTGATGGTTACCAGCCAAAAGTGATAGAAGAAAACAAGAAGGCAGTGATCAACATATTTCTAAAGGTAGCAGGATATTTAGACTGTGCAGTCTATTGTGTCTTGCCATAGTTACCATAAGAAATCAAGAGGAAGCTTCCAGCAGACCTGAACAAAGGTGTATTGTAAGCTCTTTCAGTCTAAGCATTAGGCCAGGGAGTAGAAATCTAACTTGGCTAAGCAATTAATAATGTAAAGGACATGTTAGAATTGAAAAGAAGACTCACATGTGAGGAAGTAAAGTATTGGCACCAGGCTCAAGATAGAACATCAAATCTTCCTTTGAGATGAATGACCGCAAAACAATATGGATGGGCCTAATAGGCTTTGGCATTCTGTTCATTTTCTTGGGAATTATCTTCTTCTTTGACAAGGGTCTATTGGCAATGGGAAATGTGCTATGATAACTATTGGTGTAAAATCAACATCACAATTCTTTATGAAACACAACCATTATAAGGGGTGTAGATGTTGACACATTGTGTGTTGGTCCTGATGAAGCCTTTCCTGCGTGTTAAAGCTATGAGTATGCTCTGTTATTTTAGCCAAATTATGTTGCATCACCTTTTTCATTCATCCACCGTTGCGTCTCCCTGACATTGAAGAAGTCCATAAGCTCTGTCTGGAATTTGAGCTCGCATCTATTTGAATGTCCTTTTGCGCAAGAAGGGATGCGATGCTGACCATGGGAGCCTCAATAAATTTACCAATTTTCTTTGTCATTCTCACAAGGAGTATGAATCTATAGTTAGGGTGTGGCTTGGTCCTACCCAGCTTCTTGTATCTATTAAGGACCCAGAGCTAATACAACATTTACTTGTATAAGCAAAGGATCGATTGCCATTGACTAGAAAGGTTGTTCAGCTTGCATTTGTGAAAAATAGTTTATTTGTCTCTTCCTTTGCATAGGTACAAAATAGATGAATTTCTCTAGAATGATGACTAAATGGGAAATTATTGGAGAGAGTGCATTCAATCACCCTGAAAGTGTAGACCGAATCAAGTAATGGGCAGATGTTGGTCCTTCTGGTTGGGAAATTGATTGTATGTCGGCCTCACAACACTTGGCTTTCTCAATACTTGGAGCTACTATTTTTGGGGATGGGTTTCTGGTCTAGCCTACTGCTATAGAGTTTAAAGACAATCTTATGATGATTGCAAAGGAGTGTTGCTTGTGGGCAATGAACAATGTTTTACCATTATGGAATAAAGGCTTTCAGAGGTATAAAGCAATATGTTTGAGGCTACAAGGCTTAACTATGAATGACTCAAATCTATGGACTCTGCAGGGTCACCAATTATGATTTTTGTGTTGTGGAGATCACAGAATTTGTAGTCGCTGGGATTTGTTGTGTTGTTTTTGAAGCAATGTGTATTTGTTTTGAGATAAATTGCTAGAAATTCTTTGGTGTTTTAATTCCCTATTTGATGTAGATTGAGGTCCTACATCATTTGGTATCAGAGCAGTGGAAGGTCTTTGTTCATCATTTGGTATCAGAGCTTGAATCTCTTGGGATTTGGATCAAGTTGTTACAGGATTTGAAAAAAAGGATCAGCAGGACAAGGTGCTAGAAGACCCTGTGGAAGAAAGGTATGAGTAAATTTGATATTTGATTTGAATTTATTATGTTTGACAACTAAATAGGTGAAGAGGAAGGCAATCAATCCATTAAGGCTTAAGAGGAGAAGAAGCCAAGGAAGGCTTAGTGAAGAGAAGCTTGGAAAACTCAAAAGTAAGGGAGCAAGTGAATGCTCAAGAGGAAGATCCAAAGCAAGGTAAGCTTGGATTTGTGATTTGTGTTTGTTGAAGTGTTGTATAAAGAGTTGCTTTAGGATTGAGAAAAGAATCAAAAGACTAGGATGCTAAAGGCCTAGGTGAGATCAAGGAGATTTTCAAAAGACCAGTCAAGGAGAAAAGGCTTGGGTGAAGATAAGGGATCAAGAGACCAAGGTGGAAAAGACATGGGTGAAGATATCAAAAATGGAAGTTCTATTGAAGGCACTATAGAGCAGCAAGGTACATGAGGACACCAAGAAGAAAGCAAGCATCAAAGGTATGGATAGTATTGAAATTGATAAAGAAATTGCTAGTTTGAAGAGAGAATTAGCTAAGATTAAAGATGAATATGAGTCTTGGATGAAGATGGACAAGCAAGCATGGGTATGGCTAATGAGGAAGAGGTTGAAGTGGCCAATAGATATCCTAAGGAAGAGGAGAAGAAGACAAAATGAGATTGCCAAGAAGAGAGAAGCCCATAGAGGCTTGAAGAGAATGAGTAGGTTGCCAAGTGAGCAACAAGAGGAAGAGATGGAGAAGAAGGTTCTCATTGAGGAGAATAAGAGAGAAGAAAGAAAAGATGAAGTACCAGAAAGAGCACTTGAAAAGATAAGAGTGTGGGTGAAGAGAACACTCATGGAGACATTATGGTCTCTTGTTTTTATATCTAATGTTGTTTTTGCATGGGTAAATGCAGGTATGAGCAGCCTTATGAAGGTCAACAGAAAGGCCTTGAAGAATGAAGAGATTGGTGTAAGAAGAGACACCAAGTGCACAAGTGAATGTGTAAAAGAAAAGAAAAAGTTTGATGTAGTTGATGAGGAAGAAGGAATGCATTGTCAAATGCATGAGAAAGATGTTGGAGACCTTGTGCAAGAAAATGTTGAGATGGAGGAGGAAATTGCATTCCATGATGCCATGGAGTACCTTGAAGAAGCAAGTGAAAAACTATGCACAAAATAGGATAGTGCAATCAAAGAAGCCATGCAAAAGAAGAAAACCATGAAGCAGCCCATCAAGGAGGTAAAGGTGAATTATAATATTGATTTTTCTCATCCACTTAATTATGGAATAGATGTTGAACAGGTTGTAAAATTCCACAAGGAAGTAGTGGAAGTCCTTCATCATGCCAATGAAGAAGAGGGTATAGAATACTATGATGATTTGAAAAACATTCCAATAAAACAAAGGAAGGAAACACACCTAAAGAAAGTGAATGCAAGCAAGTAAACTATGAGGAAAAGTATGGCTAAACATCAAGCCATTGAAAAGGTAAAAATAAGTTCAAATTCTGATTTTGCACATGCATATAAGAGTAAGACTACTGATGTACAGATGGAGATGAAGAGGATCAATAAAAAGCCTTCAAATCCAGCAATAGACCATGGCTATGTGGTACCAAAATGGCTCAAGGGATCAAAAAATATAAATAAGGACATAAAGCTCAATCAAAATGAAGACTCAAGCAAGAAGCAAATACAAAGCAAGAAGGAAGAGGTAGAATGCAAAGTGAGCAAGGCTAGCCATCAAGCAAGACAACATGAAGATGTCAAAGAGCAGAAATTGGTTGGTAAATTGAACAAGTGTCATACTAAAATTATGAAGAAGGTATGGATGGCTAAAGGTGAGAAATAAAACTTCTCAAAGAATAATGAGGTAGAACATGAGGATACAAAGATGAAAGGTAAGTCAATTGCTTGTAATGAATGGGATAATGATGTTTTTGAATCATTGAATGATCTTTTTATGGAAAATGAGGAATGCAAAATGTCTATGAAAACTAATATTCAGCAAGGAGAGAGTTCCAAGAGGATGGATGATGAGGAAAGGGGAGAGTATGCAGCAAGGCAATGCCTAATTGAATGTAAGAAACAAACAAGATGGCTTCAAGCAGAGATTGAAGAGAGTAAAGAAACACAAGGTAATATTGCTCCAATTGTTTTTTATGAGTATAATGAAGAAGTTGGTTTATGTGATGACAAGATAAGAAAAGATGAGATAAGAGGTAAAGGCCAAGTAATCTTTGTGAGTGATGAGCCCAAGTTTGATGAAGTGAATGGAGAGATAGATGAAAGATTACTAAAGGAAGAGTTGAGAATGTTGGAAGAGCTATTTGGTCACTCAAGAGAGCTACATACAGGTATAAGCCAAAGTGAAGACACCATTGGGAAGAGTGAAACAAGACAAGAGCAAGGTAATGAGGCAAAGGTAGTTTTGGTCAAGGAACAAGAGTAGAAATGTGAAGGCAGCCAAGAGGCTTCATGGCCTAAAGATTTTGATTCTAAGGTGTCTTTGAATGTTTTGTATGCAAGTATGAAGATTGATAAAGTGAATGACATACATGAATCATTGGAGAAGCTCACAAAACAAGAAGAACAACAAGAAGATCTAGAAGATATGTATGAAGATGAAGAAGCATGGAAGTGGGAGCTGGCAGCTGAGAAAGAGATGAGGAGAAGAACATACCAAAAGAGGAAGAAGAGTAAGATGAAAGACAAAGATTATAAAAGACAAGCATTGTTATTGACAACAAGACCTTGGGATCCAGGTATAGAATGAAGACTAATGCATGGAGGAAGCATCTCATTTGAACTAAGGTTCAAATCTTTTCTATAGGGAGAGTATGATGCAGGAGCATCTACAGACATCTTGGCAAGACATGGTCATTATTAAATTCAAATTTAATAATTTGTATTTTTCCCTCCAATATGCTTTTAATGAGGGGTAATTGTAAAAAAATAAAAGTAAAAAGTAAATTGTTGGCCTGTTGAGAAATTAGAGGAGGAATGGTTGAAAATATTTCAACCTTGGAATGTTGTTGCAAATTTCAAACTGTTTTTATTTTTGGAGCCCAAGTTGGGCATAGAAGTTAGAGAGGAAGCCAACTTAAAGATTTGGTGGAATTTGTTTGGGTTAATCAAGAGGATGATGAACAAGAAACAACTACATCAAATGCTTGGTATGAGGTTTTATCAGTTCTACACATGATGGCTATGCTATCTTTGTCGCAAGAAAACATTTTGGTGATTCCAAAAGTGCCTAGTGATGGTTACCAGCTAAAAGTGACAGAAGAAAACAAGAAGGTAGTGATCAACATATTTCTAAAGGCAGTGGGATATTTAGACTATGCAGTCCATTGTGTCTTGCCATAGTTACCACAAGAAATCAAGAGGAAGCTTCCAGCAGACCTGAATGAAGGTGTATTGCAAGCTCTTTCAGTCTAAGCATTAGGCCAGGGAGTAGAAATCTAACTTGGATTAGCAATTAATAATGTAAAGGCTATTTTAGTAGTGAAAAGAAGGCTTGCATGTGAGGAAGTAAAGTATTGGCACCAGGCTCAAGATAGAACATCAAATCTTCCTTTGAGATGAATGACCACAAAACAATTGGGATGGGCCTAACAGGCTTTGGCATTCTATTCATTTTCTTGGGAATTATCTTCTTCTTTGACAAAGGTCTATTGGCAATGGGAAATGTGCTATGATAACTATTGGTGTAAAATCAATGGCACAATTCTTTATGAAACACAGCCATTATAAGGGGTGTAGATGTTGACACATTGTGTGTTGGTCCTGATGAAGCCTTTCCTGCACATTAAAGCTATGAGTATGCTCTGTTATTTTAGCCAAATTATGTTGCATCACATTTTTCATTCATCCACTATCGTGTCTCCCTAACATTAAAGAAGTCCATAAGCTCTGTATGGAATTTGAGCTTGCATCTATTTGAATGTCCTTTCACGCAAGAAGGGATGCGATGCTGACCATGGGAGCCTCGACAAATTTATCACTTTTCTTGGTTAAGCTCACAAGGAGTATGGCTCTATAGTTAGGGTGTGGCTTGGTCCTACCTAGCTTCTTGTACTGTTAAGGACCCAGAGCTAATACAACATTTACTTGTATAAGTGAAGGATCGGTTGCCATTGACTGGAAAGGTTGTTCAACTTGAATTTGGGAAAAATAGTTTATTTGTCTCTTCCTTTACATAGGTACAGAATAGATGAATTTCTCTAGAATGATGATTAAATGGGAAATTGCTAGAGTGCATTCAATCACCCTAAAAGTGTAGGCCGAATCAAGCAATGGGTAGATGTTGGTCCTTCTAGCTGGGAAATTGATTGTAAGTCGGCCTCACAACACTTGGCTTTCTCAATACTTGGAGATACTATTTTTGGGGATGGGTTTCTGGTCTGGCCTACTGCTAGAGAGTTTGAAGACAATCTTATGATGATTGTAAAGGAGTGTTGCTTCTGGGCAATGAACAATGTTTTACCATTATGGAATAAAGGCTTTCAGAGGTATAAAGTAATATGTTTGAGGCTACAAGGCTTAACTGTGAATGACTCAAATCTATGGACTCTGCAGGGTCACCAATTATGATTTTTGTGTTGTGGAGATCACATAATTTGCAGTCACTGGGATTTATTATGTTGTTTTTGAAGCAGTGTGTATTTGTTTTGAGATAAATTGCTAGAAATTCTTTGGTGTTTTAATTCCCTGTTTGATGTAGATTGAGGTCTTGCATCACAATCTCAAGCCTCACTCAAATCATTCAAACTAGCATTCCTACTATCTTCACTTTCACTTACACCAACACTTAGGTGGAAGGAACTACATCAATCTTGATATCTTCTCAGAGTACTAGTATGTAGGTAACTCTCATCATAGTAGGGTATTGAGGATGTCCATCCTACCTAACTAACACAACACATTTACTAATTGTGCGAAATCAAATACCCTAATCACAGGAATATCTAGGTTTTTTATAAAAAATTAATCACAATAGGTCATATACAATAAATCATGATTTGTCCACTCAAGAACAAGTTTGATAGACTCAGACACAAGTGCTCCCATAATCTCAAGATAGTTCCTACACAGAAGAAATTAGTGCCATAAGTGGACACTAGCACTATGTTGCTACTATCCAGGGTAGAGAATTATTATCCAAGAGATTTTTTGACACCTATATCCTATTTATGACACTTAGACTATCTCATGTACCAGTTTTCATGCTCTAGATCCTTCATCTGAAGCACTTTCTAACTAAGTATTGATTTGTCTCCTTTATTTCTATTATTAGAAATATCAATTTAGCTTAGTTATTTAATAAGTGAGTGGTTATATTTATTATATATTTTATACCCTGATTTACTAGACTCACCCCTTTTAACAACCTAGGGCTTACACTCCATAAACACTTAAATTTTAATTCACTCATTTTAAGTTCAAAAAAATAACAAGAAAACACCCTAGGGTAAATAACATAAATCCATAAAGACTATACATTACATGGTAATTCCTAGAATGGCATCATATATGGTTATATGATCCACACTCTATTTATGAACAAATATCTTTTTGTTTCTCAACCAAAATTCTCAAAAAAACCAAAAACTTAGAAAAATAAAAGACTTAATGATAGTTGTGGATGTAATCCAGTTATATACCCAAGTTCATTATCTCCATAAAGGCATATAAAAAATTAGTAAAATAGATCAGATTCCACTAGCATACACATTCAACACTAAGCTAAATGGTTCAATAAAACACTCAAAAAATAAAAATACACACTTAGTTATTTGGAGGAGCATAGATAACCTTGTTACCTCACCTTTGGACAAAAGAGAGTACTTTTCCTTGCTTTCTTTTTAGTATTTAAACTTTTGCATAGATTGTGTTATTTCTCTTGTGCCTAGTTGAGTTCCATAAACCTTATGACTACTACCACTTCACACTAGAAAATTCTTAATTCATGGAGAAACATGATGGTGGTAATAACATAATGTTCACCCACATCCCCATTCTTGTATTTAAAAATAATATAATCTATGCCACTTTCTCTACCATAACCTTTCCTTCCAATCTATTCAATATTTGAGAAATAAACAATGGTGGACAAATATCCATAAGTTTTATGGTAATAATTATGTTTTCTACCTTATTTTCCATGCACATAAGTTTTTCAAAAAACCCATAATAATGGAACTCTCTCGACAAACAAAACCAAGTTTCACAAAACTCTGAGTCAACCCCTAGCATCATTACCAAGCCTTACATGGATTAAGTCCAAATACATTAATAAACACAATGATTAATGATGTTATTTAGATAACTAAGGTCTAAGTTACCAATGATTAATAAAATTAAATAATTACCTCAATAATAACCTGGTCTATCATACTTAAACTCTATGGATATTAACAATAGAGTAAAGAACAAAGACTCTCCAAGATGGAAAATGAAAAATATGAAATTAAAAAACCATGATCAAAGTCTCCAAAGCCTATGTATCTATCCAAGAATACTAAAATAAGTTCACTCTTTTTAATAATGATTTGTTATGATAATTGATTCCACATATTGACAACTCACAATTAAGGAACTAAGAAAATAATATAAAATCATTCAATTGACTCAAAAAGAAGTCACATTAGAACTAATGTTTTAGTTCTCATTATCAAATTATACTCGACTTCCACATACACCATCCTACCAATCGAACCCCATCTACCAATCCTATGTCATGGGAAATCCTATATCCAAAAAATAATACATCAATAATATTCATCCTACAACATATATAATGAACATAAAAAAGTAATAATTAATTAAAATAAACAACTCAAACATAATAAATTATCATGGTCATTTTATAATAGTGATGTAATAAATCTACAATCATGTATATAATACAATCCATAATATCATAACCAACCAACATATAAATGTAGTGTAACAGCCATGCCAATAAATAATAATAAACTATAGTTTCCAAAAACATTCAAAACCAAGTCATGACATCCTCTCCCAGATAAGGAGTCATCCTAATGACTAAGAAAATAAATGTGCATATTACTATAAAAAAATACTAGCATCTTCCTAAGTAGAACTGCATTAACTGAGTGGGTCCCATTAGATCAATATTTGTTGTATGTTTCAATTTTGTAGTGTATTATCATGATGGTCCATAATCTATTCCAGGTGAAGTCTCTTCTCTTTTATAACTTGGATATTTTCCAATATAACATGTGAGTAGGATCAAAAATATACTTTTTAAGAAAAGAATCATGCAAAACATCATGAATTCTAGATATATAAAAATTAAGGGTTAGTCAATAAAATACACGACTAATTTTTTTAATAATATCAAAAGGTCCAACATAGCAGAGAGAACATAGATGATTTACAAAAATTTATCAAACTTTTCTGAGGTCTAACTCTCATAAAAACCTTATCACCTAGATTGGATTCCTAGGGTGTTTACTTTAATTCAACATAACTCTTTTGTCTATTTATGGATACTTTTATATCTTACCTAATGAGTGACATCTAATTATCATAATCTTATACAATATTAGGCCCAATAACAACCCTACTTTTTAAGTTGTCATAGCCAAAGGGAGTACTAAATTTACACTCATATAGATCTTCAAAAGGATCATCTTAATCACAAAGTGATAAGTATTATTATAATGAAATTAAACCAAATTAAGGTACTCTTCCCATTTGGAATGTTGGTCCATCATATACATTCCCAACATTTCCACCACTTGGTTTAACATTTCAGTGTTAACATCTATTTCTAGGTGGTACCTAGAACTAAGTTCAAGTGGGTTTTGAAGGTTGCAATCAAATTTTTCTAAAACCTTGATGTGAATAATTTTTCATGATTATAAATAATTAATTATGGCATGTCATGCAGCTAAACAATTTATTTTACAAATACTACAGTAAAAACAAAATTATCATCTATTGAGTTTTTAGGAATTAAATGACCTATCTTTTTCAATTTGTCAATTATAACTAGAATGGTGTGAAGTTTATTGCATGGTTTAGGTAACACATATATAATATCAATTGATATTATAGCCCACTTGTCCTTTGGTATTTCATGGGGGTTCAACAAACCTTTAGGATGGTAAACTTGTCCAAAAATATTACATTTTTAATTCATGTGTCATCTTAGTGACATTAGGATAAGCATACTAAGATGATGTATGCACTTATTTCATAACTTAACTAAGCAAGTCCCAAATTTTAGGAACATAAATTCTATTTATATGCCTTAAATGACCATCAGTTTCAATAAAAATTAGTAAAACACTTTACTAAAAGATCATCAGCCAAAACTAATTTGACCTCATGGTAGTATTTATCCAAAATTGAATGTTTTTGTTAGGGATAGCCTAATGTTAGTGCTCACATTTATGTTTTTACTATTAGGTAAATTACTATTTATTGAATAGTAATTATCGTATAGTAAGTCAGAAGTTAGTTATGTTGATATATTAAAAATATATGACGTATATTTAGTTAGTAAAATATATTATTTATAGAAACAATATATTTTACTTATACTTGTATCTCTATTAACAAGTTTATTGTTAGTTTTCCTTCTTGTTCTCTAGGAAGCTAGTTAGTTAGTCTTGGATATGTAATAGCCTATGTACTATTTATATAAGTCTGTGAGAAAAATTATTATAAATGTGTTTTTAATATTTTTAGGTGATCTATTATTGTCTCTATGTTTAGATTTATTACATAGCATATGAGGTAGATCTTGTGAATACTATAACAAATCTTGTCATATAGTATTAGAGCAAGTGGTATCCAAATGAGATTATGTGTTAGTAATTGGAGTTTTTAGGAGCTTTGACTCACTCAATGTTTATGGATCTATTTTTTAGGATATTGGTGGTAGTGATGTGTTGTCATTAATGTCAAGTGGCATTGGTGATGACAAAGTGGTATGACAATACTATTTGTCTAATATTCATGATGTTTAGAGAGTGAAAATTTGATATTTTCTTGGTATGATCCTAATAGGAGAAGTCCTCTCATTTGGTCTCCAGGTGGACTGCAATTCATCCTATGCCTTGTGGGCTTGATCATGTATGCTTACATATAGAGGTAAGTGTTATATGACTTTTATGTTCTTAGTAGGTGATTCTAGTGTTTATATTAAGCGAATTGAATATATATATATATATATATATATATACATATATATATGTATATATATACATATATATATGTATATATATATATATGTATGTATGTATATACATATATGTATATATATATATATGTATATATATATATGTATATATATATATATGTATATACATATATATATATATGTATATACATATATATATGTATATATACATATATATATATGTATATATACATATATATATATGTATATACATATATATATATATATATATATATATATATATATATATATGTATATATATATATATGTATATATATATATATATATATATATATATATATATATAAGGTGTTATGAGCTTATTGGATAAGTTTCCAATTACCTTCAAGAGGTAAGTTAGCCTAGTGGTTTTAGGCCTAATAGGCAAGGTGGAATAATGATGTCCTTATGATTAGTCATGAATAAGATATAGCATGGTAGAGCTTATTATGATTGGAATATACATGTTGGACATATATAGGATGATAAAAGGTAAGCTGTATGGTTTACAAGAGGTGGCTAGTGGTTTGTAAAATAGTTTGGCCATTGGCTTAGTTGGCCTAGGTGGGCTTGTGAGGCCTTGTGAAGGGTTAAATGGTGTTTGAAAGATAAAGAATCTTGTTGTTTCATGAGATAAGGTCAGTTAAGTTTTTAAAATCATGTTGATTAGGTTTGAGGTTATAGATTGAGATATAAAGTTAGAAAGATGGTTTAGATGCTTCAAAGGAGGCTCAAATGGTGCATTTTAAGCTTGAGAGGAAAGTTTTAACATTCAATAGTTCATGTAAAATTTTAATGGGGACCTAAGCCATTTTGGAGGTGTGGCACATATACCAAATAATCATTTCCAAGTATTTTTTATTGGATTGAGGGATAGAGCTTTATGAACATTCATTAGGAATGTAAGCTGGTCATAAACTGTCATAATAGAGTGATTAGATATATCTTGCTAAAAGGGACATAGAATGGATTGGTTGACCAATTTTGACTATTGAAAGGTATATAATACTCCTATATACATCTCCATGTGGTAGTTGTGTGTTAGGGTAGTGAACAAAAGGTAAAAAGATATGTTTGTTTCTAAAGATTTTAGTGTTATAGGCAGGGTTGAAAAAGTCAAAGCATCAGAGTTGTTGAGGCTTGAAGATTAGGACTTGTTATTGAAGTCCATAGAGTTTTTTGGGAAAAAAATAGTCACTATGTCAATTATATAAGTCAATCAAGTTGACTATTCACTAATCTACAGATGGTGAAAATAGTGATAAAAAGCCAGTATGAGTGAGAATCCATTTAGGGATGGTGTGAAGGCGAGGAGGGATGAATCCAATGGTTTTGGGTATTTTTTAAGACATATTCCCTATTTTACCTTAATTTTAATGTGTGGTTTATGACCATACATAGGCAAGAAGGTGTTTTCAAAGTGGCTTATCTGAGCAATGAAGACTATGATATAATGATCTGAGGAATTGGTTTATTAGAGCAATGTATATTATTAGATCAAGAGAACTATATGCTTAAGATATATATATATATATATATATATATATATATATATATATATATATATATATATATATATATATATATATATATATATATATATATATATATATATATATCACATATAATATATGAATGTGTATTATATGGTATTAAAGTGTTCTTTCATATGCTAGACAATGACATCTACATGATTAGTTTTCGGAGCTTGTAGGTAGTCTGAAGTGGCCTATTTAGAGAGGCTAGTTTGAGCTATTCTGAGTAGAGTTTGAGGTGAGAGATATTTTTGGTATTATACTAGTCATATAGATTAATTTAAAAAAAAATGTATTCATATTTTGTCTTTATTTTGGTTGGAGTAGTCAAATATATTTGACTAAGTTTTTTGTGTACATAACCAGTTTGAGTAATCAGTTTGTTTGAGTTGGTTTCGACCTGTGTGAGCTATGTGAAGGTGAAAAATGGATTTTGAGGTGTTTTATAAGTCATGGATGACATATTAATGTTTTTCTAAGTGGTTTTTTGATAAAATATTTTGTATGTTTCAGTTATATATGATTGTGTTATCTGGGTTTCTAGGCCTATTACAGAGTAGTCTAAAAAGCTTGGTTCAAGGTATGAATTGGAGTACCAGATGTTTCAGACCCATTTGGGAGTGATAAATTATCTATTGGAGGATTTTTTTATGTTTTTAAACCATTTATTAGGTATATTATTAATTTATATGGTCATATATGGTGAATGACCTATAAGGGCTAATGCATTACGCCTAATTGAGATCTAAAGGAGGATTAAACTTGTTTTGAATTATGGATGAACCATGGAGTATTTGATTTTGATTGATGACATGTATGAGGATATTTTATAGTGTTAATAGAAGTATTTGAAAAATATTAGCTGACCAAGATGGGTTAGATGATGGAGTGATATATATACAAGGTCAAATTAGCCTATTTAGGTAGGTGTGAGAGTGTGTGCATTCAAAAGAAGGAAAGAGCTCAGTCAAAGAGCAGAGATGGGTCATTGAGGAAATTAAGAGGTTGAATATTATTATTCATGTTTGAATAATCATGATAATTATCTAACAATCCATTAGACCTAATAGTTTAAAGGGTGACTTGATTGAGCAAATGAGGTATGTGTGCCTACCTTGAGAAGAGAAGTAGTCTTTCAAGTGTTAGAGAAAAATATGGTCATCATCAGGTGTAAATTACATAAATTTAGTGGTGTAATAAGATTATAGGTGTTTGAGTTGGTATTTAATCACCTATGGGGTTGTATCCTCCTTTCTAGTTGGAACTAGCTAAAGGTCTAGTTGGAGCTAGACTAAATTGAGGGGTGGATGCTCCTTGATCAGTTGGTGCTAGTCTAAAGTCTCATATTTATATTATCCTTATAGGACTATAGTCCATTGGTTTTTAGTCTTGAGATTGGTTTTCATCCCCTAGAGGTTTTCCCACATAAATGATGTGTTTATATGATGTTTTCTCTTGTTCATGTTGTTCTATGAGGAATGAGTTTATGGAATTAAATGTGCATGGTTAACTACTGATTCACCCCCCCCCCCCACTCTTAGTATCTAATTCCATCATTATTTTATTTTTTATCATTATAAACATAGTCACTTGATATCTCTAGATCTAATTTGAAATGACCTGCCATGCATTAAAGAATGAGACTCTGTATTAATGTAGTTGATGGATTGAGTGGAACCAATGCATAGTGTTTTATGTGGAAAATAACCTATAAAGCATATTTATAGTGTAGAATAAGGATTTGACCTACACCAAGTAAAATAACTTCTACATTTTGTCATTCATTTTACCCCTCGAATGATATCAGGTTTCGGATTGATATAATCTTTAGATGATTATTTGGTCTTGAAATTTTACAAAACTCAAAATTTGGAATTTTATAGTACAAAGATACAAGTTCCAAAATGATACATGTTATGGTTTACAAATAAATTATTTGGTTGACCTTCAGCTCATCATTATTTATCAATAGATGAGACATCTATTCATTTACTTCATGCACACATATCTGCCTAACTAAATCAACAATTAGAATCATGTGTTAATCTTAGGAGGAGTGAATGTTATGATAATAATTTTAACATAATCTAATAAAATAAATATATAATTTCATTTATGAATCCAAGCATCTAAACATTTTTCACCATAAATGAATCCTTGATGGATTTGAAGGAATTACATCTCTTGATACCATCTACTTTCCACATTGTAATAATTATCTTCAACTTAAGCATGGATCTATTTTGTTTCTATTTTCACTTATATTTACACCCTTTGAGGAGATGTCTCAACTCTCCTCATCCAAGTGGTAAAATTGAAACATCTCCAGGCTATGGGTAGCCTGATAATGAGGTGAATCTCTAGATAGGGCTAGTTTCTTTGATGTACCACTTTTATATCACCAATACACCTAGGCTTTGTTCAAACATACAATCATGTCATACCCACATTCAAAGTTCTACTTGCTCTTAGCTATAGTCATGATGTTTGGGCTCTGATCACATTATAAAGGATCAATGGAGAGTACAAAGGTTTTTGACATGTTTTATTGTATGAATAGTCAATTGGAACTTTCCAAATAGCACAAAGAGTCTATGGTGGTAGTCATATACAACATATATAGTCAAGCAGCCATGAATGTATATTTACATGCATATTTTAGAAAGATGTAACCTTGGAATAAGGGTAGATGATATTTTTTTAAACATTGAAATGTCGTAATTTTTTTTAAATGAAGTTTCATTGAGATTCATGTATAAAATCATGTGATATACACATTGCTCTAGGTTCACATTCACTACCTTGTATACTATTGTGTGAGCATCTATAGGCCTATATAGAGATATGAAGGTACATGTATGGAAGTGTTGAAAAATTTTGGACCCTTTTCCAAAGTCCTAATGTATTTTAGAGAGCATAGCATATCCATTTGAAGTGTGATATTGATAAATGGAAGTGGGAAACATGATCAAAAGTGAGATGAATATGTTCAGGGATCTTTTCCCTAAAAGGCAAAAATAGAGCTCCTAACCCTTTTGGAGATGCCTTATGAAAATGATATGTTAATTTTTTAATAATATTAGTGTACTCATCCTATATCCCTATCATAGGAGTTCAACTTGAAAAATGGAGGAGGTGATTTGATAATTTGGTTTTCATGTTAGAGGAGCCGAAAAATGCACTTTTATGTATTGAATTCTAATAGTGTTGTCTACAGAAATTGAGCTCCAAGTAGAATTATTCACTCAAATATAAAAAATTATACCATGCCTTCATAATTTAATGGTTATATATGGTTTACAAGAGAATTTATGATCTAAAGGATCATCAAAGAGGTTCATATGCAGAGTTTTGAGCCCATACACACTTATAGGTGTCTACTCTCTTAAACATGCACCTACAACCAATTAGGCCTAAAAATGTAAATATTGATGAATTGGTTACTATATAAAGATTTATATTCTTATATGACTATAAAATTATGTGTCAATAATGAATGAGGTTGAGGATTTACCATTTAAATCCAAAATACCTTCTAGGTCTCATCGACATCTAATGAAGGTTAAACAAATGAAGGTAGTCATAGAGCATGATATGGAACTTTTTAGGCATGATAACACTCAAATAAATTAATTTAGTAATGGAGAATCAAATAATTCATATCCTAAAGGAAAAACAATATTGCATAGACCTTTTAAAGTCCTCTGAGCACCTATAATTGGGTGTTAGGTCTTGATAAAGTTAAAAGGTGAAAATGCTAAAGAAGAAGAAGGAAGTTTTAAAATAGATTGAAATAAATTCATGATATGTTAATAATTTTTTTTCACATGCCATAAGACTCATTTAAATTTGATCATCTACTCTTCATACTAGCCCAAGGGTGATAGTCCGTAGAGTTTACACTAAGAGACTCATGTTGCTCAATGGGTAAGAATGAAGAATATAAGGGAGAAGAGTGGTTTATGGTGAGTGTTAAGATTATTGATCATGATTTTAATATGGATAAAATGTTGAGGGAAATTTATCATATTTTATTTAGACTTGAAAGGTCATTATTAGGTGAATGTGAAAACATGCAAAAAGTAGTCCTATTTTAGAGGTTTTTTGGAGACATTGAGATGGTTAAGTGCCTAAATGGATGATTATGACTTATAAATTTGGTAAAAATGGTACTTATTACATAATAAAACTTATATATCTTTCATTTTTCCTTAGATAATATTGATATACCTCACTATTTTATCTTAGAGGTCAGCTAGTGAGGAAAATCAAGATTGTGGCAAGACAAGAAAATGATGCCAAAATGTGTAAGAAACCTAATAAGAGGCTTTAAATACCTCAAAGAAAATATTTTAAGGTGTATGGAAGGTTAATTAGTTATATTAATTACTCATATAGTCTCATATCTCTCAAAAAATTTAAAAGTCTCCTATACACAACTCAATCAAGCAAGCTCCCAGTAGGCCTAGTTGGTAAATGAGAAGAAGAGATGAGAAGGAATGATTTGAGAGTTTTAGGGTAACTTGGGAAGCTGAATGACATCTATAAAAACTTATTATACCTTTTACATAAGGATGAGAATCAATAAAGTGTCCTAGACCACAAGGGTTATAGTCAGGCCTATCAAGCATGATTAAAACTTGAGCCCAAATGGAAGGTCAACTTCACTTCCAACTTGAGGATAACATTATAATCCATTTGGTAATGTTTTTATGGTCACATTAGATTTTTAAAATCTATTTTAATGAGAGGAAGTAATAAATAAATCAATTTTTTCTTAGAGACAGTCCAAGCTTGTAGGAATTTGAGAAATAAGATTGATAGGCTAGATTGAAATGCTTACATCTCCTTGAAGGTTGTGCATGGAGATCCAATGAATTTGGATAGGTTATAAAGGGTCCTTCACATAATTATTTTGTAATGTTTTTGAAATTAAAACATAATATATCCATGAATAAATCTTAAGAGTAGAATGAGCCTAAAACCCTCTTAAACCCTTAATCTAGAACTGATGTGGAAAATGAAAGAGATAATGCACCAAAATGGCATATTTTTCCTATAAAAATTATTTGATGTTGTATAATACTCATTAATTTTCCCTACCATTAGGTTGAGTTATACAAAATTTGTGTGAACATGGTACAAAATTGGGTTTTTAATTATTTTATGCATTGTATAGGTTCTAAGAGGTTTCAAGAGATGAAATAAACCTTTGAAGGAATATTGAGACTTAAGATAACTCTCCATCTCCATTTAATGACTTGGAAAAACTCCTAAGTTTTCTTTCAAGAGCTCTCATCTCAGCCAGTCAAATCTGGCATAGTGAACATAATGGTGAGTAGTGTGAGAACTTTAAATGGAATCCTTTTTAAGATATACCTAAGAAATACAAGAACATGAAGGGTATTTCCAAGTGTCATTCACTAAATTTTATGTTTTGTCATGAGAAAATAAATCCATTTTTTAAGTCAAGTGTGTAAGGTGTGTGAAAGAGGAGTTTTTTTTTACTTTAGGCAGTGATGGCTCACTTCTATAAGATTATAGGTGATTATGAATGCAACCAATTCATAGAGAGACATGTATACAACCCTTCCCTATCATTACAATCATTAGATGCATCCCTAGTTAATTTTGGGATGTTAAAATAGGGATGAATGATGAAGGCAATTTTCTAAGCCAACATAAGGAATTTCATGCCACATTTCAAGAGTTTCATGCTTTGGAGTTACACTTGTGCTTTCTAAATATGCATGATCAGTTTCAAATTCCATTATCATGTACATGTAACTCATTTTCTCATCTTTAAAAATTGTCCTTGTGACCTTTGGCGTTCTCTTTTCTCACTTCTCTCTCAAGTTATATAAGAACTAGCCATTTTTGCCTTTGAAAAGGATGATCCACCTGAGTATGGTGAATCCCTACATATTTGCATACCATGGATCAATAAAGATTACTAATTTTACCTATGCTATGACTGTTCATAGTGTGTTCACTTGAATGATGGATCTTGCTTAGTGATGTTTTTTTGTTTCCTTAGCATTATTGTCTTACTCTCACACCTATATGCAGCTTGAAAGCTTCTTCTTAAAGATCATGTGAAGTGTTCTATGAAGTGTCAAGGTTGAGTGAGTTATTATATTCAAATAATTCCATTTTAGGCCTCTTATCTAGTCCACCTAGCCTAAACATTCATCACAATCTCATAATGAAATACTAATGCGAGAAGATTTAAATTAGAGAAGTGTATGATTAGTTAGTCCCTTGGTCTCATGTGTGACATGCAACTGGCTGGTAGTCATCAATAAATTTGGTGTATTACCACCTTTACATAGTTTACATTTAGTTTTCTCTCCCTTTTCCCTTGTAAGCATAGGTATAGTAATGATCCAAAAGTGGTACATTGAGGGAGTTAGCCTTATCTAAGATTCACGTCATTCTTAGGCTACCCATAGCCTAGAGGTTTTTCAATTGTGCCACTTGGATGAGGAGAGATGAGACATCTCCTCTAAGGGTAAAAATATAAGTACAACATTTGCCTCATATATAGTAATACATGATATGGCTTACACCAAGCTTGAGCTCATTACCTACAATATTTCTGCCAAACTACAATCATTTCTTCAAAGAAACATTATTGTTGTACAAATGTCTATTTTAAAGTAAGTCATATTTGTTTATGTCAATTTTATCTTGTTGTCAGAAGGTCAATATAAATGTTTCTTATTCATATTTAATTTACCATATCATAATTTATTTATAGTTAGTTAATAGTATTTGTTAATTATTTTAATTAAGTCATCTTTAATAATGTATTTGGTCAATAGTTATAATTTACCTAGGTTTTGAGTTTTATATGATGTCTTATGTCTATAACATTTTTAAATGTTATAATGAAGTAAATTGGAGTCAATTGTTGATATTATTCGAATCATTTCTTTAGTTAAGATATGCCCATCATAAAATTATCAAAAATCAAAAATAAAGGTGTGAAAATCAAAATTTAGAGTCATTTAGTCTTAATGTCAAAATAAAAAATCTTTAAAAATTAAAAATATTGTGTTAATATTGTAATGGATGTACTTTAAATAGAAATAAATGTCCAAAAAATATAAAATCAAGACTTCAAAATTCAAAAGAATTTTGAAATTGGATATGAAGCTGACAATGAGCAAGAGGATGTTCAACCATGAAGATGCCAATGGTTGACAACATGAAAATATATACAATACTTAAATAATAAATATTCATCAGCTGAGTAAGCAACTTCTTCAACTAGAGGAAGGAGGAAATAGAGGCTAGAGGTTTCAGAGCGTCTCATCTGTCACCAATGATGGGGCTAGAATGATTTGGTGACATATATAATATTGTGTGATTTTTCATATTTTCCACTATGTGCATGTAAATAAATAATATAAGTACATAAATATTTGAGTATTGAAATAAGTGATCATTCATTTATGTATTTCCCCCTGAGGTAAAAATATTGATGAGGGCTAATAGAATGTTGTAGTATTGTGTAAGTTGTGGGTTAACCTATAAAACATTCTATATTTTTTTGGTTGTTGGTAAACCACATGAAAAACCATCCTTTATATGTAGGTTGGTGGTAACATAAGTGTAAAATCATCCATTGTTTGTAGGTTATTGGTAAATTGAGTGCAAAACCATCTGATGTTTGTAGGTTGGTGGTTAGCTAAGTGAAAAACCATCATGTGAGTTTTTGTGAGAGTTGTAGTATAGGATGATGTCTTCCCCATGTTATCACTAAGGGGGGGGGGAATGTTAGGGATAACCTAACATTAAAGCTCAAAATTTTGTGTCTATTGTTAGGTATATTACTATTTATTGAATAGTAATTACAGTATAGTAATTCAGTAGTTAGTTATGTTGATATATTAAAAATATATCACATATAGTTAGTTGGTTAGTAAAATATATTGTTTATAGAAGCAATATATTTTTCTTATACCTGTATCTGTATTAATAGTTTTATTTTTATTTTGACTCTTATTTTATAGGAAGTTGGTTAGTTAGTCTTGGATATTTAATAACCTATGTACTATTCAGATCAGTGTGTGAGAAATAATATTATCAGTGTGTTTTTAATATTTTTTGGTGTTCTATTATTGTCTCTATTTTTAGCTTTATTACACAGTGTATGAGGTAGATCTTATAATTACTTTGATAAATCTTGTTAGTTTTAACATAATGTCTAAAATCAAACCTGATAACATGAATGGCAACAAGGTATGTGCATTAATTAAGTACATCAACAACATGATTTCATTTTATTTTAACATATGAAATTTCCATGTCAAAATTGTTCACAAATTTAATCCACCTAGATTTGCATGCATTCACATTATTGAGGAAAACAAATACTTTTAGTTATGATGATCAAATCTAACCTTGAATGTTTTATGAGTAGAAAATGTTTCACCTATTTCAATGTATTTACTATGGCATAAAGTTCCATATCATTCATTCGATAATTATTTTCATGTTCCTTGAAATTTTAAGGCTCATAATCAATCACCTTTCCATCTTAGATTAAAATACAACCCAAATATTCCTTGAAAGCATTTACCCAAACCTCAATGTTATTATTTGGGTTAGGTACAACAAGTATAGCTTTTATAGTTAGTATCACCTTATGATTTTGAAATTCCTCTTCATAGAGGTGTGACAATGAAAATTTATTACCATTACACTGAAATAAAGTTATGGGGTTGGATATGATAGAAATTTTTTCCAAAGACTTGCAGCAATAGCTTGTCAAGCCCATAAAATTGTGTACTTCATGCATGATCCTAAGATTAAAACACTCATGTATTTATTTGATAATGGTCAAATAAATAGAAATATATTATTTTTAAATGATATTTCCAAGATAAAATATCTTACACTAAAATAAATTAACTTTTGAAAAGTTTCCAAATAACTTATGTTGTCTTAATCTTTTCAAAATGAGCTTCAAAATTTATTCATGTTCAATTGTATTTCTAGAGTAAATCAAAATATCATCAAGCGTAATCCAGCACAAACTTATCTAAAAAACTTTGATAACAATATTCCTCAAGTTCATAAAGGTTTTAGGAGCATTAGTGAGCCCAAAATTCATTATTGTAAACACATAGTGACCTTAACAAGTTTTAAGAGTTGTTTTGTGAATGTCTTCCTCCTTGATTCTTAGCTAACAATATTCTGATCTTAAATCAATCTTGGATAAAATAAAAACTCCATTAATTTGATAAAATAAATTATATATCATTTTTAATGTATAATTATTATTTATCATCACTTTATTAATCATTCTATAGTGAATACAAAGTCTTAAAGTGTCATCCTTCTTCTTCATGAAGACAACTAAAGCACCCCAAGGAGATACTCTTGGTCTTATACTTGCATTTCTAATAATTCTTAGAGTTGAGATTATATTTCTTAAAAATTAGTTCATTCATTATATATTTATATTTAGAGGTAGTTGTAATCCCAAGAATGATGTTGATTAAAAAATCAAACTCCCTTTTGGGTGAAATCCCAGGTAATGTTTCAAGAAATACATCCTTGAATTCCTTTAAAAGAGGAAATTTTTAGAAACCATCTTCCTCTTTTTTAGATGATTTATGAACTTGGATTACATAAATTTTGTATCCTTTATGTACTACATTTTCAACTATAATTATGAATGTAACTTACATGTATTAAGTCTTAGAATGCCTTACACTTCTCTAATTCATCCAGAATTATTTGTGCATCACACTCTTTACCAAATAAATTTAATGTTGTATGGTGAATTTTTAATAAATCCATTCCAAGTATAAGGTCATAATATCCAAAAGGAGTTAAAAAAATTTAGGTTGATCTTAAAAGCACCTAAGTCTAGCTCAGTCATTTCTAGGCACTCATAGATTGTTACCCTTTTCCCTATTTTAAATTTGACCTCCCATCCTTCTTTAACTCTTAACATGTTTAAAATTACATTTAATTGATACATTAGGTGAACCAAATCTATATGTAGCACCAAAATCAATTAAAATATAAATACTAAAACTAAATAATACACCTTTGGTTTCAATTAGGGTTGCCTAAAAATTAGCATTCTAATTATCTACAACTACATATACCTAATGGTTGGTTGATTGACCAAGTTTCATTTTGGGATAGTCCTTATAAAAATGGTTATCAACACATTCCTAGAATTGGAGGGTCTTAATATGCACAATAGGAACATAATTAGCCAATGTGGGTTACTTTGGGTTTGATTTCTTTTGTTTGGCCTAGATTTAGGTGAGTTTTGAGATTTAAAATTAGTATTATGCCCCAAAAAGTTTCCAAAACCACTATTGTTTTTAGTAAATATCTATTTCTAATCTAGTTTCTTAAAGCTTTTTGGTTATGGGGATAATTTTTTATCCTTACTCTATAGTCTATTCTTTTTTAAGTCTTCCCTAGCCTTTTATCAAGTTTTTCTTTCTCTTCAACCCTTTGGGTAGATTCAATGACAGCCATTAATGTTTTAGGATTCACCATATTGAAGTCATGCATAAATACTTATTTTAGACCTAGTTTGAATCTAGTCACCTTGGTTTTATTATCATGCATGTAATTCACATGATGTAGTAGATTAAGAAATTTATTCTAATATTCAACAATAGACATGTTCTCTTATTTTAATAACTAAAAATCAACAATTTTTTGTTCTTTGAAATTGGTACTCAAGTACCTCTTTTGGAAATACATTTCAAATGTCTCCAAGATAGAGTCATATGTTGGTAACCTTATAAATCACATATATGATTCCACCATAAGGCTATAACACCTACCAATTGATAATATGCCATCCTACCTTTCACATTATAAAGTATATTATGCATATTCAAAAAAATTTACATGTGAACTAACCATTCATCAAATTCATCACAAATTTCTTCCCCAAAAAAATTGGAGTAAGTTTCTTAAGTTATTTAATGATTGAGTCAGTTACTACCATTGGCCGTACTTAATGTACAAGTTCTCGTGCTTGATAATTTTCCTACCTATTTAGATTTTCTTGGGGCATACCTTCAATATTATTGAGCCTATTATATTGAGTTTCAAGTTCCCCTTGAATGGAATTAAAGTATATTTAAATAACACTCATAATCTTCTCATAAATGTTACAATAAATAAGGTTAAAATTAGGGCTTCATTATTATTACTTGCATTATTATCAAGAGTAGGATTAATAATATTATCCATGTTATGAACACCGTGACCTATACCTTGGGTTCTACCTATGCCTAATATAGAATTTAGGTATCCCTAGTTATCATTGTCAATGAATCATCCTCTTGATCTGGTTCTAAACATCACAAGGAATTCACAAATTAATGATTAATGTAGGACAAAGTTCAATAATTAATTGAAATTTATTAGCATTTTAAGCTGGTTTTGATACCAATTTTCATGAGCCTATTTTTTGAAAAACAAATGAAAACTTGATAGAAAAATTATGGAAACTTAGGTTTTATCCTCAACAAGGATCAAAAAGGGTTTGCATAATATAAATCCTTTACGAATAAATGATCTTAATCAAAATTATTAGAAAATATTCTAACCATCACTATACATTTACCTCAGGATGTATACAATTATTTTTGTACTTTTATAAATTATAATCTAAACATGTCACATGTGATTAATCTTCCCATAAGATCAACTAAACAAGACTCATCCATAAAGAGTCCATACCATGCAAAATAGTAGTTCACAACCAAATCTAACTTATAAAATGGTAGGATCAAAAGGTTAAAATAATATTAATATGCTTAAGCATCTATATTATTGATTTTACAAGACCATAAAAGAAGTATTCATTTCCTTACTAGACCATAACTTGTGAATAATCATAATTCTCATCTACACAAGCACCAAGTTTCCATTACTTGAATGTTATAATTCAGTAACAAAAATTTTCATTTCTTACTGATGTATTTCAAATAAAATAATATATGCCCAATGTTACCCAACCAAATTTATTGCATTCAATAATAATGTCACTTCATCTTTTGAATGTCATATATAAACAAATTCATCCTCATGTAATCCTTAAAAACACTAATCAATTTCCTACCCTTTTAATACATCTCATTAAGATAAATCCCATGAGGGTATTAACAAAGTTGCAACACTAGATACGATCTTATTATTGAGTGTAACAATTTAGGTTCCAATTAATAATATAAAATGCATAGACTTTTTATTTGAACACTCTATGTCATAACACAAATAATCTAGTTCATAGATCATGAATCCCCTTACCATACTAACATCTAATGGTCTATATTTATATGAATTTGTTTATAATGTTATAAATTTAATAAAAACATGATTGTTCATTAATAGATGCATTAAATCAAACCACTCATATCCTATTATTTTGAATTAGTGATAACCACATAATTTCCTTCTTAAGAGGTATTTACCCCCAAAAGACATATTTAACATTTGACATGAATAATTCCATGTTCAAACACCCCATTGCATCACATTAACTATTCAAAAAATACTACCACAAGAAAAAATAAAACTGATTAGCTAAAAAAAATATGAGTGGAACCCAATAGTTCTTGAAATATAAAAAAAACATACTAGGAATTTATTTTTGTTGGATTTCCAAACATATCTCTTAAGTAATTAAATAATATGAAATTTTTTTATGGTAATAGCCCATTTTACTGGTTTGAGTCACCTTTGATAAACATTCCAATGAAAAATGCTTCTGCAATATTATAAATCCAACAACTTGAAATACTTTATAACAAACACCAATATTTATTTGGGTATCTTAAATATTCACACATTATGACAACTAGGGGTTAGATGTTCATTTAATATATTATACATAACCAATGAGAATATAATAAATGATACAATACATTCAACATGACTGTATATCAAACTTGTCTTGCTTCATGAAACCTAAGATCATGTTATTTGCATAATTACTACTTATATTGAAAATGTATTCCATAAACTCATTTTATATTTAAAATATGAAAACTTAGGGTTATATATAGTCAACCACATTATCCAAAGTGGTTAGCATATCTATTAATTTTGTAATTAATTCTATCAAAGTGATTTATCAAACCATTATCTCCATCAAACATCCTACCATATTTCTAATCAAAATAAAATTTACTCTAATAGATATAGATGTGAATTTTCATAATATAGTCATTCATTTCTAATTTAATTAATACCAAAGGCAACATATCAACAAAACTCAACCTCAACTAAATCTCCTCTCAGACTCATTATCCAAGAATCCAACATAGCCCAGTTTAATATTAACTATTCCAAACACATATTTTTAATCTAAATCAACAATCCATTAAGTGACACCACACTCATACCCAATTAAGATACAAATTCATTCATACATTCATGCTAATAAAATAAAGTATTATCACCAAAGTTGGGATTTACAAATAAGGGTTGTTTGTATTAAGAAAGAATACACACATAGATAAATGACCTTTAGACTTAGACAAGACATCAAAATGATAATTAAGGTACATATATTTTGTAAATATAAATCCATTAATTATTAACATATATATAGTTATAATAAAGGGAATTAAAATACATTCACATTTAATAATAATCCAACACACTAGTTACAGTAGTGATATCTACCTCTCTAACACTTTTTAGATATACATAGAATCCTAGAAACCAACACATAATTTGTCTCAATACATTTACAATATAAATGCTAAGAGTAATATTAAAACTAAGCATGTAAAGCATGAACCCAAATTTATCCAATGAATCCTTAACCACTATTTAAAAACCATGAATGTCTTGAAACATACTATATATGAAACCCTTATTCATTGAGTGTTTAAAATATTCAAAATTCCTTCCAATTAACCCTTCATAAGTGGACCTAACCACCCCCAACCATTATCTTGATGGTGGGGTATGTATCATAGGGTAGTGGCTCATTCTGAGTTCTAAAAACTAGCAAGGAAAGACCCCAAGGAAAAATAAATAAACTCACATAGACCACACATTACATGATAATGCCCACAATACCATATTATATGGTTATACAATCCACATTATGTTCTTGAAAAAATAACTTTTCATTCCTCAACTAAAATGATCGAGAAATGAAAAACCTATAAAAATAAAAGATTCGATGATAGTCTTAAATGTAACCCAACTAAAAACCCAAATGCATTACCCCCATTAAAGAATAAAATAAAAAAAGTAAATACACTAGATTGCACTAACATACACCTTAAACACTAATCCAAATGGCTCAATAAAACACTCAACAAATCCAAGTATATACTTACTTATTTGGAGGAGCACATACAACCTTGTTACCTCACCTTTGCAAAATAGAGAGTCCTTCTTTGCTTGATTTTCAATATTTCCCCTTTTTCATAGGTTTCATCCTCTCTCTTGTGCCCAATTTAATTCCATAACCCCCATGAAAATTGTAACTTTGAACCATAAAAAATTCAAGTCATGGAGTAACATTATGGTGGTAGCAACATATTGTTCTCCCATGTCCCCATTATTTTAGTGAAAAATGGTAGAATCTATGTCACTTTCTCTACCATTATCATTTCTATTGTGTCATTCAAGATATAAGAAACAAGCAATGGTGGAAAATTTTCCATAAGTTTTGTGGCAAAATTTAGGTTTTATGCCTTACTAGATACACAAATTCTCCAAAATAACCACAACAATGAAACTCTCTCAACAAACAAAACCAATATTCACACAATCCTAATTCAACCCTTAGTATCATTGCCAATACATATGCAGCTTAAGTCCAAAGCCATTGATAACCACAATGATCAATAATGTGATTTAAATGACTAAGGTCCAAGTGACCAATGATTAATAAAATCAAATAATGAGCTCAAGAATACCCAAGTCCATCATACCCAACATCTTTAAATTTTAACAACAGAATAAATAATAGACTCCCAAAGAAGACAAATGAATAAGATGCAATGAAAATAACATTTTCATAGTCTCCAAAGCCTATTTGTCTATCTCATGATACTAAATCAAGTTCATTCCTATCAAGTATTTATTAAGACAATCAATCATGCATAAAGGCAACTCATAGATAGGTAACAAAGATAATAATATAAAAGTAGTCAAATGACTCAAGAATAAGTCATAATTGAACTCATGTTTCAGTTATCATTGTTAGATTATAACCGACTACCACATACACCACCCTATGAACCAGACCCCATCCATGAAGCTTAACTCACAAGAAATCTTACAATCATAAAATAAAGCATCAATAATATTTATCCTACAAGATATGTAATGATTATAATGGAGTAATACCCATTTAAAATAAATAATTGAAATATAAAAAGTTATCATAGTCATTTATAAATAATGATATAATATACTAACAACCATGTATATGATCTAATGCATGTTATGATATCATAACCAACCCAACATTTAAATTTTTTGTAATAACCATGCCAATAAATAATAATAAACTATTTCTAAAAATGTTATAGACCAATTTGTATTAGTATCCTATTTCAATTAAAATTATATATATAAATATATATATATATATATATATATATATATATATATATATATATATATTCAAATTCAATCCCTTTCAAAAGTATGAAAGTATTTATTCAAATCATTCCTTAAAATAAAATTGGAAAAAATCAATATTGTTCCTTAAAGAATAATGAAAAAAGTAAATCCTTTTCAAAAATATTAAATTATTTATTCAATTCAATCTATTAATAATGCTTAATCATAATGCCATATTGTAATTCTACACCAAACATGAATGCTAGTCAATCCATTTTAAACATTGCTACAATAAGGGAACTTTAAAAATGCGCATAGACTATCGAACATGTAATGGGTAATTATTATAAAGATTTTATACCCATTAATAATAATATATGACCTCTTTGACTATTTATATGGTGTCAAATACTTGTCTGAGTTAGATATGAGATATGGTTAAAGGATCCTCAATATGTGTGAAAGCTCTATTTAAATTTCCAATTCTAAAAACAAACATAACCACGAGCTAATTTTTCATAAGAACATAAATAATAATCTATAATTTATATTTAAATGATATATTTTTGGATTGAAAAGTGTATCTATACTAATATAAAAAATTAATGTTACAATGCTATTCATACAAAAAAAAAAAAAATAGGAGAAAAAGTCACACCCCACAAGAATAATCACACTGAGGTTAGAAACCCTTGAGAAATATCAAGTAGAGGGTTAATAATGACCACTAAACAAACATCACATAAAAGTTACATAATAACCAATAAGACACTATTAAAATAAAAAACCAATATAAAGAATAATTAAGCTTCAACAACAAACATGGAGGTTGGAAGAGGTGGATCTTATAGCTTGTCACCTCGTTCCCCTTGAGTAGGGGGTATTAATCCACATGTAAGGGATCTAAACCATCATTATAATAGGTATTATTATTTTCTTCCTTGTGTGTATCAAGTGAAATAATTAGAATAAACTACATATACTTGTCTTGTGGGAGCGATCCCCAATCCCTTCCATCACCTACACCTCTAGAAGATCCATGAGGCCAATCACACTATGAATATGACTAGAGAGGGGGTGAGAAATAAGGAGACATGATCATGTTACCTACACACTCTCAACACATACCATGTTCTCACCCATGAAGATGTAATGACATGTATGTTATCTCTAGAGGCTCTCGACTAACTGCACATGTGGCATTCCCCTAGTGGTAAAGTAAATGCTAGAGGTGGTTAAGATCTAGTTCAAATTTTTCATTTTGGATTTGAATCAATAGAGTAACATTGTAAATGATATATTTTTAGTAACATAAAAACTATGTTCTAGTTCCTCATGATTAAAACAAGCATAATTTATGACTTTTCATATTTGAAAAAGAATGTCAACATAAAAACTATGCCAAAATATATTGTATCTTTCAGGAATAAAGCTGAATTACCTAAAAAGAGAAGTCTTACACAAATAAATCAGGCCTAAATTACTATATGATGGTATGAATCCACTTCCATGAAGTCTAATCATAGAACTAGAACCAAAATTGATGCTTAATAGTCTTAGGTTGATAGCATGCTGGAAAAATAGAGCTTTAGACCCCCTTGTGCTTAAGCTAGTCACCCACTGGCAAACCTTGATATAAATACACCAAATAAAGTGATCCTTATTAGACTCAATGGGATCAACCCAAATGGTGTGAAATACTTTAAACCATATCACATGGTTGGACTGAAGGTTCATTAGTGATTGAGAGCATCAGCTTGAATATAATAGGGAGGATAAAAGATTATACCATAGATGAGGAGAATAATGAGCAAATGGAGTGTTCATAAGCAAATTCAAATCATTCCACTAGGGAGTAAGAAAATTGATTTTAATCATATGAATATACTTTTTTATTTTATGAGGTAAAAGTTAGGATTTATAGGGACCTAAAACCATAGTTCAATAAGAAGGTACAAACCAACAAGAAAATAGCATCAGGCCACATCAACCAACTAGACACCAAACTTTAGAAAAATATTTTGAATATACTCAAGTATAGAGCCTTGAATTTATATAATAGACTCAACATATACATTATTTAAATTAAATTTATTCTAAACCTGCTACTAAGAAAGCCAAAATCAACTCACTTTTATAGATAGTATTTATGCATTATATAGCACCTCAATATTGTACAGTTGGAAAACTTAGACGTTGGATATTCCTCTTAGTTATAAACCTTTACCACTTTCTTATATTCTTATACCCCTTGTCCTATCTCTTGGTCTAACTAGTCTAATGTTAATTACCTATACCTACCATCTTACCTAGAATGCTTAAAACCCACATATCTTCCACCTCTACAATTTATTAATCTATACCTAATTTCCTATTCCCTGGACACTACAATCTTGGATAGACACCTACATCTATGCAAGTGTCCTACTCTAAAATAAGTTTATAGTACCCTAAAGTCATATAATTTTAAAATGAAATGTATCCTAATGGCAGGCCTAAGTGATTTAATGAAATTTGTTTCTCCAAATGGATTGCTATAAATATAAGATTAATCCTCATTCATTTCTCAACTAGAAAATACCTAAGGAAACTTATCAAAGAACTTAATCAATCACTCAATAAATAAAATCTTCCATATTTTTTCCTATTTTCATATCATTCATAGGGACATCACATACATGGATATGAAGTATTGAAGGAGTCACCCAAGAGTTATATTTTCTAAGTTACAAGCTAGGTCATTTATGTACTTGCTTTCCACATATTGCATGATTTACACACAAGTGGACATGTAAGGGATAACTACATCACTATGACAACTTATTTATAGTATTATCTATTTAGGTAGTTCTCATTGACATAGGGGTCATTGGGGTTAGCTTAACACTATGTGCCCACTAACCTATTTTTTCCAAGGTAGCATTTAATGGAAAAGAGGAGTGAACCTAGGGTTTTGATAAATAAACTAAGAGTGATAGTCTATGCACAAAATATAAATACATCAAGTGAAAGGTGACAAAATACCCAAAAAAAAACAATTGATGGATTACAAAATAAAGATATATTTTGGTCTATACACTAGCATCAACATCAAGACACTATCATCAATACATGTGTCCAACTTAGATGGAAGTGCCTAGTGGTTAAGAAAAACTATAACTTAGAACAAATTTAATCCATATCTATTTTAAATTCCCATGATAATTCTTGATTATTGTCATATTATAGAATAGAACATCAAATAATATGTGTTCTCTTTTATCCATTAGCCACTTTATACTTGTATTTATTTCACATGCTAAATTAGGAAATTTGTATTATTGATTTTACTCTATTACAAATCTTAATATTTTCATTCCTTTCAAGCAATTTATCATTTTGTGTGTTTGCTATAAAAATACTGAAGAACCATAAAACATTTGTTGAACCTGTCCTCTGTTATTAAGATAAAACCCTAATTTTCATATACTATTTTTTCCTCCTTCAAAACAATTTCATTATATATTTTTGTATTTTCATTTTTAGATATGAATTTTTATCTCCTACTTGTATGTTCCTAGTTTAGGAATTCTTAGTTACATTACTGATTTGGCCCTATTGGTTGTGTGCTTCATAAATTTCTTTAAAGTTAAAATCCTTATGGAGTCACTATTAGTAGGTCATATGAGGAAGCATAATTATTTTGATTGCTTCTTTAATGTGCCTGCTGATCAATGTATTTCATATGAAGAGTTTATAGAATACCAAAAATGATAAAGCCTCTTTTAATTATAACTATGATAATGAAATAATAAATTATGCAAATACAAATATAAATGATCAAGGTAGTGACCATGACATTTCTAATTTTAGTTATGAGTGTGACAATATGCCTTTTAGATATGGAATTTATATTATTCCTTTTCTTTCCAATGATTAAGGGTTTCAAGAGTTAAAAAAGATGCATTTTAAGCCCTTGAAAAAGGATGATACAATAGATATGCAAAATGGTAGAATTCATAATGTTTAAAATCAAAATGTTGAATGCATACATTCATTAAATAATTCAAAAAGTGAGTGTGCTTATTCCCTTTCCAATGATGAAAATGTCAAAGAATTTGAATGATCCTGCTATATCTCTCATTATTTAAATGTTGATGAAATCAAGTGTGTTCCTTATTTTCCAAGTAATACTCATTTTGAAAATTATATTCCTTCTTTGGGTGATTCAAATGAAAATAGTTAAATTTGTTTTTCCATATAATTTGTGGTGAGAAAAAGGCATGTCCTATGTCACCCATCATCTTTCTCAAAGAAAAAAATGAGAGTAAACATTGAAATCACAAGGAAAAGACTACAAAACATGCATTATTTTGGCCCACATGTAAAGTCCAAAGTATATTTCATGTATCTTTTTCAAAGATCAAGTCATGTAAGCCAAATAAAATAAAAATTAGCATTGTCTCTTATCACCCTCCTTTAAAAAGTAAAGCTTAAAGTGCAAATTTCATTATTCCCCCTCGTTATGTTTCTTATCTTCCTCCTTTTGCACTTTTGATATAGAATAAAAAATGCTTACAAATGAATCTTTTTACTCTATTTATGTTGAATGTCATGAGATTTTTAATAACATAGAACCTTTTAATGACATGCTATCAAACCTTTTTCTATATAACATGATAAACTTACCTCTTTAACCATGGTTTCCCTATAAAAAATGTTGTAAATCCATGTGATGATCCTACCCTTAAAAGTGAAAAAGAATCAATCATTCATATGTTCCATGTGTATGGTAATTTATAGATGACAACAAAATTTTCAACTTCTTTTTGGGATATGTTATTTGTTATGACCACCATGGGAGATTTAAAACAAGTCAACACTCTTAAGCTATAAATTTCTTGTTATGAGGCCATTTTTAAGGATAATATGTTAATAGGGAAACCTATTTTTAAGGATGTATTTGAGCATACTTATCCTTTAGACTTTATTATGCATAACTTATCTTCCTTTGATGATCAAGGGGATCTTTCTATTTATTTTAAACAATATATACACTCTGTTTCACCCAACATCCCCTCTTTCCATAAGAAATGGGGACCCACCTTTTCACTGAATATGGTCTTTGATTTTGGTATGGTAGCATTGACACTGTATATCTTTATAGACTTGGATTTACCTTTTTGGGATTTTTGAAGTGGACCCTTCAGGACTTTGACATGGACAAATGTTTTATGAAGTAGACCCTTCATATTGTTGTTAGAAATGAAGTACTTTCAGCATGTTTCCCATCATATTTTGTTCCTTCTTTGCCCTCCTTAGCCAAATCCTTTAGACTTTACATCTAAAAAAAAATTCACCCTTCATGCCCAATGCACCTATCCTTCCCCCTTTATGTAACCTACCCTTCAAGATTTTATAAGTGACCCTTAAGTGTATGGTATTACCCTTAAAGAAATCAAACCATTCTCTTTTAGCCTCTATGAAGTAGACCCTTTAGACACTCATTTCCATAAAGTTGATCCTTTAAAGTCTTTCTGACAGACCCTTCAAGACCCTCCTAACCAGCCCTTCAACTTTTCCATATTTAACCCTTACACTCCCATTTAGCCTTATCTTGTAGGGAACATAACCTTTAGGTCTCTTGAAAATTACCATTTGGCATTTTAGAATATTTGAAATTACCCTATGAACTATTCCTTTGGAAATTCCGTCAGGACCCTTTAGTCATTTCTTCGAAACCTTTGTTTTGGGCCTTTTTATCTAATGCAAAATATCTAAAGGAATTATTCCAAAGGACAATTCCCTTTTAGAAATCCTAAACTTACCCTTCAAATTTTACCAAAATTACCCTTTGAGCATCTTGAAAAGGTCCCTTAGATATATGAAAGTACCCTTTGAGAATTTTTGGAAATGCCCTTCATCTTTTTCCTTTGAAAATTTTGTTTCATACCATTTATTTATTCCTCTATACCTTTTGTTTTGGGCCCCTTTTTTATACACAAATCCTCAAATAATTCTTGTAGGGTACTTACCCTTCAATCTCCCCCTAGACATACCCTTCAAACTTATGTCAAAGAATCCTCTGGTGTGGCCACTAATCCTTCAGAACTTCTATCTTTAACCCAATTTAATTCTAACATAGTACCCAATAGAATTCTACCCTTCCAGTTAGAGGCACATACCCTTCAAAACTTTTTAAGTGCCCCTTAATCATATGAAAATACCTCTTTGATACATCAAAAGTACCCCTTGGGGATTCTGAAGTAAAACCTTCTAGACTTGTGTCATGGACCAAAATGCCCTACAAAATTGACCCTTAAGATCAAAAGTACCCTTCAGGGAAATTGAAAAGGTCCTTTAACTATAAAGATTAACCCTCTGAAATTATTATTTTGAATCAATCACCATGATGATATATTTCCTTGGAGAAATTGTCATGGACATTTTGTCCAAAACAAGTCCCTAAAAGAAATAGTCCACTAGCATTGACCCAAACATATTTACCTCAATATTAATCTGAGTACTTTCAATTTTAACCATGTCTCACTTCTATCCAAAATAAGGTAAAATATTTCTTATTAACATCAGTAGAGACCCCTGCCAACCTAAGCTAACAAATTTCAATTGAAAGGGATGAGTAAATATTACACATTTATGTTGCATGAACTAGTATTTAATACATGATATTATATAGGTGATACATATCTATTACATACATCATTTACAATCAATATATCTTATGATCAAAGTATCCTTAACTCCTAGTAACACATAAGAGCCCCAATTTCTGTTTTAAAAGAGTATACAATAGACTGCAAGTAAGCTTGATATAATTCAATCACATTGGTATACATGTATACATAGTAGGTAGCATATTTAACAAAGCAAGTATAGACACATAACCATCATGTCCTCATCAAGGTCATCATGGGGAACTAATCCTCCCTCTTGATTCTCAATTAAGGATTCCATAAAGTTTAAGTACACTGTATTCAATGTAGAGGTATTCAAGAATAAATATCAAAATTAATCACAAATTTTGGATGTTATTGATTTAGTAGATGATTTTCAATGGATGATGAAATAACACTAGAAAAAAATCTATCTATCAAATAATTTCTAGGTTATAAACACCAAAGATTGCATGTCATTATCACCAAACAATAGGTCATGTCATGAATTGACCTTTTCAAAGATTTGTTTTATGTGGGTAGGATATCATAGGATGCATATTTATTTCATTATAATGGTGATACAATGGTTACATGCATCTCTAGAGATGATTTTCAAAGGTATTTATCTCTCACCATACTTGATGCCTAATTTGACAAACACAACCTAGTGTAGATCAAAAAGGGAATGAGCATCTAAGGAGCACTGCAATCATGACTACTACCCAATGAAACCATGACATGGAAAGGTAATAAGTTGAGTGGATCATTGTTGATCAATAAATTTAGAATGGGCATCTACATAGGTATGGATCTATTAAATAGATTATATAGTATGCCCATTATTTATTTTATAGACCTAGATTGGGTACCCATGCTCTATATGATGTTATCACATGATGTTGCTTATGCCCTAGGAGAGATAATTAGTTTCAGGCTAAGGGAACAAATTTTGCACAAGGATATATGTCCTACCCTTATAGGGGATTTATATATCATGTCTTATCTAGTTGACATGGTCATGGGTATGTGTTATAAATACCTAGGTCATTTATGGTCCCCAACCATAAACTATATTAAGAATAGAGTATGTGACCATTAACCATTCATGCACATTTATTCCTACCAGAGGCACATGGTCAGAATCTATGAGGATGCATATCCCCATATATGGCAAGATATTTATGGCTCCCTAATATGACATATTATAGGGAACATTGTTAAGAAATCGATTGGGAAGGGTGATTACATCTTGTATCTAGACATAATAGTTATTTTGAATTGGGGAAATAAGGTGGAGCCCTTATATATTCCCTAGAACAAACCTAATAAGCTAGTAGAGAAAGAGATAACTTTCCATTCATGGAACAGTACATAGGAAGACTTGGCAAGACAAAAGAAGGCTTTCTTCTTTGGGAGTTTTATCACCATTATCAAGATAACATACACCATGAAGAGTCATCTTGGTGATGTTTTAGCCAAGAGGGACCGATATGGTTTTCGCAAAATTCCATGTAGAGATTGGGACCCCTACGGGTGCATCCAACAACACATTTTTAGATACAACATCCCCTATTTCCACCAACCACATTTTTACAATTTTCTCTTTTTGAATCCTATAACTAATGAAGAAGTATTAGAGAAGGAAAAGATAGTTGGTTTAGAAGATCATATAAAGATGAACCAAGTAGATCCCACCATCACCCCCAAGGAATTAGATAAATTAAAATCCCTTTTTAAAGGGTGGAAACAATTAGACTTCTATAACAAGTAGTTTTATGAGAAAGGAGCCTCTTCTTCTTAAGGACCCCCATTAGAATTGAGGCTGAGGACAATCAATCAAGAGATCAATATTATATAAGCAAGTGTAGGAAGAGGAAGAGCTAAAAGAGACCCCATTAGTTTGGACTCTAATGTAGAGGATAGATAGGGTGATACGACCACATTATTTTACATAACTACCCCCAGTATGTCTCATGTTTCATCAATTGGGGTAGTCACTACACAAACAATAGTCCCTTCTTCCATTGACTCTCTTACTCTAAGAAAGGATCCCTTGGTTATGTTAGGAAACCAAGGACCCCCAAAAGTATCCTAACAAGAAAGGTATCCATAGGTTTGCTTATTCCACCTCCCAACTTACAATCACAAGAGATGAAATAACCATTAAATATTGGGAAAAGGACTTAGATGACGAGACTAAATTAGAGGAATAAAAGGCTTTAAGTCTTTAGGGTACCCTTATTGAGCTATAGATTCAAGGTACCTCACCCCTCCCTTCCTTTTTTAGCCTTAATTTCTATTTTTGATGCACCCATCTCCTCTATAAAATTATCCTCCACCTCATCTACTCTTTCCATTGATCCCTCCACAACCTCCTTTACATATTTCACCATAACCATCCCTTATGTGCCTATTGGTACTACTTTTGTGAGACTTTATAAGAATAAGAAAGCATCGAAGAAAGTCTAGACCACATTGGGCACACCCCAATTACACATTCAATCCACATAACTCTCCCTTCCAATCCCCACTTCCACTTCTACTAAGGAAACCATTGTAACTAGCACAAGTAAGGGAAGGAAGGCCAAGCCACACATTATGGTAGTCCATCCACTTCCTCAAATTAGAGTAGACTAGTCCAAGATTATATGTCCTTCCTTGTTAGATGTATTGACAAAGGTTTCCAAGAATTAGAGGATAGAAGAGAAGGGGGAGCTAGAATAGGAATTTGTCACCACAAACTCCATTACACCTAGCAATATCCCACCCTGGGCCATAAAATTAAGGCTAAAAGCTTTGCAAAGTCCCACTTACAAGATAAATGAGTTACCTTCAATAACTACCTTTTTTTATAATCCCATTGGATCCATCTATAGGGTCAAGAAGAGGAATCTTGAAGATGACCAAGGAACTAGCATCATCCTTGAATAATAATAGCCAATGTTCTCCCTCACAAAGAGGAAGAATAGGTAGCCATGAAAATTTGTGTATAAGGAAAATCTATCAGGCCTCACTCAATCACATTAATATGTAGTAGTAGTTATCCATAAAGGTACATAATTATCTCATGAAAATTTAGAAGCATAAGTACAAGAAATATGGGCATAGGTTGAGTAGCTAAAATAATAGTCAAGTATTGTGCATGTTCTTAAAAGTATAAAATTTGAGGTAAGGGAGGTTTCCTCAAAATGCTACCACTCCTTGGAGGACATCAAATTCATGAAGGCTGAGATGGCACCTTAGATAAGCCTGTGCCATCAAATTTCCATCTCCATATCCCAGTCTAACACAAGGCTCAAAATATTAATTGCCTATATAGGTAACTCACTATATAGTCACCTTGCTCTAATGACTACATTTGAGGCATCTAATACGTTGAATCTAGTAGTTAGTATACATGAGGAAGTCAAAGAGTGGTTGAAGGTGGTTTCAGCCATGGTTTTGGACTACCAAAAATATGAGGCCAAACTCCTTCAAATTTTAAATGATTTGAATTTATTTAAAGTAAAAGATTCTACAAACAAGTTAATTAGTAGAATAAATTTTGATAACATGGAGCAAGAGGTGACAGACAATTTCAAGGGAAGAATTCAAGGATTGGTGGTGGAGAGTATTTAAGTAGAGTTAAGTATGGTAAGAAGGAAGGTGATAGAGGTGGATATCTTTAGAATTAAGTTTTAACTTACTAAAGGTGAACATGCAAGACTCCTCAGACAAACAAAGAGACTCCACTAACCTTCACATCTTAACTTAGACATCATTTGATAGTAGCACGAGGAAAAATATAAATTTTACAAGGATAAAAAATAAAATAAGTGGGTTTCTATTAGTGGAACCACATATTTAGCTTCTACTCCAACTAAAACCCATGCAACACTCCAACCAACGTAGCCCTAGCTTGGTATATGCCTCAATTTTGTAATAGTTCTTATTTTATCTTCCCCTATAAAAATTAACTTATTATTTTGTATATGCACATGTTGCATTATATTTTAAAGTTAATTATTTGTATTTATAACTCCCATTTGGTTTTGGACTATGGTTACAACTACATGTTCTAACCTCTTTATGTAAACATCATGCAAAGACTTGGAGGATGAGGTAACCCCTCCCCAATATTTATAAATATATTGTACCACTCTGACTCTTTCTTTTGGTGAGATAATTTTGGAATATATAGAAGTGATCCATTAATGCTCATTAGGCATGGTATTGTGAGTATTTTCTTTCTAATTCTATGTAATTAGTGTTTATTTTTATGGGTGTTTGTTTCAATAATCTTTAACTGTGTTAAAGTTGTGAATAGATTCTTGATTGTTTTGATTAGTATATTGATCCTATATATGAAAATAGTTGTTAAATATTAGTGAATATATTGATTAAAATAACCAAGTTAAAGATTGAATCATATTTTTGGAATGTGTATTAGTGTTTTATTGGTATAGGTTTTCAAGTGTGTGCTAAAACTACCTTTAATAACTTTACTCGAGCCATAATATCCTCTTAAAAGGTGTGCAACCATTGCCCTGAATGGAGAAACCTTTGTATGAGGCTAGTGAACTTCCTATACTTTTGTTCCTTAGATTTCATAGTCATATCTATTTGCATGTGTGCATTTGTTGCTAGCAATAGGTACTAGTTTTGAGAAAACATAGGTCTATCTAGAAGCCATCCATAAAAGTGATTTTTTAAGAACTACATAAATTTATTTTTTGCCTTACCTTACCCTCCTTTTTGTGTTTTTTATAAAAACCTACCCACCTTAAATTAGAATCCAACCACCCATCCTACTCACCTAGGAGGCCATCTTTTGTAGAAATCACAACTTCATCCAAAAACCTTTTCAACAACCTTCATACTTTACTACTATTCCATCAATAGGTTGAACAAACCACATACATAAAACTCATGCCCTAGAGTGGAGTTTACCTCCATTGATATCTTAAAATATTAGATGTTACCTCATCAACTATGGTGTGCATAAAATTTGTATCAAGAGTTAGATAGGACTAGAAGGGGGGTCCTAATTTATTCCCTATAACGGAGGTTAGCCCTTGCATATAGTTTCATTGGAGTCACTTAGGAGAGTGACAAGATCTAATTCCTAGACTAGTTTATTAGTATCACCCTTAACAAGCCATAAAATACCTATATATGTGCCATTAGTTCCAATTCAAAGCAACCCACTTATACTAAGGTAACCTTCACCTGTAAGAAACTTTTTTCTTTCTAATCAATCAATGGCCTAGCAATAGCCTTGGCTAGTTAGATCTATAATTTCCATCTTAAGGGATGTACATGAGCTCCCCCAAAACCCTAAAAAATACCTATCAACCTTCACTCCTTCAGGAGTATGGACAATATAAGAGCATATTAATGTCTTTAAATCTACACTAAAATTGATGAATTTAGTAGAAGAAGATGTTGCATGTCAATTATTTTTGTTTACTTGGATGGATGCAGCTTATGATTGGTATTTAAATTTAATGGAAAATTCCATAACCTATTGGGTGTAGTGCCAAACAACTTTTCTTACATAGTTTGGACATGTCACTAATATGGGGATAGTATATCATCACTTCACCAACATCAAATGGGAACCCAATGAACCAATTGATGCCTTCAATGCAAGGTGGCAAAAGATGTACACTTGGATGACCCTAGACTATAGACCATAACTAGCATTGGCATTAAATATGTACAAGAATGCCTTAGACCCTATCACTATAGTATTCTTGAGAAGGGTTGTTGATACCAATACTCTAGCATTAATGTTCAAGGAAGAAATCAATATTGATAAAAAAATCAATCCCCAAACACCTATGATACATAATATAAACAATGGGTTCCCTGTGCTCAATCCAATATCATATGTGAAGAAGAATGTGCCTACATATAATTATAATTAGTTATATGCACAACCCCCACTAAACACACAACATAATTGAATCTCAGTTACCTGAACACTCATGTGACAAATAATGGTTGCTATCACAATTAGTAAGAAATTACCCCTATAGTTTTTTTACAAAGTACAAATTATACAAAGTCTAAATTGGACTATATCTAAAAGATGGTTCATAAATTGAGTAATGACTTTTTGAATTGTAGAAAAAATTGGGTAATACCAATACCTAGATGAGTAACCATAACACTAGGTTTTCAAGATATAATCAACCCTTGAACTGACATACAAACAATTACAAATATCCTAACAAACTCCCAAAAATTAACATCATTGAAACAACTCTCCCTAATTGGTACAGAATATGCAATATACCTAAACATATTGAGCTTGATTGTGTTGAATTTTTTACAACATTCAAAATATTTTAGAGAGAAGTGACTAAGTAGGATCAAATGAATAATCTACTAGAATTTCATCAAGATCCAAGACCTCCCAGCACAGTCATGTTCTTTGAGACTCATGAATTTCCCTTCCCAAAAGAAGATGACAATGAACTAGAGGATAATTTAGAAGAATTATAGGCTTTCTAGTAGTTCTAGAGGGGTGCATATAATTTTAGGGATAAACAACCTCTAACCACCTCAACTCTTTTAAATACTACAAAATTCCACCTAACCCTAAGGTAAACAACAATTCACCTCCTCTAAAAGGGATTGATCTACTATCAAGCAAGGAAGAATCAAGAAAAAACTAGAGGATACAACATCGTAGAAGATATGAAGAAGATCAAGGCCAATATTACACTTCACCAATTTACCCAAGGCACTAAACAAAAAGAGTTATTATAGAGGTTTATCACTAGAAAAGCAATTATGGAGAAGACTAAGAAAACTTCAAAAAAAACAAAGGAAGCAAAATTTGCTGACACAAATGTCATACACAAGACTAAACCCAAGGTACCACCCTTCTTGCTAACTATAAGGGAATTTGGTAAGAATATACATAATTGTTTGGTAGATTCAAGGGCATTTACTACTATTATTCCTACTTCTATATGTAAAAAACTTAGCCTTACTCCCACTCCTTCAAAGATATTTATTTCACAGCTAGACAAAATGGTGGTACCCATGGTGGGAGAGCTTAACAATGTGCATATTCAAGTAGCATCAAAACCAAGAGTCCAGATGAATATCAATATCTTGGTAGTGGACATACCAAAAGGCTATGGATTATTACTGAGTAGGGACTAGTCTAAAATGCTTAATAGATACCTTTTCATAGATTTTTCACACATTTGGTTATTGTGGAGAAGGGTTGTAAATCAAATTTGAATCGATAGGGAGCCCAAAATGAAATATCTCATCATTGAACACAATTTCAAGAATAAAGAGGTGAAGTATGATTCTCCCTTATTGGGCATCTACACTTTTACCATGCATAGTTCATTACAAAACACAGCACCTGAAGGATCAAACTAATTGTAGATGATGTATTTTAATGGAGATAAATCCAAATAGGGATCAAGAGTGGGAATTAAGCTAAATGAATCTTAGGGAAAGAAGTTTTTGGTTGTTTATAGGTTATAGTTTCTATGTATAAATAATATATTTGAGTATAAGGCTCTAATCGTAGGCTTACAATTCATGCTAAAAAATAGGGTAAAATAAATTAAGGTATTTGGGGACTCAGAGCTAGTAGTCCACCAAATAATAAATAAATACCAATGTGAACTATCTTATTTAAAGAAGTATAAGCACAAAGCATGCTATATAATCAAGAGCTTTGAATATTTCAACATAATAGCACTCCCTAGAGAGAAAAATCATGCCACTAATTCACTGTCTACTATTGTTGCCAATTTGGAGCATTGTAAGAATATGAGGTAAAGTAATTTTCTATTGATATAATTCCCATTCCATATCTTCTAGATAATTTGGATAACTTTCAAGTTTTTGAGGATGACCAATAAATTATCTAGTTCTTGACTAATTTAGGAGACTTTGAGTCCAAAATCATAGATGACAGAGACATTAGTCACCAAGAAGATATAGATAAAGAATGCATTCTCCAGCTCAAGGAAAACTAAATACCAACTGGTTTAATCTCTTTGGAGAGGCCATTTGACTTATATCTATGGGGACAATAAATTCAATAGCCCAAGGTTAATGAATTTGATTTTAAGAAAGAAATGTTAGGGGATGAACATAACCCACATTATGTAAACCTTGGTTTGAGCTACATTTTAGAGAAGAGACAAGAAATTAATGATCTAATTACTCAATACAAGGACATCATCACTTGGACATATGAGGAATTAAAATTATATGATCCATAAGCCATCACACATATAATCCCCCTAAAACTGGATCATAAACCATTTAGATAGAGATAGAGGCTGATTAATCCTATCCTCAAACCCCTCATTTCGAAGGAAGTGGAAAAGTTACTAAGCACTAAAATCATCTTTCCAATCTGGCATTCCACTTGGGTGGCTAATTTGGTCCCAATAAATAATAAGAGAGGTGAAATTAGACTCTATATAGACTTTAATAATTTAAACAAAGCCTCAAAAAAGGACAATTATCCCCTACATTCTCTAGATGAAGTCATAAAAACATTAAGTGACTCTAAAATGATCTCCCTCCTAGATGGATTTTTAGGCTACAGTCAGGTATTAGTTCCCTAAAGATTAGATGAAGATAACATTTACTAGGAAATAGGTAATGTATGCATATAAAAGGATGTCATTTGGCCTTATCAATGTAGGGGCTACCTTCCAATGCTCCATAAACAATGCCTTCAAAGGGTTAATAGGGAAGTGCATAATTATTTACATGGATGATCTGATAGTATTTTAAAAGAATTGAAAAGATCATGTAAGCCACCTATAGTCTATATTTGAGTCGTGTAATAAATTTGGTGTTTCATTAAACTCAAAAAATAGTATATTTAATATTACTGAAGGTAAGTTGTTTAGACGCATCATCACAAAGGATGGAATTACTATTGATCTAGATAGGGTGCAAGTGATTTTGAAGATTTATCCCCCAATATAAAAAGGAATTAAATTCATTTTTTAGGAAAATTAACTTCTAAGGAAGTTCATTTTAGGATTCATAAAAATTTTCAAGCCCCTAAATGCCATGCTCAAAAAAAAGCTAAGATAGAGTGGACCCTCGAGGCTAAAAGGTATTTTTAGGATATAAAATATGTTATATCACAAGTTCTAATTTTAATTAGTCCTAAATTTACAAATGATTTCTATCTATACTCCTTCAATTTAGAACATATGATTACTGCAATTATCACTTAGAAGAAGGATGAGACAAAACATCCTATCACTTTTATGAGCACTAATTTGAAAGATGCTGAGCTTCAATACTCTATGATTGACAAATATATACTTTCCCTTGTCAAAGTTGTCAATAAATTTTGACATTATGTCTTTAAGAATAAAACCATTGCTATTGTACTTGATCATGCTCTCAGGCTCACCTTATCACAAAATGAGATGGGAGAGCATTAAGGAAAATGGATGGCCAAGCTCCAAGAGTTTGAAATAGAGATATAACCTACAAAGATTGTTATATGACAAGGCATTATTTATCTTATAACTAAGTTGGATCCCAATATCACCATCAAAGAGGTATGTCAAGCCGAGGTATTTAAAGGTAAATGTTAGACATATATAATTTAGTACTTACTAATAAGAACATGTCCTCTAGAATATAATAGAGAAATAAAAAGAGATTTGAGGCTTAAGGCTACTCAATACATGATTAAAAATAGAATCCTCTATAGAAGAAATTATGAAGGAGTCTGTCTCATATGTTTGGCTAAAGATGAAGCTATAGAGATCCTAAAGAATTTGCATCAAAATATAGGAAGTGGCCATCCTTCAGGGAACACTATGGCTCACAAGATCCTAAGGTTGGGCTATTATTGGCTAATAATTTTCAAATATGGTCACACACACATTAGAACCTACCATGAATGTCAAATTTTGGCTAAAAGATAAGTACATCCAGCCATGCTACTACAACCAATTATCGAAGGAAGGCCATTTTCCAAATGGGGTTTAGAATTCATTAGCATGATCAATTCAAATTCTTTAATTGGACATAAATTTTTACTCATATCCATAGACTATTGCACCAGATGGACCAAATATATCACTAAAAAACATTTTAGAGCACAAGATGTAGTTTATTTTTTGGAAGAACATATAATAACTCAGCTTGGCACACCCACTGCTCTAGTCTCTAACAATAGACCTACATTCATGTCAGTGGAGTTTACTGAGTGGGCATATGAAAATCAAATCATCATCAAGTTAGCTTCAAACCATTACCCTCAATGAAATAGGTTAGTAGAGTCAATGAATAAAAATCTGATTGATGCAATCAAGAAATCTGTAGGAGACAAGCCTAGAAAATGGTACAATTTATTAAAGTATACTCTTTGGGAAGACTAGATAAGGCACAAGCAATCTCTTAATGCCTCACCTTTTTTTTTGGTGTATGGACGTAGATCTATCTTCCCTATCACATTGAAGCTTCCCACTTATCAGTTTATTTAAGACTACATGGATCCTAGTGATAAACATGAGTCTAGATTGTTGGATATAATTGAGATGGAAGATTCCAAGAATGAGATATTGCAAACATGCAACAAACATCAAGGCTTGGTCAAATGATGCTTCAATAAGAGGGTGAAAGTCAAAGCATTTAGGATTTTAGACCTAGTTCTACTGTGGGATAATTCCCATGAAAAAAGAGGACAACATGACAAATTTGCCCCATTATGGATCAAACCTTATCAAATCTCAAAAATCATAGGTGATAACACATTCTGACTAAAAGACCTTCAAGTCAATGAGCTGACATATCTGGTAAATGGATAATTTTTGAAGCATCACTTTAAGGTTATTCCATCTATAGATATTACTAATTAAGGATGATCAAGATAATTTTTAGATTAGGAATATATTATATTTATTGCTTTCTAGACTAGTCTTTCATCCTTTTAGTTTTTGTTTCCTAGATTAGATTTTGGCGTTTTCTTAGATTAGTTATTTTGTGTTTTCTCATATGACCAAAATTGTGTTTATTCTACTATGACCAATTTTAAATTTAGACTAACCATGCTCACAACTAGTGAAAAGAGGGAATTAGAAGTTGTGGCATTTTAGACTAGCTCATAAGTGGGTCTATCCTTGATTTTCTTTGGGTATTGGGACAAAGGTAAGTAATCATGCATTATTTTGAATGATGTCACAATTGAATACCTTTACTAGGCATGTGGAAGTTACTCTTAGAGTGTTTTATGTGAATTTAGAAGTTTTTCCTATTTCAATGGATCAAATGCACTTATCACCTAAAACCTATTAGAAATGATAATTCTAGGTCTAGATTTGGTTGGTGGGGATATCCTAGTAAATATTTTTCTTGCAATTTTACCAACTCACTAGGGTTCCATTTCTTCTCCTATATATAAAACAAAAATAATGATGATCTCAAAGAGCAAAAAACAAATCTTAAAAAAAGGGCTTGCATGATGAAATAAGATCAATGTACCATGCATCATGATCAATTAAAGGGGAAATAATGAACTGAGAAGAAAAGGAGATAAAGGTACCTCTATTGAGGCTATGGATGCCTAGCTAGTAGTAGAGCAATGCTTGAGCCTCCCTTATTTCTTTTAATTATAAATAGATACTAAAATAAGACCTACAACCACATCAAAACCTTAGAAAGACTCATAGAGGTTAAATGAATCTCACTTTTTGACACACATAGATCCAAGAAATTTGAAAGCAAGTATATCATGTAAATCTACTTATGAGTCTATTTCATGTTTCTAATTAAAATATTCTTCCATGGCACACTTTAATATTGATTCATGATTGTAAGCCAGAGTTTTAGGTTCTTGAACACTTAGGAGTATTCCCCTTATGAGTCACCATTTGTTGCACCCAATATCCCCTCTTTCCATAGGAAATGGGGACCTACCTTTTCACTAAATATGGTCTTTGATTTTGGTATGGTAGCATTGACACTATATATCTTTATTGACTTAGATTTACCTTTCTAATCTTTTTGAAGTAAACCATTTAGGTCTATGTCATGGACAAATGTCTCATGAAGTAGACCCTTCAGATTGCTATCATAAATGAAGTACCTTCAGCATGTTTCCCTTCATATTTTTTTCCTTCTTTGCCCTTCTTAGCCAAGTCCTTCAGACATTTCATCTAAAATAATTTTCACCCTTCATGCCTAATACACCTATCCTTCCCTCTTTATGTAACCTACCCTTCAGGATTTTGGTAGTAACCCCTAAGTGTATGGAAATACCCTTTCAAATATCAAACTAGTCCTTTTTAGCCTCTATGAAGTAAACCCTTTAGATACTCATTGCCACAAAGTTGATCCTTCAAGTCTTTCCCATAGACCCTTCAAGACCCTCCTAGTCAGCCCTTCAGCCTTTCCATATTTGACCTTTCCACTCCCCTTTGGTCTTATCTTGTAGGGAACATACCCCTCAAGTCTCTTGAAAATTACCATTTGGCATTTTGGAACATTTAGAATTACCCTTTATAACTTCCTCTGGGACCCTTTGGTCATTTCTTCAAAACTTTTGTTTTGGGCCTTTTTGTTTGATGTAAAATCTTTAAAGGAATTCTTTCAAATGACACTTCCCTTTCATAACTCCTGAACCTACCATTCAAATTTTTCTAAATCTACCCTTTAGATGTCTTGAAAAGGTCCCTTAGATGTATGGAAGTACCCTTTAGGAATTTTTAGAAATTCCCTTCATTTTTTTCCTTCAAAAATTTTATTTCATACCCTTTCCTTATTCCTTTAGACTTTTTTTTTGGGCATTTTATCTGATACACAAATCCCAAAAAAAATTATTGTAGGGTACCTACACTTTGATCTCCCCCTAGACATACCCTTTGGACTTATGTCAAATTACCCTTTGATGTGGCCACTAACCCATCAGAACCCTTTCTTAGAACTTCTATCTTTAGCTCAATTTATTCTAAACATGGTACCTGAGAGAATTCTAACATCTGAGCTAGAGGCACATACCCTTCAAAACGTTTTAAGCCCCCCCCCCCTTAATCATATGAAAATACCCCTTTAGGATATCAAAATTACCCTTCACATATTATGAAATAGACCCTTTAGGACTTGTGTCATGGACCAAAATTCCCTATGAAATGGACCTTTCAGATCAAAAGTACCCTTTGGTTAAATTTAAAAGGTCCTTTAAATATGAATATTAACCCTTTGAAATTAGTTTTTCATATCCCTCTCCATGATGACATATTTCCTCAAAGAGATTATCATAGACATTTTATCTAAAATAAATAATTCATCGAAATTGACCCAAACATATTTCCCTTGATATTAATCTAAGTACTTTCACTTTTAACCATGTCTAACTTCTATCCAAAGTAAGGTAAAATATTTCCTATTAACATTAGTAGAGACCCCCACCAACCTGAGCTAAAAACTTTGAATTGAAAGGGCTAAGTAAATATTGCATATTTATGTTACATGAATTCGTATTTAATGAAATATATTATATAAGAAATATGTATCCATTAGAGTCATCATTTTTACTCAAGTTATATTATGATCAAAGTATCCTTGACTCCCAACAACACATAACAGCCCCAGTTTTTATTTCAAAATAACATACAACAAACTACATGTAAGCTAGAGCTAAGTCAATCATATTGGTATATAGGTATACGTAGTAGGTAGCATATTGAATAAAGAAATCATGAACACATAACCATTGCATCCTCATCAAGGTCATCTCATGGAACTAATACTCCCTCTTCACTCTTAATTAAGGATTCCATAGAGTTCAAGGACATTGTATTCAATGCAAAGGTATTTGAGAACAAATATCAAAATTACTCATAGATTTTGGATGTTATCAATTTAATAGATGATTATTCAGTTGATAATGAAACAACACTAGTAAACAAATTATTTTTCAAAGAATTATTGGCTTACAAATGCCAAAGGTTACATTTTACTACCACAAAACTAGAGGTCATGCCATGCATTGACTTTCTCAAGGCTATTTTTTGTGGGCAAGATATCATAAGATGCATATTTATTTCATTATCATGGTGATATAATGGTTGCATACATCTTTAGATATTATTTTCAAAGGTATTTGTCTCTCATCATACTTGGTGCCTACTTTGACAAGCACACCCTCATGTAGTTCAAAAAGGAAATGAGCCTCTAAGGAGCACTATAATCATGGATACTACCCAATGAAATCATGACATGGAAAGGTAAGAATCTAAGTGGATCATTATCTATAAATAAATTAAAAATGGGCATCTGCATAGGTATGGCTCTATTAAACAAATTGTATGGTATGCCCACTTTTCATTTCATAAACCTAGATTGGGTACCCTTGCTCTATATGATGTTATTTATGCCCTGGGAGAGATAATTAGTTTTAGGTTAAGGGAACAAACTTTTCTCAAGGATAGATATCCTACCCTTAAAAGGGATTTCTATATGATGTCATATCTAGTTCACATGGTCATGGGTATATGTTATGAGGACCTAGGCCATTTATGGTCCCTAACCACTGACTACATTAAGAATATAATATGCAACCATTACCCATTCATGCACATTTTGCCTACCAGAGGCACATGGTCAAAATTTTTGAGGATGTATAACCCCAAATATAATAAGCTATCTATGTCTCCCTAATACCATGTATTGGAAGGAACATTATGAACAACTTGATTAGGAAGGGTGATTACTTCCTGTATCTAGACATCACACTTATTTTGATTTGGGGCAATAAGGTGAAACCCCTATGTCTTCCTAAGCATATACTTGATAAACTTGTAGAGCAAGAGATAGATTTCTAGCTTTGGAATAATACAAAGGAAGACTTGGTAAGACAAAAAAGGGCTTTCTTCATTGGGAGTATTATCACCACTGGTAGGATAACATACACCATGAGGAGGCATCTTAGTGATGTTACATCCAAGTGGAACTGATATGGTTTCACCATAATTACACACAGAGATTGGAACCCCCACAAGTGTATCTAATAGCACATTCGTAAATACAACATCCCTTATTGCCACTAACCATATTATTATAATTTTCTCTTTTTGAATATTGTAACTGATGAGGAACTATTAGAGAGGGAAAATATAACTAGTTTACATGAAGATCATTTAAGGATGATTCAAATACAGCCCACCATCACCACCAAGGAACTGGATAAATGTAGAGCCCTTTTTAAATGATAGAAACCTTTAGACATCTAGAGTGGGTAGTATTATGAGTAAGGAGACTTTTATTCTCAAGGAACCCCCTTGGAATTAAGGTTTAAGATATTTAAGAAAGATCTTGAGATTATAGAATCAAGAGTATGAAGAGGAAGAGTTGAAGGAGACCCCATTAGTTTTCACTCTAATGAAGAGGATAGGTAGGGTGATAGTACCACTTTAATTTTCATAAATACCCATAATATGTCTCATGTTTCATCAATTGAGGTAGCCACTACACATGAAATAGTCCTTTCTTCCATTGACTCTCCTACTCAAAGGAAGGTTCCCTTGGTTTATGTTAGGAAACTAAAGACCCCCAGAGGTAGCCCAACAACACAGGTATCCATAGGCTTGATTATGCCACCCCCTAGCTTGAAATCACAAGGAGATGAAGCAACCATTTAAGACTAGGTAGAAGACTTAGATGAGGAGGATAATTAGAGGAATTAAAGGCTCTTAGTCTTCAAGGTACCCCCATTAAACTAAAAATTTAAGGTACTTTATCCCTTGTTTTATTTTAGCCTCAATTTATATTATTGATGTACCCATCTCCTCTATATAAGTCCCCTCCACCTCATCCACTCCTTTTATTGAGCCCTCCACAACCTCCTTTACATATTCACCCATAACCATCCCATTTGTGCCTAATTTTACTACTATTTTGAGACTTTTTAGGAAGAATAAAGCATCCAAGAAGGTGCAAACCACTTTGTCCACACCACAATTACACATTTAATCCATACAACTCTCCCTTTCAGTCCCCATTTAAACTTATACTAAGAAAACCATTGTAACTAGGACAATCATGGGAAGGAAAGGCCAAGCCACACATTGTGGTAGTCCATCCACTTCCTCAAATTGGAGGAGTGGATTGGTCCAAGATTATATGGCCTTCCTTATTGGATGTATTGACAAAGGCAACCAAGAAGTAGAGGATAGAAGAGAAGGGGGAGTCAGAATAGGAAGTTGTCATCACAACCTCTAATACACCTAGAAATATTCCACCTTGGGCTATGGAATTAAGGCAAAAATCTTTGAAAATTCCTAGTTATAAGATCTTTTATAACTACCTTATTCTATCCTCCCACTAGCTCCATCCAAAGGGCCAAGAAGAGGAAGCTTGAAGATGATGAAAGAACTAGTGTCATCCTTAAAGAATGACAACTAGTGTTCTCCCTCATAAAGAGGTAGAATAGGTAGCCAAAAAAATCTGTGTATGAGTAAAATCTCTCAGACCTAGCTTAATCACACAAGGATATAGTAGTAGCTATCCATGAAGGGACATAATGGCTCATCAGGGACTAGAAGTAGAAGTGCAAGAAGTACGGGCATAGGATGAGAAACTAAAATAATATTCAAGTATCATGTATGTTCTTATAAGTATGTAAGTTAATTTAAAGGAATCCACTTTAAATTGCTACCATTCCCTAGAGGCCATCAAATTCATGAAGGTTGAGATGGCACCTCATACAAGCCTAGCCAGTCAACTTTTTGCCTACCTAGCCTAGGATAACACGAGGCTCGAAATGTTAGTTTCATATATAGGTAAATCACTATATAGTCACCTTGAACAAATGACTACATTTGAGGCATATAATGCCCTAAATATGGTATTCATTAGACATGAGGAGGTCAAGGAGTGGTTGATGGTAGTTAAAACCATGATTCTAAACTACTAGGCACATGAGACCCAACTCCATCAAATTTTGAATGATTTGAATTTATTTAAAGTAAAATATTATATAGGAAAGTTAACTAGTAGAATCAATTTTGATAACATGGTCCAAGAGGCAACATATAGTTTCAAGGGAAGCATTTGACACTTGGCAGTGGAGAGTATTAAAGTAGAGTTAAGTAAGGTAAGAAGGAAGGTGACTTAGGTGAAGATCTTTATAAGTAATTTTCAACTTACTAAAGGTGAACATTCAAGACTCCGTGGAAAAACAAAGAGACTCCACTGACCTTCACTACTTAACTTAGACATCATTCAATAGTATCATGAGGTAGCATATAAAGTTTACAAGGATAAAAAAATCAAAGAAGAAGTGGGTTTCTATTAGTGGAACCACATCTTCAGCTTCTACTCCAACTAAAATCCATGCATCACTCTAGTCAATGTATCCCTATCTTGGCATATGCCTCAATTTTATAAAAATTCTTATTTTACCTTCCTTTGTAAAAATTGACTTATTCTTTTGTACATGCACACGTTGCATTCTATTGTAAAGTCAGTTCTTTTTATTTATAACTCCCATTTGGTTTTCGACTATAGTTAGAACTACATGCTCTAACCACTTCATGTAAATGTCATGCAAATACTTTGAGGATGAGGCAACCCCTACCCAAGATCTATAAATAAATTATACCACCCTAACTCTTTCTTTTGGTGAGAGAATTTTAGAATATAGAGTAGTAATCTATTTTTGGTCATCAGGTATAATATTCTAAGTATATTTCAATTTTTGTGTAATTAGTGTTTATTTTTATGTGTTTATTTCAATTATATTTAAGTGCGCTAAAGCTGTAAATATATTTTTGATTGTTTTGATTAGTATACCGATCTTATATGTGAAAATAGATATTAAATATTGGTGAATATATTGATTAAAATAACCAAGTTAAATATTGAATCATATTTTTGGAATGTGTATTGGTGTTTTCTTGGTATAGTTTTCTGAGTGTATGCTAAAGCTACCTCTGATAATTCACTTTGCCTAAGCCATAATATCCTTTTAAAGGGTGTGAAACAACTACCCTAAATGGAGAAACCTTTGTCTAAGGCTAGTGAACTTCTTATACTTTTATTCCTTAGACTCTATAGCGATATATTTTTACATGTGTGCATTTGTTGCTAGAAATAGGTATTGGTTTTGAGAAAACATAGGTCTATCTAGAAGCCATCCACAGAAGTGATTGTTTAAGAACCACATAAATTTATTTTATACCTTACCTTACCCTCCCTTTTATGTTTTTTATAAGAATTTACCCACCTTAAATTAGAAACTAGCCACCCTTCCAATTCACTTAGGAGACCATATTTTATAGGAATCACACCTTTGTCCAAAAACCCTATCAGCAACCTGCATACTTTATCACTTCCATCAATAGGTTGAACAAACTACATACATGAAATTCGTGCCCTGGAGTGGATTTTACCTCCATTGAGATCCTAAAATTTTATAGTTACCTCATCAACTATGGTGTTCATAAAACCCACATGAACACACTCTTTCAAAAATTTGGCCTAAAATGGAAGCTTATGTTTAATGGCTTTTCATAGTAGCCTAACCCAGGGGGATTTTGATTAGTTTTATATTCTTTCAAATGGTTCTTTATCAAATTAAAAAGAACATGAAGATGTATTTCTATCAAATTTTCATTATACCTTACCTAAGTTACCATTGGAACATTTTAAAGCATTGACACAAATGTAAAATAAGTCTATACAAGACTATGGATGCTTTATATTCCTTAAATTATACACCCTCATATTTGGAAGCATAATTTATATCTACTAGATGTCTTATTTATCCACTTAGATAAAGATTATTGCATAATCCTTTTTCTTAATTTTAAACCTTATATCAGGATGTACACAAATATACATTTACTCGAATGAGTACTCAAACTAAGTTGACAATGTCTTCACTGAAAACTATGCATGATGACAATCATGTTTCTAAGGAAAATAAACAAAATAAAAAATATCATGAACTAATTTAAACATATTTTGCATAACTAAGAGTATATTTCAAGGAACAAATGATAAAGGTGTTGAACATAGGAAAAGAATATGCTTACAAAGTATCTCCCATAGATAGACCATATACCTCTACCTATTGACAACTTCTTCAATTTGATTGGTACCATGATAGACCACATGATATATTATGCATACTATTGGATAAATGAATGATAACACTTCCTCATAATTTACATTATCCACCACACTTATTTGAAAATGTAGAATGGAAAAACTTTTACACTTATCATGGTATTAATGGACACTAAGATAATGAGTGTTTTGCTCTTGATCAAAAGCTTACATAGTTAACCAATTAAGGAATTATTGTATATTAAAATTACATATCTAGACCTATTTCGCATACTTCTCCTAAAATCTCATCTAATAGGGTTTATCCATCCCATGCTATTAATTTTGAGGAACACATGGTCCATCAACCTTTGCAGAAGATGAGCACTAATAGAAGTCCATCTCCTAATATACTCTCTACCAGGAGTGATCCTACCAAGGAACCATTGGTTAATTATGTCCTAAATAGAGGGACATTTTCAAGGGATTTACCTACTTAATAAATATGGGTACCTAAAAAAATACATATAAATTCCTAGGATATTTCTATAGGTACTTCAAAATCAATGACAAAAGTAAAACCAATATTTACATTACCATATGATAATTAAAGTCAAGATTTATTCTTTCCATGTGGATCTAATTGCATATGGAGATTAATTCATTACCACTAAATTTGAAGTTTCATTAAATTTAATTATTTTATACTACACACCATATTCAAACATCTAAAACACTTAAACATGTTTCTACTATTGTTATTCCAAAGAAATCACATATCACACAAAAATGGGTTTGAAAAACCCCTATTCCTTTTATTACTATTTCATGACCTTAGATTCCTACTATAAATATACAAAGCATAAAGATACTATAGTGACAAATATTTCACCTATACATGCTTCTTTATAGTACCACTAATTATTTAAACTAGGTTATGATTTGAGAGATACCTATGACCATACTTTGAATGGAATAATGGGATTATATTTCATCTTATTGTATTCCAAAAATACCAAAAAAAATTATAAAAACTGAAAAATCTAAAAACATTTTTATCATAAACATGTTTTATTGGCTCTTTGGAATCTATGTTCTAGTTCCATGTTAATGGATAACATAATAATTACTTCCACATATACATGTTTCATAACTCTACTTGAGAGTGATATAAGCATACATAGATACATGATTTATTCCTATTTTGTATGTTTGGCCTTTCCTATACTCATGTCATGTTGACATTGGTGTCATTTGATTCTTTGGTCTTGATATACATAGGTTATATTATTCAATGATCATCTTTCATTATCATGTTTGAGCTTATATGTACTTACACATGCCTTTATCCATGATTGTTTCTTATATAATCTATTGATTATGCTATGTACTTGACATTTTTATAACACATTTGATCCATGGACTACTATGATATATTTACGATGGTTGTTTATGATTTTCTTTATGCACTTTCTTTAGTGCCTTACCTTGCTATTGTCTTACTTATTTGAGAATTTGAATATGTTACTTTATTTACATCCCCCATGCTTATGTGTGCTTTATATGATATTTGAATGGGTCATTTTATGTTTTATGTAATTTTTAATATGTCATCCTTGATTTTGTGGGCATTTGACTAAGTTTTGTCCATTTTGATTATGAGGGATTTGAACATGCCCCTTGTTTGTAGTCTCTTCGGATGATTGTATGTTGAGTTAATTATGTTGATGACCCAAACTTTTTATCTTTCTTAGAATGCTTAAAACCTTCCTATCTTCCACCTCTTCAATTTTTGAGCATATTCTTACTTTCTTATTCCCTAGACACTAGCATGCCAAAGAGATGCATGTGTTGACATACATGTGGTACTCTGATCCAAGTGTCTAGTTCCTTAAATACATTTAATTTACAAATTAAATGTATCCTAATGGTAAACCAAAGTGATTTATTTTCATTTATTTCTCTTAAGGTATTTATATAAATAAAATATCAATCCTCATTCATTCCTCACTTAGAAAAGACCTAATTCAAATTATCAAATCACTCAATAAAACACTCGATAAACCAAATACTCCCTATTTTATCCTACTTTCATATTAGTAATAGGGACATCACATACACATGTATAAAATACAAAACAAATAGCCTAAGAGATATATTTTCTAAATTACACGTTAGGTCACTATTGTGCTTGCTTTCCACATATTGCATGATTCACACACAAGACCACATAAGGTAAAAATAAATCAGTATGAGGCCCTCTTCATAATTTTATCTATGTAGGTAGTGCTCATTAAAAGAGGAGTATTTGGGGTCATCTCAACATTGTGTGCTCACTTGCCCATTTTTTAGGGCATAATTAAAGATAAAGAGGGGTGAACATATGGTTTTGATTAATAAACTTATATCTATAATCTATACACAATATCCAAAAACATCAAGAGAAAGGTGATAAAAGCCCCCAAAAAAACTTAACTAGCAGATTAAAAAATAGAGCTATATTATGGTCTAGACACTAGCATCAATAGTAGGACACTATTCTAGATGCATGTGTCCAACTTGGATGCAAGTGTCTAGTGGTTAAACATAGTCAAAACTCAAAATGAATGGAATAAAAATATTTATTATTGTCTTATGATTATTTATGATCATTGTCATATTTTATAAGATAACATCAAATAAGTTATGCTCTCTTTTACCCCTTAAATACTTTGTACTTTTATTTATTGCACAAGTTAAATCAGGAAAATCTATATTATTGATTATACTTTAGAGTAAATATAAAAATTGTCATTCTTTTCAAATAGTTTATGGATTTATGTGTGTTTTATGAAAATACCCAAGAACCATAAAACAAATTTATAGAAAATATACCCAATGGTTTTCACACCTTTCTTGAATAACCTTAAACCTTTGCTCCAAGGGACCAGAACAAAGGGAACATTATGAATATTCAGGAAGGAAGACCAAAAAATGGAATGATAATTAAGAGAAAGATCATTCCTGAAACCCTCCCCTATCTAGATGAGATGGATTTGAGTTTCTCCCAAGATTTTTAAATGCAATGAATGACAAAACTACCATTAATTTTAAATGATATTTTGATTTTTTAGTCATACATGGGAGATAAATAAGTTCTCAATACTTTGAAAGAGCATAAGTTAAGTATTTTTTTTGGTGGATGAAAACACAGGGGAGGTTTCTTGGGAGGTTTGTGTACCTTGACCACTAAATCAAATATTAAATGAAATTTTTATAAAAAAGAACTGAAAATTAAGGTAAAAACAAGAATTTGATAGCTCAAAAGAGATGATATATACATCCTTTATAGTTACTTTGATATCAATATTTTGAATTTAAAAAATATGATTTTGATTATGAAATATGAGTGTCTTCAAAAAGATTCATTTATAAAATATGAATATACTCTATATATCAAAGAGATATTTATGTTATTATGTAAGTGGAAAAAATATTTAAAGCAATAAATCATATGGGATGCATATTTGGTAAAATATTCATGTCAATTTTAGAGTATACAAGACCATCACCATAATGAAAAAATGGTTTTTGAATTAACTTTGAAACAAGACATGGAAAAAAATATCATATATAATGCAAGGTTTAAAATACACCACTATTTATTCCTTGCACACCATGGGATTATATTTTAGTAAATTTATTTATTGGATTTCCAAAGACTAAGTATCATCATGAATATATGTATATAGATTAGAGTGATAAATTTATATAGACAAACTAATCCATAAGCCTGTTGTGTTCTCATTTTATATATTTAAATAATTATATGAATTTTTTAAGCATAGTCACGTATTCCCATTTTGTGTCCCTCTATTTTTTGAAAGACACTTGACCTCATTAATGGAATTTGTATACACATAATATTTTCAATCTTTATTAATTGTTGATGCTTTCTATCTTTCAGGAATCCATCGAGTCTCAATCTCTCTGATTTCATGCCCTAAGGGGTGAAATGGTGCTCCACATGAGTGTTGTCCCTTATTTCTACTTGTTACCAATCCAAACATATCCTATAAACCATTACCTGAAGCTTTGCCTCCTATTTTTCACCCTCCTCTAGTCATTTGTCACCTTCATTGTCCCTTTCCCTAACCTAAACCCCTTTTTGTAGATTTATGACATAGTGGACCACATAGACCTTATATTGTTATTAACAAAGCTTATTAAGGATTAGGTCAACCCATAGCTAATGTAGTCCATAACTTAATATTTTTTTGTCAGTTACAATACTAGGTTAACTAGGTTTACCTTGTCAGCCTAAAATTATGGAAGGTTTTAGGGTTAGATATTCATATATAAACACATTCATTTCACCATTCTTAGAGAGATGCAAGAGTTAATTATTCATTTGCACTTCTTTACAATCTGCTCTTCTACCATTCTACTTGAAGAGTTTTAGCTTAGGGTTTTTACTTGAAGAAGAATATTTTAGTGTGCAGAAGTCTTAGATGCTTTGGCCTTAGTGATCCTTATGAACCACAACAACCTCTTATGAGAACCTTTGGCCAAAAGAGATTTTGAGTCTCGATACATTCATCTTCAAGGTATGTATCTCTAACTTTGATCCTCTCTTTAGTAGATAGAAGTAGCATAAGTAATGGCTTTTAAATATATTTCTCTCTCCATGCATTAGTATTTTACCTATATATAGCTTAAATTAGATTCTCTTTTGCATGTTTACTTTTATTATTTACTAACCCCACTTTGTGGCATAAGCTTTGGTGAGCACTAGATTAGACTTTTGCTTTACTTTTTTATTATTATAATGAATATGAAAACATAGGACCTAGTTAGGGTTATTGTATAGTTTTGCTTGATTGGAGGCTTGAAAACCCTCCCTAGTGATATTATTATGGTAAGATATCCCTTGGATAGGTATAGTATATATATATTGGTCATGACCCTGATTATCTAATGTATCCCTAATCGAAAGTGTAAGTAGGACTTATCTTCTATGAGATAGGATTGATTTATACATCTGTTGCATTTCCCATTCATACATTATAGTGAACCTAATGTGAATCTAACCCTTATAGGTTTTATTTCATGTTTTCATTTCTATTATTTTATTATTTTTCTATATTTGTGATACTATGTCAAACTAGTTAGTATAGTTCTAACTTCTATGCACATGTTTAACACACATTCATATTAAAATGACTTTGTTCTTTCTGTGTAGGTATTTATTATATATAGGTTACTGGATCAGATAGGTTGACGTAATATTATTTTTTAGTCCTAGATAAAAAACTAGGTTGAATAGATTGACTAAGTCTTTTAGTCAACATAAAAAACAACAAGCTAAGTCGAATAGGTCAAATTAGTCCTTTAGTTAGCATCCATATCAAAAAAATAAGTTTGATAGGTCGACTTAATCATCTTATCTTACTTCAACACATATGGTTTTTTAGAATTGGGTTGAACTAGTTGAGTTAGTTTATAGAATTTAAAAGCAACATTCAAGGTACTTCAATAGAAAATTTGTAATCCTAATCATCTTCCAACCCACCAAGGTACCTCTCTTTATCTCTATCAATTTAGTAATTTATTACATTTTTATTTTGTCAAAGTTTTTATTCTTTAAAATCATAACCCTATAGCAATCTAAGTTGACTTGGTTTACTTAGTTATGTAGCCTATATTTTGTATAAAAGATTGAGTTGACCCAGTCAACTCTATTCTTAAAGACTCTTGCCTCCACATAATAGTATCAATCCAGTCGACTCTATTCTATACTATTTTCATATAATGTGATTTTAACTGAATATGTACTATTCTAAATTTGGAAATTAAAAACAATTTTATAGTAATTAATTCACACTTTTATTGTTAGTTATTTACATGTTTAGAGTAGCTCACATAGTCTAATTAGGTGGTTTTTAAAATTAACATTTAGTTAGGCTATTTTTCTCTTTTTTCACACACTACCAAATCACACCATATTAAAAATTCATTTAAAATTTGTATTTCCAAGGCCTACCTACTTGGATTTCATCACCAAGGGGAAAGCTAACTTGGTTTTTTGGCCAAGTATAAACACATGCTTAATGGTATATATTAGTAAAGCCCCAACACCCTTATCTCTATGGGATTGTGAAGTGAGGGTGTAGGACCCAATACCAATCCATTACTAGTACCAACCCATATCCCTTTTAGCCTAAACATCCTAAAACCATCCATAGATTGCTTTCTAGTTCCCTATTTTCAACCAACTTCTCTATCACACTTACAACAACACTTTTTAATAATCTAGTAACACACAAGATGACCACTTAGATATCATTTAATTTTTATTTGACTTCTTGCTCTCTAATCATTGTGTGTTATATTGAAAAAATTTGCATTAGCCAATGTTGGTGTAAGGTTTTTTATTATGTGCACCAATTGGATCACTCACATTCATGCAATTATTTATGTGTTTTCTTCCATTTATTGATTCAATTATATTTCAAAATTGTTACCTACTTTAGCACACTATTGTTCTATTCAATATAATCTCTTATAGACTATGTTTTCCCTATGTAAAATATAGATTTAACCTGTATGACTTTGTATCCCTTTTACTAGTTCTATTATAGTAATAAGTTGACTTGGTCGACCCTATATCCTTATTAGCTCAATTTCCTACCATGTTTATAGCAAAAATTTGACCTATACAAATCTATACCCATTTTTTCTAGTCAAGTTATAGGTACTAAATCAACCTAATTAACCCTTTATCCTTATCAATCTTAGTTTCATACATATTTATAATACTAAGTCAACCTAGTCAATCTTGTATCATTATCTACCTTTTATCTAGTAGTACATAGTCAACCCAATAAAATTTGTACTCTTCGTATCCCCATTTTTAGTAATAGACAATCGATCCATTATACCTTGTATTTGATTACTAACCTTGCTCTTCTATTTGGCCTTTTTAGTTTGTAATGTCCCCAAATTTTTGTTAAAATGGTTTAATTAATTTAATTAATTTTAGTTGTCCAAAAAAATAAGATTGCTTCAAAAGGATAACTTTAATTAATTAATTTAATTATTATGTAAATAAATAAAATAGCATAATAAAATAAAGTTGACTTCTTCTAGAAGTTTCCTGGGAGCCTTTAAAATAAGTGGAGGGCAAAGCATTTTGGATATCTTCTGTTGCAAAAATTATTCTGAGTATTGTGAAGCTTGAATCTGTGATTCAGCTAAAATCTCTAAGGACGCAAACCTTCAGTAGATTGGAGAAGAGTTGGATGAAAACCCATCACTTTTTAGAGGTGGATTCATGACAGAATTTAGATTGTACATATTGATCAGATCTGGAGCTTCAGAGGCCATTCACTGAGTATATCAGGGGTTCAGCATATGCAGAGGTTTCCAGGTATTTATTCATTAGTTTTGATTTGAGATTTATATATTTATATCATCAAATCAGGTTTGGTACAGAATCCATACAAATCGGCACCAGGCCATACCAAGAGATTCAGAAAAGGGAAGGGCACAGTTCACAATTGTGGGCCACAGGGTATTATAGGGACCGGCATCATCATATAGACTGACATCAGCCAATCAACGACCGACGTCAGTAGTCAGGCAGTCTCAGGCAGTCACAGGTAGTTAGAGATCACCACCAGACACTCGACAATGGTAGTGTGTCAACCGACGTCGACGTCATCATCACCGATGTCGGCAATTGTGTTTTTTTGGACACAGCAAGCCGAGCACGCAGATCCAGGTTATTATTTCCAGTTTGGTAGTTTGATATAATAATTGGGTTTTGAGACCACATCTATAATAATTTTATGATATCTGGACTATATTATCAATTGCATTCAGATTTATATCTTTGTCCATTTGATTGAATGCTGCAAGTAGTTGAAATCAATTTTTTTTAAAGAATTTGCATTTAATTCTAGTTTGGGATCTTTCAGTGGTATCAGAGCCATGCATCTTGCCAGCCTGTAGGGGTAAATATATTTTATTTCTATGCATCCTAAAAGATTTGATAGAAGCCATAGATATTTTACACGTAGTAGAGCTCAGTATGAGCGAGAGTTGGGTTTAGGACAGGAACCTATCATGGCCGAAGAACAGAGGAATGCCCATAGAAACCAGGATGAGGAAGAAAGAGAGATGATGAGGACCCTCATCACTACCCAGCCCTGGATTGTTCAGGCTCTAGACCGATTACAGGATACCATGGAGCGTTTAGAGGTGGATAGACATAGAGGTAGAAGGAATATATCAGTTTCAGTGACAGGTAGTCATCATACCCATCAGTCCAGTCAACATAGTCACCATTCCCATTCTTCAATGGGGAGCTCCCGTCATTCCTCTAGGCGACATCATCATCATACACCTACTCCAAATAGACCATTACTACCTCAGTTTGAACCAGGTGGATAACCAGTACAGGTGGATCCACCAGAGATGGGATTCTAAGAGTCTGTTTTGGCAGCCACAGCAGAGTGGAGAGCTTTACCCCCAGAGGTTAGGGAGGTTTTTCCTTTTCCCCAGTATTGTGTACAGTGTAGAGACACAATCAGATTCAGGGGAGATCGGGGTAATAGACCACCTCAACAGCAGCATAATCATGACCTCAATAGAGCTATGGGGAAGATTACATTGGCTCCATATAATGGCTCTGGAGAGACTAGTGCAAGAGCTTGGGTCCACAAATTGGACATATATCTTTCTTTGAGGCCCATGCCTGAGTGTGAGACCATTCAATTTACGGTGTTACATTTAGAGGGGATTGCATATGATTGGTGGCACCATGGATTGGTCACCCAGGATCACGCCTTAGTTCACTCCTATGTTGAGTTCACTGAGAGATTTATTGCATAGTTTGACCGTAAGGATACAAAACTTTACTACAGGGAGTTGGCTCATCTTAGACAGAGTGGTCACGTAGAAACTTATATTAATGAGTTTCAGTGTATTGCAGTTATGGTACCTAATATGCCTTAGAGACGGAGTGTGATGTTATTTATTGAAGGATTACAAGATAGACTTAAGGGACTGGTACGTGCTTTCCAACCAGCCACTCTTAAGGATGCCATTGATGTGACATTGAGACTGGATACTGTTCCCACTTCTTATCAGGGTGATAAGAAAATAGCCACAGACTCTCAGCCTATACAGAAGGCCAACACACCACAAATTAAAGAAGGGTCATCCTCTATAAATCCTTGGATGAATCAGGAGATTAGGAATGACTTGAGGAGGAAAAAGTTATGTTTTTCCTACAAAGATCCATGGGAACCAGGACACCGTTGCATGGGTAAAGGAAAGGTTCATTTGATTCAGGTAACTTATAAGTGTGGAGATGAGGAGGTTCCTGATATGGACATTGAGGATAATATTGAGCAGGTTCAGACACAGTTAGAGTTAGACACCCCAAAGCCTTTGGCATCAGCCAAAGCAATTCTGGCTACCCTCTCCAGTTATCCTAACTTTCATGCCTTTTGATTGAAAGGTACACTTAAGGGTAAGTGGGTCATGAGCTTGGTAGATACAGGTGCTACACATAACTTCATTAACCAAAAGTTAGTGGGAAGGCATGGATTACAATATGAGAAGTTTGGTGGTTTTGGGGTAAAGGTGGCAGATGGTGTAGTTTTGGGTTGTACCAAACGAATTCCACAGCTTAGCATTCAGATGGGGGATTACACTCTGACCGATGATTTTTATGTGTTTCCTTTAGAGGATTATGATGTGGTCTTGGGCATGCAGTGGTTATAGGGTATTGGGCACTACATTATTGATCACCACCGTATGCAGTTAGAATTCCTTTCTGGGGGAAGGAAGATTATCTTAAAGGCAGCACAAGATGGAGGACCTAAGGAGGGATCATCTCATAGGATGGAGTCTCATTTTATAGGTGATGTGGTAAATAATTCTATTTGTTGCAGGGCATTTTCCTTCCCAATTACGAGTCATCATTCTTATGGGAATTTGGAGAGCTTGGTAATCAGAGTAGCGCAGCAGTCTTTTGCGAAGACTAAGGTATGTGATGTTGAATTTGCTAATTACATGTTGAGAATTATCACCTTACTCTCTAGGAGAAATAAGGAGACTTTATTCACAGATATTTTGTAGCATGGTGTTTCTGATAGAAGAATTTGCAAGTTTTTGAGAATAATATGGAATCCAGGTAGTTGGTATTGGGTATCAGGAGCGAATTGCTTGAGGATAAGCAATCTCCAAGAAGGGAGGACTGTAATGTCCCCAAATTTCTATTAAAATGGTTTAATTAATTTAATTAATTTTAGTTGTCCAAAAAAATAAGATTGCTTCAAAAGGATAACTTTAATTAATTAATTTAATTATATGGAAATAAATAAAATAGCATAATAAAATAAAGTTGACTTCTTCTAGAAGTTTCCTGGGAGCCTTTAAAATAAGTGGAGGGCAAAGCATTTTGGATATCTTCTGTTGCAAAAATTATTCTGAGTATTGTGAAGCTTGAATCTGTGATTCAGCTAAAATCTCTGAGGATGCAAACCTTCAGTAGATTGGAGAAGAGTTGGATGAAAACCTAGCACTTTTCAGAGGTGGATTCATGACGGAATTTAGATTGTGCATATTGATCAGATCTAGAGCTTCAGAGGCCATTCACTGAGTATATCAGGGGTTCAGCATATGCAGAGGTTTCCAGGTATTTATTCATTAGTTTTGATTTGAGATTTATATATTTATATCATCAAATCAGGTTCAGTATGGAATCCATACAGATCAGCACCAGGCCGTACCAGGAGATTCAGAAAAGGGAAGGGCACAGTTCACAGTTGTGGGCCGCAGGGTATTATAGGGACCGGCATCGACATATAGACCGACATCGGCCAATCAGCGACTGACGTCAACAGTCAGGCAGTCTCAGGCAATCACAGGCAATCAGAGATTGCCACTATACACTCGATGATGGTAGTGTGTCGACCGACATCGGCGTCATCATCACCGACGTCGGTGACTGTGTTTTTTTGGACACAGCAAGCCCAGCACGCAGATCCAGGTTATTATTTCTAGTTTGGTAGTTTGATATAATAATTGGGTTTTGAGACCACATCTATAATAATTTTATGATATCTAGACTATATTATCAATTGCATTTAGATTTATATCTTTGTCCATTTGATTGAATGCTGCAAGTAGTTGAAATCGATTTTTTTAAAAGAATTTGCATTCAATTCTAGTTTGGGATCTTTCATAGTTCTTTGTTTGGCTGACTTCTTTCTCTATCTAGTTGACTTAGTTCTCTATCCTTGATTTCTCATTCTTATTTCTTAAAATCCTTTTCATTTTATCCAACATCATGAAATACCCTATAAAAATCTTCTTGGACAACCTGAATCTATTTAGACACTACATGGGGTGCCCTTTCCTTCTTATTTTTTCTTATATTTTCTTCTTATTTTTAACCTTTGGGGCATCTTGTGATGCCTATTCACATATTACTCTAGACTTTGGGTCATCTTAATATACCAACCCACATATCATTTTAGACTTTGGAGCATATTGTGATGCCCATACCCACATCCAATTACCCATTGGGACATCTTATGATTCCCATTCTTATTCTACATGACAAGATACCAAACTTATCCAACTTCATGAAACTTTTAGAGACACAAGCTTGTATCTCACATGATCATCCTTTATATAGATGTTAGTGTAAAATAATTCCCTTATTTCCATGATTTATATATGTTATTCTTCTAAAACTTTTTTTAGGATACTTATATGGGTCTTACCCTCTGCACCAGTTCTCTCTTCTCACAAATCTTCCCTTTTTCTCATGAGGTGTATTGTAAAACCATGGATAGGACCCGGTCTTCCTCATGATTTCCTTCTCTCTTTTTTATACTTTCTACACATATTTTGGCACCCCATGGGTTTATCTTTTGTGAGTTGTAGTGTAAGACCATGGATAAAACCTATCCTTCCTCACAAATACCATATTTTTCCTATCCCATAAATTTTACATGTTTTGTACACCTTCGTGGGTTTCTCTTTTATGAGTTACAGTGCAAGACCATAAATAAGACCTAGATTTCCTCATAAAATCACCATATTTTTAGTATTCCTATATAGAATGTGTTTTGTAATGGTTACACATTTTTTATTCTTTTTTCTCAACTTTAGCTTTTACTTATTTTGATAGATGATTTTTTCACAACAATCTATGTTATCATGTTTTCCTATATTTCCCTCATTCTTGTAGTAAGGAACCACACTTCAATATCATTGTATCCTCTTTTTTCCCTTTGTCACATTTGTTGTGATTTGAAATAATTCAAATTGTTTCATGTCTTAGTCATCTTGATTTACTTTCTTTATACTCCACTTGGGATAAAACAAGGTCAAAGTCAAGATAAAAAATTTATTTTACCTGAATTTAAGAAACTCTTAGACACCATGATATCTAAATTATCTCTCTTAAAAACCAAGTCAAAAGTATTCAAATGATAGTAATCTTTAGCACGCATGTTTGGTTTTCCAAATCTATATGGAGGAGGAATAGAAAAATCAATAAATAAAGTTAAAAGCCAAATAATTTGAAACAAAAGTCAAATATACAAAAGGTAACATACAAATCTTAAAAGTCAAAATCACACCAAAATATGTGATTATAAGAACATCTCCTATCTCCATTCAAAGCTCAAACACCATAGTTGGCCTCATAATAGAACTAAGGTCCATTGGGGTATGGTAGGCCAGTAGATTGGAATAGGATAATTCAACAAACTATATGGTTCTACCTACTTTTTCATGCAAGTACCAAATCTTTACAATAGATCAATGACATTTTAAGGGGTCTTGAGAAATGGGGAACACATTGTGGGAAGGTAGGTTTATTTTAATTTTCATGTATACAACCTTCATGGAATGATCTACATACTTCATTTATTAACCTAAGACTTGTGTGGATAGGAGAAGTTCTTCAGAGTCCTTAAGGTTAAAATTCCTCTTATTTTGATATACTTAATTTGAGTGTCTTTACTTTGATAAAGAGTTTCTCTACCTTGATTTTTCATTCATTCTCCCCTCCACCCATTTCATTTTTCCCCTTGATAGGCACTGTGTGATTCTAAATATATTTTCCCTTCTTATCTACTTACCTCTTCTTCACATCTTAAAAATATGATATCACTACTTTATTTTGATTTTATTTATCTCTAGAATAAGATAATATGTTTGTGCAACTATGGATTACTTTTTTTTCACTATGGCTCTACATTTCTAGATATGCCTTGATTTATTTTACCATTTATTATTGTTGTACCACCCTTTTTTTAGAAACTATAGTCCATTTATACTTTCATGTACTTTTCTAATTATTGAGTTAGGTTTTCTTTTTACTTCTCACCCACCAATGTTGTTTTACCTTGTATGCATATTTTTCTATTATTGAGTTAGTTTGGCTTGTTACTTCTCACTCATCAATGTTGTTTTACCATTTTTTGTGCCCATCTTTATGTAAGTAAGGATTGTTACTTCTCTCACATTGATGTTTTATTACCATAATTTTGACATGTATCTTTGGTTTGACTTGATGAGTTTGCCTTTCTTAATTAAGGTTTACTAGTTTGATTTTTTTGGTCTTTAGTAGCCTTGGCTTTTCAATTGCCCAATTTATTCTAAATTTTGACTTGGTTATTTGGTATAAGATAGCACTTGCCACCCTATATTTCCAAATTTTCAAGTATTTCCCATCCACATAGGACCAATTATCTTGGCTTTTCCATGTTTATTTGTTTTTATCTTTAGTTTTGTATCCTTGGGTTTGTCAAAAGTAGTCTCTACACCTTCCATGATTAAAACTACAAACACAACATAAACCCATTTAGTGATAAAAGTAAGTCAAGGTACACATTATATTTAATTTTTTAGTTATTTCCCTTTCCATCATTTACTTTTAGTTATTTTTTATTTAAAATACAATAACTTTTTTTTGCTTGAACATTATATGTTACTATGTTCTTTCTCGAAGCACCATCCCCTGTTGCACCTGAGTGACATGTGATGAAATTTAAATGGGGTATATATATACACATAATATTTTAAAAATTTATAAATTAATGATGTTTTATATCTTGTGGGAACCTATTTAGACTCAATCTCTTTGAGTGCACACCCTAATGAGTGCATTGGGAAAGGGGTGATCAAACCAATGGTGCTTCATAAGATTGTTATCCCTTATTACCACTTGGTAATAATCCAACCAAGTCCTAAAAACCATTCCCCTAAGATTTTCCTCCTATTTTTCAACCTCCTCTAGTCATTTATCACATTCATTAGCACTTTCCCTAACCTTAACCCCTTTTTGGTAGTTTACATGACATATTTAGCCATATCAACCTTGTATTGTTATTGACAAAGCTTATTATGGACTAGGTCAGCCCATGGATAACCTAATATGTTTATATCAATTAAAACACTAGGTTAATTGATTCAACATTTTTAGACTAAAATTTTGGAAGGTTTTAGGGTTAGATCTTCCTAGATAAACACATTTATTTCACCAATATTAAAGAGACAACAAGAGTTAATTATTCATGTGTGCTTATTTACAATCTATTCTTATGCCATTCTACTTAAAGAATCTTATATTAGGGTTTATACTTGGAGAATAATATTTTATTGTGGAGAAGTATTAGGTGCTTTGGCCTTTCTTAGTGATGCTTCCAAACCACAACAACCTCTTGCAAATCACCTTTGGCCAAGGTAGAGATTGAGTCTCGATGGGTTCATCTTCAAGGTATGTATCTCTAACTTTTTTCCTCTCTTTAGTAGATAAAAGTAACATAAGTAATGACTTTTAAATATATTTCTCTCTCCATGCATTAGGATTATACCAATACATAGCTTAAATATTCTCTTATTAATGTTTACTTTTATTTTTTACTACCCCACTTTGTGCCACAAGCTTTGGTGATAACTAGATTAGACTTTTGATTTACTTGTTATTAGTATAGTAAATATGAAAACATTGAACCTAGTTAGGGTTATTATGTTGTTTTGTTTGATTGGAGTATTTGTAACCCTCCCTAATGATATTATTATGGTAATATATCTCTTGGCTATGTCTAGTGGGTCCATATTGGTCATGGCCCAAATTATCTAATGTATCCCAATCAAAAGTGTAAGAAAGATTTAAATTATTCGAGCTAAGATTGATTTGTAGATATGTTGTATTTCCCATTGCATATATAACTCACCTCATATAAACATTTAAAACCTTGTAATTCTTTTTTATCTAGATTGATAGTTGGGAGGAAATGAAATTATAATTAATATAGTAATAAAAAATATTTTTTCATGAGTCTAGGGAGATACATGTTTAAGATTGTTGTATTAAACTAAAAAATATTTGAGAAAGATATTGTTATATAAAATTATTTTTTATAATTTTTTAGTAACCTCATTAAAATTCACCTAATATGTGTAGGTACAAGGGTGATAAGGTTGACTTAAAACCCCCTCATGAATAAGACTTGTGAATAATAAATGATCTTATTACAAGACTAAGAAGTATTAGCCTATCTTTATTTTTCCCACATTAGAAATTACAAGCACCAAATTTTGATAAGGTGTAAGTTTTCCATTTTTTGATTATCATGTATTTACAAATCATAAAAATATGTGCATATCCTCTTTTCAACTACATCTTCATTTTCTTTATCCTTTCATTTGGTTGATTTTTACCTCTATCTTATTAGCACGTGCATGATTTTTCTATCAAATTCTCTCTTAGATCATTACTTAGTGATTCATACCTCTATCTTCCTAGAATGTCCATGCTTTTCCAATAAAATTTTCTTTGGAATAATTGTCTAGGTTATGGAAAATAATTCCACATTAGCTATGTAACCATTGGTCTGCATTAATTAACATTTTCATTAAAATAAAATGTATTAAAAAATCATGAGTTAGAATTTTAAGAAGTTATTTCCATGCCTAGTATCCTTCCTTGAATATTTGTAAACCTTTAGTTACACCTAGATCTCTTTGTTTCCTTTCATAAGCCTATTTGTACCTCATCATTTTCCTCTTCTTAGATAGGAAAATTGTAATTTTTCAACTCAAATCTCTATAATAAATTGATACATAGCCACACCACTACTATATTTATGTTTTTTCATTTGTTTAGTGATGTTCATGGATCCTATTCCCTTGAGTTATTTATTCCCCCTAAGACCATTTAATTTAATTTCTTTGCTACTAAAATATAAAGATGCACAAACATTATCATTATATTGATTTTTCATATAAGTCTTGATGGGTCAGATGCTTCTATTTTACATTGGTGTTCAAATATTTAAGTAAATTTACAAGTTTTCTTATTATTGTATTAGATTAGTTGAATACTTTTAATTTTATTCTTTACCATTTCAATGTGTGCACATTTTTTCTCTATATTAACTATATTTGACACTAGGGTGATTAATAATAATTTAAAAAGGTAAAATTATGTGACTAAGATGGATATAAGGTAATACATTATAAAATAGTAACTATAAACCTTAATGTGTTTATAATAGACTAAAGACTAGAATTACATAATTAAACAATGATAAAATAATATAGATAGAAATAAACACACTTAGGTATAAATCAATAAATATAAAAAAAGAAAGGTCTAAAAGTTACTATACTATAATTCTATAAATTTTGAACTAAACTATGAAATGGGAAAATGAGAATTCACCAATCTCGTACATGATGAAATCGAAAGATGTCAATTGTGTAATTATGTTGTTAATTATGTATGTAAGCACCAATGGTGTTATTTGTTGGGTTTTTTATTCTATAATTTTCTATGCATCTTCACATTGTAATGATAAATAGGGTTGTATTTTTACTATACTAAATTTGATATGAAAATTCAATGAAATCCTTCCCCTTTTCTTCTTGGCCTAATCCTCAAAATTATGCTTAAGATAATATGTGCATGTTACATGACTAAAAATATATTGAAGAGTTATAGCTACATATTCTTCACACTAGGAATGGTATTCAATGTAATTCTAGTGTATGTGAGTGAAATCCCAACCAAAGTTAAAGATAGGGTGTCACTTGCTCTTCCTAAAATAATAAAATTCAAATATATGCTTCCATTATAATATTAGTTTTTACATAAGGTCATGATGACACATGACTTGAATTTAATGTAGTTGCAATGAAGTATCAATGTGTAGGCTCCTTGATAAATGTAGAAATAAATATAATATATGTGTAGGAGAAAATTAAGTATGGATTTTGGTTAATACTTATTAATCACATTAGAATTACTTAGGTTATATTTGTATATATAGGGTTCTCTAGGACACATAAAAATAGACCAACCATGGGAAATTGTGATAATAAAAATTCAAAGTTTTTGGAATCATGAAAAGGTGAAAGGGACTTGTTGATGTCTCTAAATGCACCACAAAAGTTATTAGTCTTTAAATAAAACTTTTTATTTTAGAATTCCAACAATTTAGAGCATGAGTATAAGGTTATGGCAACTTGATGTCACCTATGGTGAAATAGCAGTAAAGATATGTATGATTGTTCCAAAAAATTTATAATAAGTGATGGTTGGGAGCCATCATAGTCTAGTCCTTTTGAATTATAGAGGATATATGTTAACTCATTTAATTATTATCAAAACTTAAGCCACCAATTAATCTAGATGTATATTTAAAATGAAGTTTATACTAAAGTGATCTAGTGTAAAAAAAAGCAAAGAGAATGGTAAGGTAGAAAAGAAAATAAGTGATTGCCCATCTTAGTCTTAAATATTATGACAAAGAATAAACTGAAACTGAGTATGAATTCAAACCAATATATAATTAAAAATATCCTAAACTCATATTTCACCATATACTAGGAAAAATTTGAAGGATAATGTGGGGGATCACAAGTAAGAACTAGGTTTACTTTTAAATATTTACTACTATAATCAAATAGCATTTGCACATCTAAATATAGATTAAAATGAAGTGAAGAAAGCCTAAGATCCTTCTCCTAATCTATCATATGCACAAATTAGACACCTTGTGATTAAAAAATGCAACCCATAATTCCAATAAACTATTCAAATTCAAGACATAGAACTAGTAATTGGGAGAAAAGCTATGTTAGCAATTGACATATCAATATGGATAATCTTTACATAAATCCTTGATTATATTAATTAATTCAAGTATAAAAAAATTTCTCAAAATTATCCTCCCTTAAAATATGGTGATACTTGCCTTTTATAGAAAGATAAGGCAGTACACTAGTCATTATAACATACAGGTAGACAAAAGATAAGGACAACTATCCTTCCTTAGAAAGTTCTAAAATACACTTGTCTTTCAAAATTAGACTGACCTAAGGGCAATATGCTAATAGACTAGCATATGTCTTATAAAATAATATTCCCATTATAAATATTACAATATTTTTTACAAAAGGAATATTATCTACTAGGTGGGCCCATTGCTAAATGGTCCCCTTGTTGATTCTATAGAAGCTCCATTGATTTTTGATGTTGGTCTTTGATGAGCTCTAGGTCAATAGTGGCATGAGGTATAATTGTTCTTGATCAGCCAAGTCATCCAAGTCTCTATCAACCCTGGTCATAGCTTCCTTTATGTTCTATGCCTCTACAATTTTCTCTTCAGCTATGAATATCATGTCTAAGATTTTTCTATTGTCTCTATTAGACCAGCCTTAGCTCTTTCTCTTAACTAACTACATTACCAAAGTGTCACTGTGTTTGTATTCCACTTCATTAATGATTCTAAGGGTAGTGGTCTTGGTAGGATTTACCAACATACTTATTAGGAGCTTCTCAATTCTAATGATCAATCATTTATCATCCATCAGAAGCTTGTTCAAATTCCTTGTCCAAGCACTTAGACCTTGGACCTTGTCTACCATTATTCCCAATATGGTGATCAAATGAACTAAGCTAATAGTTTTGAAACTTAGGAATATTTTTCCTAATCAAAATGTCAATGAGATCCCTAACTTGGGTCTCTATTGTTTTCCATTCTATTATTAACCCCTAGCTACTTCACTTTGTTGGCGTAGGGCATCCTACCTTAGATTTATTGAACTCAAAGAATTAAACATATCAAATAATGAGGCCTAAAACATATCTATCATGGCATCAAGTAATGACAAAATGGCTTATATTTCAAATTTTTCCTTTTGGATTCTTTATTTCACCCCTTGGATCCCAGCCTTTGATTAAGTTGATTGAGCCTCAATCAAGATCTCAACATCCTCCTCATGGATAGGAGATTTAAAAAATTATTAACCTCCTATTAGGGTTAGACCTATAAAGGTCTCAACATTTTAGAAGGTGAACTCCTTAGCTCCCACCATGGATTTCCTAGTGGTGACCCTTTCCAATCTAGTTGTCTTTAGATTAAACTACATGGTGATGACTCGCTCTATGAATTTGGGAGGTTCTGGGACATCTACACCTATGTTTCTTTATGTTCATGGAGCATCCATTTTCTTTCTCTCTGATCCTCTAGTGGCCACTATACTTCTTTCTTCCTCTTCCTTCATTATATCCCTAATCCATGGCTTAATGTTTTCATGTACTTCAATGTTAGCATCTTTTGTTATGGTCCATGAATGGGAGAGAGAAGGGATCTTTGATAATTTTCCATAAATAAACTAGTCAGGGATAAATGGTCCATGAATGGGGAATTCATCACTAAATAGGTTGATCTCACTAGTAGCATGTGTGAAATTCAACCTTAGTCTTTCAGGTCCAATAAGGACTAATTCCATTTCTACCTTCCTCTTCTCCTTAGGAGAGATTGGGAATAAATCAAGAGTAACATCTTTTTATTTCTCATTTGTAGGCTCCACTACTTGGATTTGAGTCTCTTCAATCTATTACCCTTATTAATCTATTCCATATTCCTCTACAAGTTCCTTGAGGGCACCCTCAAGTGTCTCATCAAGTTTTAAAGAAATCATATTTATATGTTTAATTAGGTAAGATGGCCCTTATGGCAAGGTTGAGGATGAGTGTCTCTCTTTAGGTATCTCTTCTAGATTCTCCTTACCATGGCCTTATTCATCTTGCCTTTGCACAATTTATATTTAAGGTTGTAGCTTCTCTACTTGAGGTTGTTCTTGGGATGTCTTGGATGGTCTAAGTAGCAAGTGATACTAGAGAGGATGCATCTATCATGCCTCTCTTACTGACTTAACATCTTTTATCAATATGTGTTCAACATTTATATTGTGCCCTTTGATCATAGCCAACACTTATTCATAGTTATTTACCTTAATGTAAATGATGTCATGAACACCAAGATGATGCATATACTTAGGCTTAGGTAACTTTTTCTCCTTCAGATGATAACTTACTATGTTCTTAGGGTCCCACATTTTGAGTTTATCAAGTTGAAACCCAAATGAGTCCATTACTTGGACATGATTTCTACCTAGTTATAATCTTTCACCATCATTCTTCCAATAATTAGAGGGAAGGGATGGATAAGACCCTTCTTCTCCTTAAAAATTACATCAACTTCATTGATGAGTTAGGAAGCAATTTTTTTTTCAACCAGCTTGCTCAGTACATACACAGGTAATTTATATGGTGAGGACATGATTCCCTCAATCCTAATAACTATGCATTCTAGGTAGAACCATATATCACCCATCATCTCTACATATTTCTTGATTAGTGGATGGACTCTAGGCATGGGAAAAACTATAATAGCCTCCACTATGGCTAGGTAGACACAACCATAGATAAATTTCATGTGATTCTTATATTTAAAGATGTACAATTTGGAGTAATGGTGGGAAATGGTGGTTTGACCTTATGGAGACCAGTTCTTGATGCTAGGGAAATTTATGGAAGAAAGTAGGGAATCAAGTAAATAGGAAATCATGTATAATTGCTTGTCAATTTTATTCTTAATGGTATGAAATTGGTTCCCTAGGTTAATACTAATTAAATCTCCAATAGGGAGGTGATATTTTCTTCAATCATGAAGTATACATATGAAACCTAGCTTGTGTTTACATATGTGGTGTAAGGGGATCTTGATGCTTGGTTTAATAGGGTCATGATTACCTCGATTCCCTCTCTAAATTTTACAATGGGAATCCTCCCTGTAAGGTCCCTAAAAACATGGTTCCCTTAGAGTAACCATTGTTAGAGGATGGTGTTTAGGTCATGCTTACTGGTCCATTATTTGATTTGGGGAAAGTTTACATGGGGCTAGGGAAGCTTGTAGTATGTTTCAAAGGCTATAGGGGAGATGTATACAACCTTATTTGAGTTCCTTTCATGGATGATATATTCATTATCTATCCTAAAATAAACAAAGACATTGACAAGGATATCTATATAATGAATTACCTCAGGCTTAGTAGCAACAGAGTGAAGACCAACCATTTGAATAGTAACTAGGTCATAGCTTTTTCTATTAACAATAGTAATCCTCTATTCTTCCTTGGTGATAATTTTTAATTCATCCATCATGAAGAAAAGTTTAGATGAGTTCTTTTTTCCATTGTCGAAGGCCATAATATCTATCTCAGTGTCTTTGAAGATCTTACCTTCATTATCTATTAATAGATAGAGCTTTGTCTCTTCTCTCAATTTTTGTCTGTAGGCTACCATGACTTTTAATTGCTAATGTATTTACCTTGGATTGTAAATTAGTCTCTATGGTAGCTCTTTTGTGCTCAAAAACACAATCAAGCTCTCTTCAGATTGAATTGTAACCAATTGAGTTTGCTTGGGTCACTTTTATGAAAGGTTTAGGGTTTTAGAGCTTTAATGGAATGATATATCTAGACTTTGGGTCATACATTCTTGGAATTTGATTTAGATGTTTGAATTTATAAATTCATGTTTTCAAGCCTATAAAATATCTTTTTTTTTCCTTTTCTACTTGTGTGGCACTTATGTGGCATTGATCTGGACCAGTATTTTTCATAAATGCCTTTAAGCACTAGCCATTGGTATTTAAAATTCCTTATTTGATTCACTCCATTGGAATAAAATATTGGATTGGTGTGAGACATTTATTTTTATCTAGGCTCTTGCCCATTAATTATATCTTTGGTTCCAATTCCATATGGTTATGCCACTTGGCACCTTTGCATGAATTTTGACTTCCTTTGAAAAGTCATTAGTGATTTTACACCATTAGATCATGGAGAGTGATGAAGCATGGACCATTGGATCATTTTTTAGTTCTTCCTTGAATGTGCTTTCATTACACATCAAGCCCATGGGCTCTTAGGACTCCATTAAAAATCCCATGGGTTCTTTGCCTCGTTGGATCATCCTCTCATAATGAAGCATGAGCCATTGATTTGAAAAGATGCCCAAGATTTATGTTAGCATATTATTTAGGTGGGAATTAAGTTTAAACCTCTTAGGATAAGGTTTATTTCATGTTTATTAAACATGAAATAAACTTTAAGCTAAAGTTTTTATGCCTAACTTTTTTAGATTTATACAAAGGATACCATGGCTAAATATTATAGGGTAAAGTTTATGCTATGTTATTTAAACACAATGTACGCTTTGAGATAAAAATATTTATGTCAAGCCAATATAATGTGCTCAAATGGGTCAAAATGATATAATGGTCTAATGCCAAATAGGGTTTTAATGTATTAACAAACACACTAAAACCTCTTTTTAGAAGCGCTTGGTCTAAGTTATACGTAATAAAGACTCTTTTAAAATAAGACTATAGAATAAGTAAATAGTCTAAGGTTAATGATATATGAACAAAATACAATAGGGAATTTAAATTATAGACTTAGACTAAGTTTATTTTTCATATACCTAGACCATAACACCATTTAGATATTTGCAGATTAAATATTTCTAGTGTTTGAGTATCTTCTAAGGTATTCCATTAGTCTGCATAGTAATTCATGAGATTTCTAACAACATTTTAGAGTGTATTTTGATCTTGAGAATAATAATTAATTAGGTTTAATTTTATGGCTTCGTAGATGTCAAATACGTCTTTGTAGACATTGAACGATGGTCATGAAAATGTCAATTTTAAGTTAGTGAAACTTTTAATTTTATGTGATTAAAGTTGAAGATCACATGGCCATCAAATATGATGTCCTTATAGACATTATTTAATGGTCGCATGAATGTAAATTTTAATATCATTAACTTCTTATGACCCAATGTAAGGATGCCACTTAGCACCTCTATGGGGATTCCCAGGATCTTGGAGTTAATGCCCTCTATTGGATCGAGGTCCTATGAGTAAACAAGAGTCATAGGATCATGATCTAAGATTTTTCTCATGATTGGTTTTTTTTTTTAGGTGAGGCCCATTTGTTTTTAATCCTTGAATGTAAGGGTGTCAAATGTTGATCCTATAATCCTTCTGTAATCCTTTGACCTTTCGACTGTGCCTTGATCTTTTTGATCGAGTCTTCATGATAAAGTTAGATCCATTAGATGAAGGATAAGGGTGAAACTTTATTGGGGCCTTCACACCATCAGATCCTTTTCTCATGATGAAGCATGGATCATTATATCTTGTAATATGCATGTTATTTAAGTCTAAACTTGGGCCTTTCTTTCTCTATTAGATCAAATACCATGATAAAGCAAGGGTTATTGGATCTTAGAAAATGAAAGGAAATTAAGTTAGGGCCCATGATGATATAAAACATGTAGGATAATGTTTTAAAGATAAAGTCTCATTTGTATTAATAAATATTGTAGGGCTAGAATTAAAACTTTAGGCTAAGTTATGAATCAAAGGGACTAGGATAGAAAATATTAAAAGAGACCATGAAAAAATGACATAATAACTTAAAAGGGGGAAAATAATGAAGGGGAAAAGCCATTTTTAGGATAAGTTTTAGTCATGTTAAAAAACATGACTAAGCTTAAGATATGAAATTTATGCTTAAGTTTAAAGTGTGTTTTAAAAGGTTCCTACCAATTTAGCTCCCATCAGTATTCAAATTTGAATTGAGGGTTTTTCCAAGGTTTTGGAACATGAAATTCTCAGTAAAATACACCATGAAACCTGCAACTAAAATCCATGAAGACCATTTATTAGCAATGTTAGATAAAATTAAATAAAAACATAACTAAGCTTTCTTTTGATAAAGTGGTTGATATTCAAATTATACAAATGATCTTAGCATGCCATGTTTTCATGTTTATTTTCATGGTTTCTCAAGGGTCCCAATTTTCAAAAATGAGGGTATGTTGGCCTCAACAGGACCTAAAAACACAAGTGGGACCAGATCAATAAGGCATCAATTTTGTTCTAGACAAAATTAACAAGTTGTAAATTCTTATCTAAAAATTTAAAAAGGCTTAGAATGGAGACAAGAATAATCAAATAATTGATGAACAAGATCATAAAGGTAAAAATGGTAACATATGACATAAATATGAGGACACACACACACACACACACACACACACACACACACACACACACACACACACACACACACACACACACACACACACACACACACACACACACACACACACACACACACACACACACACACACACACACACACACACACACACACACACACACACACACACACACACACACACACACACATGTATATACATATACACACATGCACACACACATACACATACACATACACATGCACACACACATACACATACATATACACATACATACATGCGTGTGTGTGTGTGTGTGTGTGTGTGTGTGTGTGTGTGTGTGTGTGTGTGTGTGTGTGTGTGTGTGTGTGTGTGTGTGTGTGTGTGTGTGTGTGTGTGTGTGTGTGTGTGTGTGTGTGTGTGTGTGTGTGTGTGTGTGTGTGTGTGTGTGTGTGTGTGTGTGTGTGTGTGAGGGTAGAGAGGCTCTAATGTTAGAGGGAAAGTGTTTGATAATATAAATATATACACAAATGGACCAAGTATGATAATTCACTATAAATATGTCATGAAAAAGGGTGTTATACCAAAATAAGTGTCTACATAATGCCCCACTTTTATGTGCATGTGTGTGATAACTAAAAATAATAATTAAATAATATACCTTCACTTATCTTAGGATTTAATAACAAAACATCTTGATGGTTGGGATAGGTTCCACCAAAATGTGCCAATAAATATTGGTGTACATGGAAATGAATGTAAGTAGTCAATGTCTCTATATATAGGTGAATATATAAAAATGAAATATAAATTGAAATATTTTCATATAAATAAATATGCATCATGGTATGCAAACCTTTTTTTCACTCTTAGGTAATTTCTACTAAAAGAAAAATCAACTTGGGTGTTTTTGAAAATTATTAATTTTTAAAGTAAGTTATAACAACTCAACTATGATTCTTCATAAAAGAAGAAGATATCTAATATTTCATCTTAGTATTTGAAAACTTATAGGCCTATCGTAATATTTGGAATTACTCATATGTCATAAAAAATATAAACATTTAAGTTTAGATATATGCCCCTCTTAAGGTGAGGGATTGTTTCCTATTTGTGAAATCCCTCATCTCAAAATAAGGATTCATGTGCATCTCATGTGATAATGTAATATAACCAAAGTTGTTATAAAGTTTTTAAAATAATTTTAAACACATGTATGTGTATATGTAGTAATATAAGTTAACATTTAATGCTAAAACAATACAATTATGACAATCCTCTTACATGTTATTAGTTCATGCCAAATTCTGACTCTAAGCTACTATTCCTCTACTTCTATGCATACACTTCTACTTTCATCAAATTTTGATATATAATACTTAATCATCTTCACTTCAAACAACCTAAGCTCATCCCTTGACTATTTCACACTTCCATCTTAGCTACCTTTACTTCCCAAACAAGTTTGGTCCTTTAGGACTATTCTATCCACTGTTAGCATCTAAATCCATTGGCCACATCCTCCCATAAAATAATAGTTATTTTATCAAACATAAAATCAATTACTATTTGTGAAATCACTCATCTCAAAATAAGGATTCATGTGCATCTCATGTGATAATGTAATATAACCAAAGTTGTTATAAAGTTTTAAAAATCATTGTAAACACATGTATGTGTATATGTAGTAATAGAAGTTAAAATTTAATGCTAAAACAATGCAATTATGACAATCCTCTTACATGCTATTAGCTCAAGCCAAATTCTAACTCTAAGCCACTATTCCTCTACTTCTATGTACACACTTCTACTTTCATCAAATTTTGATATATAATACTTCATAATCTTCACTTCAAACAACGTAAGCTCATCCCTTGACTATTTCACACTTCCATCTTAGCTACCTTTAATTTCCAAACAAGTTTGGTCATTTAAGACTATTTTATCCACTGATAGCATCCAAATCCATCACCCACATCCTCCCATAAAATAATAGTTATTTGATCAAACATAAAATCAATTAATGGGTGGTCTTTCATATTTTTCAATCCCCATTCGAGTAATTTCACAAAATATCACTATAAATTCATATTTCAAACACTTTTTTAACACAAGTGGATCATACATTAAATATGAATAGAACATATAATAACACATTTTTAAAAAAACACCTATTCTTACCAATTCAGAGTCCAAACAACCCTAGTAGCCCAGAGTTAAAGATGCATACACATCAAAGGTCACAAGTCATGGTTTAAGCACCTAAATAAACCAATATTTCATCAAAATTTAGCATTACACTATTTTTTCACACACACACCATTGTAACATAGGATAACTACATAGATCTTGATCTATATTTAATGTATTGGTATGTAAGTAGTGCTTAACATAGGATTTTTGGGGTCTATCATAACTTCAACTACTAACCCCTTTTTTTGTTTATTCTATTTACCATTCATCATATATTGAGATATGGTTCCAAGTTAATAATAAGGTATGCAATGGCCTTCTATAATTAATTAAACAAATATATTCTCATGCACAAGACACATAGGTAAATGTGCATAGTTACACTTTTACATATTGGTAAAAAACCTACTAAAAAATGATGTGCCCTATAAATCAAAAAATAATGTGGTCCTATCTAGATAGCATATCCTCATCCCATGTAGATGTGAAGCCATGTTCCTAGTTCATATCCATTAGATATAGTCATATAATTAGTTTAATAGTCTTTTTCTTAGTCATGTATTGTCAGATTCCCAATTAAGTAATTTATCTTTATTATTTCCTATTTTATCATCCTTCTATATCTAGTATGTTTTGAATAAAAATTACTTTTTTTATTTCATTTATTAATATTCTAATTTTATGCATAAGTTTTCGATAATTAAGATTTAAACATTTCCTTATTTCCTCAATTTTGATAAAACATATATTGGTGAACCTATCTATTGATTGAACATTTCAAAAACATATCTTCCCTAAGGGTTTATTTATATTTTTATTAGGGTTTCAGATTTCAATTTATCTAATTTCCATATTCATCATGATCATAATCACTATATATATATAATTTCATATAATTTCTTATTCAAAGTTTATGTTGTATTATTACATGTTTCTTTCCTATAACATGTCAAATATTTCACTCATATGTAAGCCCATGGATGCATAATTTCATGGCTAAAATAACATCATAATCAATCAAGATCTTATAGGTGAATAGTTCTATGATAATTATTGTTGCATGGATCAGTTTGACTTACCACATGTTAATATAAGACATCAAATGGCTCAGATGGTTAATTTTTTTTCTCTTGCTCCTATACCTTAAAACTATCTTAGCCGTATCCCACCTCTATTATTTTCCCCAAGCATATAGTAAATCTTGTGGTCTAAGATGTTGTTAATAGACAATCTTAGGTCCCATATTAGGAAATCTCTCCCCATAACCAATCCACTCCAATGGGACTAGTTAATCACTCTATAGAGTAAGATATTATTGATGAGTTAAGGAATACACCAACTATTATTTTTATGTTGTAATTACCTTAGAGATATACTATTTTCAAGGATATTTTATATCAAGCAATGAATCAGACACCCATGCCTCATTATACAGAGCCTTCTTATTTGGAATATTTTATGAATACTTTGAAGGATATTGAGGATGTTATATCTTTTGGAAATGAGGATTTGCCTACAAAGTCTACTATTGATCATAATATTTTTTTGTTTATACATGTTCAAATCAAAAGTACTATAGTAAAAATGGTTTTGATTGATAATAGTTCTTGTTTGAATATTTTTAATCTTACATTCTTACAAATAATGGGTATTAACATGGCCTCTCTTAAAAACACATGTAATAACATCAAAGGATTTTATGATGTGCCTCACCAAGCTTACGATTATATCACTTTGGATATCATAGTTGGACCCAAAGAATTATCAACTCATTCTAAGTAATCCTAAATCACTTGCACTATAATTTGTTATTAGGTAGACCATGGATACATGCAATGGAATTTTTACCTTACAATTTACATCAGTGTGTCAAATTTCAAAATGAGTCATAATTATACACATACCCTATTGATAATCAGCCATTTAGATGTTGTAAGATTATAGAATCTATTATTGATAATCAATCATAGTTATGGGAACCTATATCTACTATTTTGACACCACCCTAGATCATACCTATAGAACAAATGTATACATATGAGGTTGTTGAATCTAGTAAAATTCATCAAAATTTTCCATCTATGGATGTTTCAAAACAACAATATTCACCTTAAAATGTGTAACAAGAGGAACATGTATAGGAATTACCTTTATTAGTCAATTTAAAAGATCCAAATGTCATATATATCAAATACATTGATGATGATTTTGATGTTACTTGTAATGATGATAATAATGAAACAAAAATGAATATTTATAATTATTTATAGTTTGAATTTTACACTAGTGGGCCCAAGTTAATATAGAGATGACTCAAAGGAAATCATTCCAATTAGAAAATATGAAGGTAAAATAATTATTTCATATAAATTAAATAATATTTGTTAAAAGATAGCTACTACACCACGTTATGGTTTATCATGTGTGTCATAGATTAAAATATTTTTCAAATCCAACATTTATAGAGAGTAAGAGGCACAATACATAGATCAATGCATTATAGGTCACCATTTATAGATTAAATAAATATTGTGGAACTCATGGATATAGATTTAATAACTAGAATACATGTAAAAAATGCAAATGATAAACCACATGAAATGTTACATATGCTACTTGTAAGGCAAAGATCAACTAGCAAATTATAAAATTAAGAGGGAAATCCCTTTTTTCATTTTCACAGGATTACAAGGCATGATATAGATACTAGTTTAACATTACAATAGATAATTAAGAAACATAATTAGAAAGGTGTTATTCAAATAGAGCTCAAAACCAAGGTAAATATGCATAAATTACAAACATTCAATAAGTCTCCATTTCACTATATAGGTTTTTGTTAGGAATTAACATAGACAACTTGTTGAAATAGATCAAGACAATGAGCTAAATGTATTTAAATTTATGTTTCTTCACCTCTTAAGTCATGATCAAGGTGAATAAAAAACTATATATTGTTAAGATTTAGTAACACACATTACAATACTAGTTTCATGTGTCCCAAATTTGTGTACATAATGTTATTTGTTATGGAAACATGTAATCATATACATGTTACAGAGGTCTAAACATGTTACACAAAATAGAAGCTACAGTTGATAAGCTAAAATATAAGTTCAAATTTTAGTATAGTACAATACATATTCATCAATATGGTAGTAATTAAAATCACACCCATAAATGAGAATCAAAATTCAAATTTGGTGTATCCGAAAACTAAACAAGGATTATTACACAATAGATAAATATGGCATATAAATGCACAAGATTCATAACAAAGAAAAATATAAGGCTACGATTATAGAACATGAGTGGTAAGATGACCACAGTGATGAAGATCTATAGGAATTTGATAAAAAAAATTATCTAGTACTCGATGATCTTCCACCAAATCCACCTTTCAATTATACTCATCCCTTGGATGTGTTTCTTTAATTCTAGATTACTATGTTGTTTCATATGTATGTATGTATGTATGTATGCATATGTATATGTATATGTATATGTGTGTATATATGTACATGTACATGTATATCTATATCTATATGTACACATACATATACACGTACATATACATACAAATATATATGTGTGTGTATTAAAAAATATAAAAATCTCAAAATTTTCATAAAAATAAAAAATTGAGAACATATGCAAGATATGTGTAGTTTAATTGCATCAGTTAATTTGTGCTCATTATTTTCTATATTCAATTTATATCAAATATTATTCATAAGTGTACATGAGTAAAGTTTAAAACATACATGTTTCCATTTCCAAATATAGTTGTAGCTAATAACCCTGTCTCAAAATCATAAATTTTACACATATAAAATTGCTCTGCCCAAATAGTAATGCATTATGTTGTTTTTTGATTCCACTGGACTCATCCCAGTGAACATAGGATCCCCATTATTACATCAAAACTAGTCATGGGCTTCTTAAAACTTTTATATATAAAAAAGCTCATTGAAGTCATCCTCTTACTTAGGTTATATCATTTTTTGGCCTTTGCTATTATTCATACCTTAGTTTGATATATTGTGACATATTTATTTTTGTTACTCCATTAATTTTACATTTATATTTTAATGGATACCCAAGTTATTGAATATATTAAAGTTACCAAATTATTTATGTAAATCACTATCATATTTTAATGCATGTTTGCCTTCTTGCTTAATTCATTGTGTGTGTTAAACTTGTTTGGATTGTGGACATTTAAACATGTCCTTATGTGTGGCTATAATCCTTGTTGTATATTTCTATGTATGTGAGTGACATTTGAACATCTCCATTGTATGTGGCCAATTATCTAGCTATTTCATTTTTTGTGTTCCTCATGTGTTATCTTTTTTTGTGTGCATCATGGTCATGACATTTTTGTGCTCAATTTAATCAATTTTTGATGAGAAGATGGACATCATGCATCTTCCCATTTTTGTGATGTTGTGATCAACATCATGCATCTCTCCTTGAGTATTTTTATTCACTCTCAATTATTAGTTTTGGTTAATCCATTTAATTTATGCCTCATTTCTTACATCAATCTTGACATGACAATATGCATGCTTAATTACACAAACATGTTACATTACAACTTATTTCTCAATATATCTATGATGATGACATGATCTTACATGTTATAGTAATCACTTCACAATTAAATCTTATATATAACATCTTTTTGTATAGTTTTCTAAATTTTAGTTAAGTTAATTTTTAGGATCTACAACTCACCTCAAAAGAGGGGACATACACAATAACTTGTCTTAGATACTAATCTACACCAATAAAGTACACAAATAAGGAAATACAAAATTTAATTAGTTGATCATATTTTATTCTCAATTTATACAAAAATTAGTTTTAGATAACAATGCTCTTTTTGAACAAGAGCATAGGCCATTAATGTACAAAAAAACATGTTTTATCCCAGTAGACAACATTTTACACAATTTCTTAGAATCACAGTCAGTTATAGGATATTATGCAACATATATCTAGAATCATTTTAGAATTTTACTCAAGTTTATTTCAAAATTTTCGTAGAATGAGGGCAATGTGAATGACATTTGTTGTGGTTTATCAAATAGTATTTTACTCAAAAAATCACTTGATACTACTCATTTACAAGATAAATATGATTAATTATCATATTGGGGGTAAGTGTGTAGCACGTGATTACCTCCTTAGTTTTTTCACCACTTTCACAGATTAAGTGTAGATACTTATCATTATATAAGTTGTATACACTAAACTCATATCATGATATTTTAAACAAAATTTGAAAAAAAATTTCACTAAGTTTCCACTAGAACTGAGTCTTATTTCCTCTCTGATGGTTCATTAAACCCTTTTGCACCAATTTTTCATGATAATAATCCATTATAATTCATATATGGATTTCAAGATACTATACTATGTCAGGTATGAAATGATGGAGTCAATCACACCTTAAGTTATTAATCACACTCACATATTAGTGAGGATTTTAGAATTCATAATCCAATCAAATTCATTCAATAATGATAAATGTACAAGGATCCTACCATTTCTAGTCACATGTTTTTGCACTTGGAAAACACAAGGGTTTATATACCCAATCAGGTATATTGACTCATTATTATTTGATATATAAGTTTCATTTTTTTACTCTTATATATTCATATTTATTAATGAATTATTTATACATGTTTCATTACAAGTTTTCATGAAATACAATTCAATATATGGCCTACATCCAAGCCTACTCAACACATATAAGCTCAAGTATAGTTATCATTATTTTACTCTATTAATTTCAATTTTATACATTACTAGATTAAAATGGGGGTAAATTTCTTCATATAAGTTAAAATTTAATGATAAATAATGAAATTATGACCATCCTCTTAGATACACTTAGTTCATTCCCAATTAGATCGAAGTTGTTATTTAGATACATCTATGTAGATGATTCCTACCATTAATTAATTTTGCTAAATAATAAATTATAATGTTTACTACAAATAAGCTAAGCTCGTCCATTTATTATTTCAATTTTCCAACTTAGTTGGCTTTTCTTCCTACACAAAGCCACTCCTTTAAGACTATCCATCTTGCCAGTAACATTTAAATATGTTGATCACATATTTCCACCAAATAATGGCTATTTTATCAAATTTAAAATCACTTCATGTGTAATCCTACACATTTTAAAATCCCCATTCGAGTAATTACCCAAAATATCATTATAAATCTATATTTCAAACCATTTTAGCACACAAGTTTCTCATACATGAAAAACCAATAGAAAAGCTAACTACACAATGAATAAAAAAGTACCTATTCTTCCCAATTTAGAGTCTACACAAACCTAGTATCTTATAGGTAAGTTTTCATACACCTCAAAGGTTAAAATCATGGTTGAAGAAATTAAATACACTAGGATTGAACAAAAAATTATCATTACAACATTTTTTCACACACACCATTATAGCTTCAGAGAACTACATGTATTTTGATCCCTCTTAATAATACTGGTATGTACGCAATGTTCAACATAGTGGGTATTGGGTCTATTACAACTTCAGCTCCTAACACATTTTTCCATTTTATCCCATTTATCATTCATTATCTATTTAGATATGGTTATAAGTGAGTAAGGTACACAATGGATTCCATAGTAAATCACATAGATCTAATCTCACACATAGGACACAAAGGTCCACTTTTACATAGAGGGGAAAAAACTACTAGATGTCAACATGCCCTATGGACCACAACATGGTGCATCTATGTATAGATAGTGTGGCCTCATCCAAGGTATATGTGAATCCATGTTCATTATTCATAGTCATCAAATACAACCACGTAATTAGTTCAATGGTATTTATCTTATTTTTACATTATCAAATTCCTAGCTAGGTAATTTGTCTTTATTCTTTCCCATTTTAGTATATTTATATATTTATTAGTTATAAAATGAAAATACTTTATTAATTACTTATCTTATGTATGTGTTTTTCATAATTAGGATTTAATCATTTCCTTATTTCCGTAATTTTGATAAAATAATTTATACATGACATTGGTATTAGACATTCAACAATATTTGTTTTGACCAAAACTCATCATGCATGAATTATGCATACAAATAATAATTTTCTCATATTATCTCATAGCCATTCACTTACATATGGGCTTAGGATTTGTGTTTTTTTTTAATTCATACATAGGATCTCCATTGTCTCTACCTAAATATTTTATTATCCTAAGTATATTATCATTTGATCCTAAATCATTATTTCATGTTCTTTGGATGACATTGACCATAGATAAATGGGTCTAGTTATTTAAGTCATTTTTATTATCCAGGCCTATCTACACACTCTTTAACATTTTTTTTCTAATTAAAACTCTTATTTTATGTTGTCCCACACATTTTTCATGCTAGTTCAAAAAAAATGTGTCTAAATATTTATCTATATATACATATCAAGCCTAAGCCTATAGTTATTTATCACTCATATAGAATTTATCTATAAATTAACTATCTTTGCATGATCACATTGAGGAATACATTTTTACACCCTTGAGGCACTACCATAAAACATAAAAATTTGAATACCCTCAAAGGAACAACCATCAAGCCAAGTCAAAAAAATATTTCAAGGTCAAAATCACATGTCAAGTGTGTAAATCCATATAAAATTGCATTGTATTATAATATATCACTAATTATGAGCACACAAAGTTAGGTGGGAGAACTGCATATAATTTTATCCCTCTTTGAAATATTGAAACATAGGACACATTCAATCATTCAGTGGGGGTGGTTGAGATCAACTCAACAAATCCTTTCTAACATATTTTTACAGGTGAAGGAAATGTTGAAAGTTTAACTAGGGTTTCAAGGTGAAGGAAAATGAATATGAATATGTGCATAAGACCGAGACTCTAAAATTAGACATAAAATTAATTAATTGGAAATAATAATTAATTATGATAGAAAAATATGGCATTTCTAATATAGATATATTAGATGACCTTGGTGACCAAATAAATCCAAGAATTATCATATTTATCCAAAAAATTCTTATAGTCACATCCTAATCTAAGAAGCCACAAACCCATTCTAGAATACTTATAATAATTATATATTATCATGGACCATAAAAAACTCAAACAAGCTATGTACCATGTATTTTTGGTCAATTCTATGTATACAAAGTGTAATAAATCAATCATATTTTAATAGTTACATTTAATATTTGATTAATCTATACATAGATTATATAATCTAAATTAGTCTCAAGTTTTACCTTGTTTGTACCAATAAATATAAAATAAGATAGTACATATTGCTGAAGCTTCATTCCTTAATCATATAAAACACTAGGTTTCCCTTAGGGTTTTATTATACCTTCTTAGGGTTTAAAAATATAATTTATGTATTTTTATTTCCCCATATAACACATTTATATATCCTTGTCTCTAGCCTCTTGATGTCATTTCATAAGGCTAGCTCTCTTATCCCTTTATGGTGAAGCACTAGGTTAAGTGGTGTTGACATTAAACATAATTAGAATTATTTATATCAGACACATGTATCTATGCAATATAAAAGAGATAAAATAGATGAGATGCAAAAAATTTCTTCTTATATTAATGGAAATGTCAATAATAAACACATAAAAGTAGAACATATTTTAAATGATGATATGATTAAACTTTAAATTATTTATCAAAATTAAAATGAATATTATAATGTGTATCATGATATAATTCACCCTTATTTAACTAATAATTTTGATCCTAAATAATTTGCATTCCTTTCTAGCTGTAAAGAATGTATTTGTATGTAACCTAACAATCTAGATAAGGTATTGAATATAATCCTAGAAGTTAAAAATGAAAATAATGTTAAGGTTTTCATATATAAGGAATAACATAATCCCTTAAATGATACTAATATACCTTTCATAGGTATTGACTCTCAAATTATTGTTCAGACTACTAGTAGTGTTCATATCATTCCTATGGTTATATAGTTGATTCCCAACTATGGTGTGAGGTAAACACAAGTTTTCACTCATATTAATATGTCTATCCCTACATATCATACTTTCTTACCACTTAGGGTTGTTACCAATGTGACATCGAGCACTTCTACACTATTTTCTATGCCTAATGGTCATTTCCTGATGTATATGATTCTTGACCTTAAAACTAAGGTTTCATAATTGAAACAAGGTTATTATAGAGTGGGGCATGCCAATATAATCAATCCTTTGGCCTCCAATATTTCATCTTATCCTAAATTTATAGTATTTGTGTCACCTAAGGCTACATTAGATGAGGGTAAATGTGATAAATGGAAACACCTTCGATCCTTTCACATAGCATATTTAGACTCTGTATTCATTGAATAATAAGTTGTTGACTAAGTTGTTTATGTTGAGTATTAATGACTATGCATTTTGATAGTTATATGACCTCCCTTTCATATTGGTACATGACTTAAATCTTGTTATTTATCAATTCCTAGGACATTTTTCAATCAACATTAGTGAGAATAGGTCCTATGTTCATATTGTAGAACTAAATCAAGGACCCAATGAACACATCAATAATTATGTGTTTTGATAGAAAGCTATGCTCTCTAATATTAAAAATTTAATGGTTAATGATGACTTGTAAGACATATTTACTAAAACATTACTTTCCCCACTACATGAGTCCATTATATTCAAATAATTTAAAATGATATGTAATATGGTCAAGGACAATGAAGGTAAGATCCTTCTATAAATAATCTAAATTATTGACTCAACCCTATAACTACTTCTGGTGAAAAAAATTATAGTAAACCAAATTTCAAATCCAAAGGGAATGATACTAAGAATGATGTAAAAAATAATAATTTAAGTAATGTCACACCCTAATAATAAAATTGTCATATTGGCTTCTCAAAGGATGTAGTTTATAAAATTAGTTGAGCTTCCTCATAAGATTATAAAAAATTCAAGTTCACAAAACTCAGTTCCACTTTAGACACTAGGTTAACCTATAAAATAAGGAATATTGATGAATAAATCTATTCACAACCACTCTCTAATTAAGGCTAAATGTTGCATACATATCCAATACTCTAAAAAGGTAAATTAAACCACATGTATTTCTTCCCTTTAATTGAATGTGTGAAATCATGATCTAGTAGTATGAATGCATCATGTGATCTAGCTTTTGACACTTTAAAATCATAAATTGAATTATATTATATGATTAAGACTTGGATAGGGCCTCCTCCTTGTGGAAAATTTTAGTTTTTATAATTATATGGAAGTCCCATAAATACTTTGAAATGTATAAATATGTGTTCTTAATAAGTTTAGGTTATTGGTGTAGACACTTAAAATTACAAACTTTGTGTTGATTCTAATTATGTCTTTTATTAATATTTTCAACCTTACCAAAATAAAATTTCCTCTAATAGTTAATTAATTACCTAATCTACCCCTAATGGAAAATTCCATGGATTTTGAATTATCTATTTTCTAAATGCACAAATTGAATTATTGTCTTACCCAAGGTGACATCATCATACTAAGTGTGCAAGTAAGGCATATTGCAAGTTCTTACACCTATTTTACACACTCAAAGAGGATTTTATGATTTGTGTATATGACATACTTCATGCATCTATCTTACACACTCCATATCTTTTATTATTGATAATGGAAGAAAAAAATTGGGCACTTGATCTTCATCTCAAGATGGATGATCCACAATCATTTGCCATATCTATAAATAAAAAGGTCTTCACACTCTTTCACCATAACCAACAAAGGCAGTGAAGTTCTTACAAATAATAAGGCCATCACTCAACAATTCCTCAACATTAACAATCAAGACCTCAAGTAGACAAGTGTAAATTATGCCCATGTATGGAGTCAACATTTCCAAAGTCTTCTATCTCTATAATCCAAATATAAGCCTCTTTGAATAGGAAATAAATGAAATATCCAAAGAAGGTATAATGGTGTTTTTTAACTTTCTCTTCAATTCATTCTTATGTTTGACCCTGCTCACCTAAGGATTAGTCTTAGGATTAATGTTCTTCAAGATTATTTTGATTTTATTTACTAACAATTGGACTAACCTCTTTTGGATTATTCATCTATAGAATGGCATGCTTGGTGGGACCCATATGCACCCAATAACCTATTTAATTCCTCCTAAACCTTATAAGTGAAATAATTCATATAAAAATTGACTAAATTATTCACATTTTTCTTCTAATGTTTACAGATTTTGTTCCAGGTGAAATTAGAGGTTTCACCCTATCAATTGGTAGTTTCACAACCTTTAAATATGTGGTTTGGATAGAGAATAAATGATTTTTATATTTTTTTAAAACTTTTATGTCATTTTATGGGTCATTATAATTTAAATTTCACCTTTTAAGTGTTTTCACTATTTTATTTGATGGTTTCACTTTATAGTTTGGTGATTTTGTTATAGGTAATATTTTTTTATGTTCCTAATTTTTGACAGTTTCACCCTTATAATAATTTTCATCAATTTTTCAAATATTTTCATTCCATATTTCATAAATTTTACCTTTCTAACATTTTCATCAATTTCTTTGGTAGTTTTGCCCTACTAATCAATGATTTTTCCAAGCTTCTATCTATAGTCTATTTATAAAAATCAGGAGTTTCACCTTGAGAAATTATATTTTTACTCTATGTGAAAAGAATTGAGACATTAAAAACTTATATTTTGGTCTCCTCATTGATCGATTAGTTACTTTTGTAAACTTATAATCCCCTTTGTTATAAGATCCTAGCTAAAATGTAGAGTTAGACCTATAAGTAATTATTATTTTTCTTCAAAGAATTTATATTTTGGGTTTTAAATGAACAAACATTTCAAATTTGGGCTGAAAAAAATCCACATTTTATTTTTGGTTATAAATGAAAACTTGTTACTTAGTCATTTCCCTTCTTGTTTTTAAGTTTTTACGTCTTGCAAGTTATGTGTATCTTGTGTATTTCTTTGTGTGTATGTTCTCCCCTTTTGGGTGACCCAAAAACATGAAGTACCAACTTATTTTTAGCCTAAATATTTGCCTATTATTCTCTTCACTTGCCCTCTCAAGGGATTCATCTGACTTATAATGGGAATACCTTCCTTTTATGTTGACTATGTGAGATGGATTTCATTACCTTCTCATAGTTACTTAGGGCATGATGACCAATATTTCATCCCCTGGCATTATAATTACCCCCATTATCCTATGGGGCATATAAATTTAGGCTACACTCATTTTATCTTTAGCTAAAATGTCCCTTAAAGCTTGATTTTTCTAGTAGAACTACACTAAAATCCTACATATGAAGAGGCCATGAATGGATTATACCCTTTTGTCAAATGTCTCATTAAGTCTCAATATCCATTTGATATATTTGTTCTCTTTGGGGACTATCTATAAATCTAATGAAAATTTATAATGAAAACTTCTTTGTTGTATAATAGTCACTGATGTAGGGATGAAAAGGTAAAAACCCCTGAAGATTGCCTTACATTTATGGACCTTTGAGATAAGGGTGGGATTAAAACGCCATCATTAATTTCATTTAATTATTTAATTAACTCTTAAACTTTTAAAACCTCTCAAAGGTAAGTGTTTATAAGGATCAATAAATTGTGACATAATCTTATGTTAGTTATTACAAATAGGGCATTATGATTGTTTGTATTATTGTTGTCTCCAAACCTATTCATTTGAAAAATCCATTCAAAACCAAGACACCTAAATTTATTAAGCCAAACCAAGTTTAAACACATGATTTTATATCTACTTACATAAAGAGGCAATACTCTATCTATTTACCAAGTCAAACTTCACCTTTTCTAAATGTTGCAACAAACCTTATCCAAATACCTACCCTTTTTCTATAAACCACACCATTATGCTATCAAATTGGAAATAGGTCTTAGTTCCAATCCAAGTTATAACTTTAAACCAATTCAATATGAAGATCCAAATTCTTATCTGAACTATGTCATTATGCTATCTTATTTGAGCCAAACCCTAATTCTCACCAAAGTACAATTTTAAATACCAATTTTAAAACCAAGGTCCAACATCCTATCTAAAATATTCCATTATGCCATCCAATTCAAAACCAATTCTAATCTTGTTCCAAATTACAATTTTATTCTAAGTAAGTTAAAATTCAAATAGGTTTGACCAAGTCAACCCAAATTAGATCAACTTGAACCTTTTTCTAAAATTCAAATACAATTCAACCCTTGTTCTAAAGTTAAAATTCAATCAAATTTCTAAATCACTCATGTTTAATTAAATTCAAATGTTCAAAGCAAATGCAAGTCAAACATTATCTAAGTTACATGCCCAGTCCAAGGTTCACAAAACTTTAAATCAACCTAACATTATAAAGTAAACTTTTTCAAATCATATGTAACATTTTACAAAGAAATAAAATATCCTTTCAAACCAACATTTCAAAATGAAATAAACTTGTTAAAATCATTCAATTTACTAATATTTGTGCATCCTTTTAAAATAAGTTTGATTTGCACACCTCTCCTAATTGGATGCTTACATGAAAAAACTTTGATTGAACTATTACACTTTCAAAGCCAAATTCAACTTCAAACTCCAAATCAAGTCAAAATTTAACCATGGTCCCATCCAAGACAAAATCTAGTTCATCTTGAAACATGTACCAAACCGATTTTGAAACTAAACCAATACAAGTTGGATCAGGTGAACCACATTCTAATTTAGATCAGGTTCATCTTCAACCACATTAAAAAATTTATTTGGTTCATCTTGAACCACATTCTAATCTAATCAGGTTCATCTTGAACCAAATTTTAATTCTAATTCCAAATCAGATCTATTTCAACCAGATCCAATTATCATGAATCAATCATATGATAATTCAAACTAATTCTTGTATTTTCACTCAATCTCCCACACCTATTGGTTTGGAATGACAAATTCATGTCATATATCCTTTCTTTCATTTACTTTGGATACTTCATCCATTGGTCCAAAAGCTAATATGGCCTAACAACCATAACAAAGCCAATAGTCTAGACCTATTATGTCATTTAACCTCCAATGACCCTTATCTATTAACAATCCAAGTGTGCCCATATTTGATAACTACTTGATATGAATATGTCATGATACCCTTCACAAACATGATTAGATACGTCCACTTCCAAAGTAATATATATGTGTGTGTGTGTGTGTGTGTGTGTGTGTGTGTGTGTGTGTGTGTGTGTGTGTGTGTGTGTGTGTGTGTGTGTGTGTATATATGTATATATATATATATGTATATATATATATATGTATGTATATATATATATATATATATATATATATATATATATATATATATGTATGTATATATATATATATATATATATATATGTATGTATGTATATATATATATATATATATATATGTATGTATGTATGTATATATATATATATATATATATGTATATATATAATCAACCCATTTTTGGTTTAAATCATTTCATCCACCTTGAGATGTGTCTTTCACTTACATGTATCATTACTTGGGGGAACCATGCATTTATCTATCTCACTAATCCTTAACATGTGTATTTTGACTTGGTTAAACAATAAGATTATTTATGTTGCTTTTATTTTCAAGGTTTATGTTTGTGTGTTTTTTTGTTTGATTTTATTCTTTTTTCCTTGACTCATTATGTTGTGTTAATAGGTTCATCATCATTTTACTTCATGTCATGAATTTGTACTTGAGTTTGTACATAGACATACATTAGCATTACCAACATGGTTTTTATCATTGGTGCATTATTGTCAAATTTATGTTGGATCAGGGGTTAGCGCTTATGCATTGTGTGACCCAATAATCATGGTGTTTTATATAATGGTTCATACCATCATGTGCTACAAAAAAATCAAATACTAGAGGTATAAGAAATAATATCATAGTAAAAATCTCCTTGTCTACCAATCCAGTGTAACCACTGGCCAAAATGGATACTCTATATGTTACTCATAACACTTCTAACCACATACAAAAATTCATAATCATTTCCTTGTCTAATATAACATTTCTTATTTTCTCTCAATTTATTGGAGAACTACATTGAATTGAGGTCCTCATAGACTATATAGGAATCACTCAATTACATTCAATTTTTGGGGTCGATTTAACCACCCTTTTTTCATTCTTATCAAAATCCATATTATTTCAATCCAATCACATCATTATTCAATCATTATTATGTACTTGAAATATTTTATTTCATTACCTCGGAGCATTCTCATGTACCTATTTTTTTATGGCTTCTTCATTATTTGAAAAGTCATTATACTATCACACCTATGTTTGTGTTTTTCATCTCATTTTTAATGTGTACTAGGTTAAATCCTTGAGTTACTATTGTCAATCAATCAACCAATCAATTAGACTGATCAATGATCAAATCTACCCTACTAGAGAAAATCATTTACTTAATAATAAAATCCACTCTACTATGTAAAATCATTTATGCAATGATTAAATCCACCATAATGGGGTAAATAATATAATCATCAATCAAATCTTCCCTATTGGGGTAATCATTAATCAATTACTCTCCATATTTTGGGTAGGCCAACCATTTAATATTTCTCCTAATTCCAAGCTTGCATTTTTTACCTTGTTTAGGGCAAGTCAAAGTGTGCCTCTTATTTTGGGATAAATCCTTCCCACTTCTCCTCTACCATTGGGACAATTAAATTCTATTATTATTAACCATCATAAATCAAAACATGAAAGCATTAACTCATTTGGATTAATCTTATTCATGGGTTAATTTCACTCTTATTTTTCATTCTTCCTCTCTTTTTCAAGACACATCCACATATTTTATCCCTGCATGCCCTCTTGAGGGGCATCATGGGTCAATAATTATTTATTAATATAATTTTTCAACTTCTTTTAAATGACTTTTCTTTTCTTTAAAAACATGTTACTTTATTTGTGTCTCACAACACCTTATCAAATAGGGGAAAATGTAGACACTTAAAATCATACACTTTATGTTGATTCTAATTATGTTTTCTATTAACACTTTCAACCTTATCAAAATCAATTTTCCTGTAAAGATTACTTTAATTACCTGATTAATTAACCTAATCTACCCCTAATAAAAAATTCCATGGATTTACAATCATCTATTTTCTAAATGTACAAATTTAATTATTGCCTCACTCAAGGTGACATCATCATACCAAGTGTGTAAGTAAGATCACTTACAAGATCTTACACACTCTTCATCTTACACCCATATTACACACTTAGAGAGGACATCATGATTTGGGTATATGATACACATTGTGCCTCTCTCATACACATTCCATAGTTTTCATTTATTAGAATGGAAGACTAATCATGGGGCCTTGATCTTGATCTCAAGATGGACAATCAACAATAATTTACCATATATATAAATTAAAGGGTCTTCACACTCTTTCACCAAGGCAATGAAGTTATACCAAATTTTAAGTCCATCACTCAATAAGTCCTCAACATTTCCAATTAAGACCTCAAGTAGACAAGGGGAAATATTTCCCACATATGGATTCGACATTGCCAAAGACCTATATCTCTACAAACTAATCACAAGCCTCTTTGATTGGGCAAGTAAGGAAGTCTCCAAGGAAGTTATAATTGTGTTTATTTTATTTATATTGTATTCATTCTTATTTTTGACCTTGCTAACCATAGGGATTAGGCTTACGATGTTATGTTCTTCAATATTTTTTTCATTTTATTTACTAATGATTAGATAAATATATTTTAGTTTCCTAATCTATAATTAATATATGGGGCATATGTTTAGATCTATTATTTATAAATAGGTGAATATTTGGGTAAATTTTGACACCATTTACATGTGAAATGTATGGGCCAACCCATAAAGAAGATTTGAATTTGTAAAATTACTATTGCTTAGTGCATAGAAGAGTTTGATAAATGTTGATGATATCAAAAAACCATAGTCATCTGAGTATTAATAGAGATGTCAAAAATACATGAATATTTATTTGATTATTAGGAGATAATATGAGTATTCTAATGAACATGTGTTTCAATAAAAAAACTATTTAGTATTTCTTTATAAGAGAGTAAAACTTAAATAAGGGTGAGGTAGAAGAACCTGGATGTGGTTTGTACTCCATAATCAAGATGGTTTTAGATACTTCTCTTTGGCTTGGGAGGATGACTTAAAAATAATAGAGAAACTAGAAAAGGGTGTGTTAGTGAGATAGGTGGGTGGATTGCCTAGAAAAATCTATATCCAAGAAGCACATGACTTCTTTGGAGGCTATCAATCTACCTTTAGACAATTTAATGTTAATCAAAGTGATGATAAGAGAGGTTGTATAAGTAATGAAAAATAATTAATCTAAATGAAATAAATACTTTTCAAGAAATGATATTTTTAACAAAATAAAATTAAAAGGAAATGCTAAATTGTTAAGGTGTGGTTTAAGTATGGTTATATTGTTGTTTATAGCTTTGCATACAGATAAGCACTATGAAATAGGGTTTTGTCTAGGGTTGGTAGGTAGAATAAACTTATTGTTTTGGTTAAAATGATTTACACAGTGACTGTTGATGGTCACTAGTTACCATGCCTAATTAAGGGATGACTTTTACCAGTGGATAGATAACCAATGGTGATCAAATGTGATCATCGATGGTCATTATGGTTTTGACAGATTGGCATTAGATGAATAAGGGATTATGGATAAGTTGTAAGAGGGTTTTGGTATGTTTTTTGAGGTGGGTTAATGGTCATGGAGACAAGAAAGAGGCTTAGAGATGTTTAGGTTAGGGATTTAACACTCTAATAGATGAGAATGGTCAATGTATGTTTGGTACAAGAGGAAGCGTCTGGAGGTGTATAATTCCAACACAAGAAAGGGTGTGGAGAGAGGTGGAAAGTGGGTATAAGCTTGAACTATTGAAACTAAACAATTGAAACTTAAAATAAGAATAAGGTACTTAGTTTGTTATTGGCAATTGTTATCTTGAAGAAGTCCTAGAGTGTAGGTGAAGTTGCTTGGGATCTTGGAGCTATATGGCTAGAGTAACATTCCTAGAATTCTCTGTGTTGGGTTGATGAGGTGCTTGTTTCTCTTGATCTCTGTCTAGTTTTGGTTCAGCTCGAGTTTTCCAAGGGTAGTTGGTCATTTACTCTAAGTGATCCCTATTCCATCTTCTATAATTTAAGCCTTTAGGCATGGGTATCAAGCTAATGTTATGTAACCATCGACGGTCCTAAACAACCATCATCGATCGAGGGTTGACAATTGATGGTTAGTGAGAAGGGGCTAAAATGGTTAAAATTAGCCATTTGTACTAATGATTGGAGGTTAAAGCATTGGTAAATAGTCTGAAGGTATTGAAAGGGGCATGGGATGCATAAGGAATAAGTCTTAAGTAGTTAAGACATTAAATGTCATGGTAGAAATGGTCTTAAGGCTAGGTGTTGATAGGTTAGCCATGGGTTTGGGTAGGTGAGGTGGAAAGGGATTATTTAATTAATTATCTAATTAAATTATCCAAATGGGGGAAGAATGTGTGTTTTAAGTATTTTAATAATTAATCCTAACACAAAATTCCAATGAGGGGTAAGGGGTCTAATACAATACTTAGAGCCATAGTGTATAGTTTTCTAATGTCTATATTTTGCCCCTTTTTTGTTTTGCATCTTCTAGCCAAGGGGTCTAATGCAACAATTAGAGCCATAATGTACATTTTTATAGTTTCTACAACATTTTAGGAATAGACTAAAGAATTATTGCAAATGGATCACAATAAATCATGAATGTCATGACTATAAAATGCAAGAGGATAGGAGAGAAGGGTGTGTATGAACCACTTATGTATGCAAAATTCATGTAAGGTGAAGGTATGTTAAAACCAATATTTTCAAATGTCTAATACTAAATTTTATTCTCTAACCACCATTTTATTATAGTATTGAAATTTAAAAAATGCTAGCATAAAAGGATAGAGGAATGTTAAGTTGAAGGCTTTCACAAGAAATTTCATTAGATATTAATTTTTAGTGGGATTTGTACTCATGTATATTTTAGTCATTTACTAAAAATAACTCCATAAATATTAATTCACCCAAATTATTTTTTCATTCATGTATATATGGTAATAATTACAAGGCAAGGGGAGCCACTTTAGCACATAGCCACTATAAGAATTTGTTAATTGAGGGAGTAATGATGAATGTAATTCACCAATTTGGGCTTCCTACCCTCTAGCATCTTTTACTAATGGAAATGATTTTGGTGACTGTAGTACCTAATAAATCATCCTTGTCTCACAATTATTACCAATGTTGTATTAGCTCAATTATAACCCATTCATGTAATTTTAATGTTAAGCTAAAGGATTTCACTAGTAATTTCATTAGATATTAATTTTTAGTGGGATTTTTATTTGTGTATATTTTAGTCATTTACCCAAATGACCTCCATGAGTAATCATTTACCTAAATTCCAAATTTTTAAGCATGTATTTATGGTAATAATCATAAGGCAATGGGACCTAATAAAAAAAATTAGTATGGGAATGAATGGTAAATGTAGGTCATCACTTCGGTATTTTCACCTTCTATCCTCTTTCCCCATTGGAAAAGATTTTTATGAGTGTGTAAAATCATAAATCCTTCCACATTTAGTGTCTTAATTAACTTTGCTTGATATAAACACACTAACTCAACCACAACCCCAAATTTGAATATATCATAAGGTCCACTAACATCATTTCCTTCCCCTTTTTGAATAATTAATGAATACATATTAATTAATTATCCATACAAACATATTATAAAAAAATAATTAAATATCTAGAAATTTAAATTCACTAGACATCTTCCATATTTATTTAAACCAAATGTTGAGTCATCCAACTAATTAACTTCCAAAATCAATTATTAGGTCATCATTAAACATTTAAAAAACCTTAGTGAGTCATCCAATTATCTTGAATCATTCATAAGACATTTTCAACTACCAACTAAATTCCCTTTTTTCTCTCAAACACATGAGCAATTGGTATCTTCTACATAGATGAGGACTCAAATTTGACTATCTAAAAGGTACATAATCAAATAAATCCAAATTTATCCATACCATCCATTTTATCACCCAAAAGCCTATAAATTAGAGTGTCACCATCCATTTTGATGATCCAACATCAAGTTCTCAAAGTGTTATCAAAATCATCACATACATCCATTAAAAAATCAACTCATTGCATCCATATGCTTATAAAATGACCTTTGCTTGGATAAGTGAATTGGGCATCCAAATACCAAAAATCAAGAGCAAATCAAAGTTAGACAATGGATGAGGTGATTTTAATTTTCTAATATGGTATGTTTTATAAGTATTGTCTACTTTGTCTCTTATTATGGAAGAGCTCTAAGTGAGGTTTTAGTTTATTCTTAGAACATGAAGTTAATTGTTCATCTAATTCCTAGCTTGCATAGGTTTTAAAATTATAGTCACATTCATATGCTCGGTGGGACTTTTCCTAAATCTTGTTCATCATAATTATGTTCCTTAGGTTTTTATAATCATTCCTAAATTTTATTGAGGAACATAGCTACTTAATCTTGGTCTCAAAGGTTATTTTTATATTTTAATATCCACTTTTTTTATTTTTTCTAAGTTGTACTTATCCCTATGTAACAATGGTTTCATTCTATAAAACAACATTTTCATGTTGTGTAATATTATTTCATATAATTGAACAATAGTTTTGTACTATAGAATGTCAAGTTTGTCCTATGAAATAGTAATTTTATTTAAAGTTATTTTTTGGTCCTTTCTATATATTTTCACTTTTTTATTTTAGTTTTGTATCTTTTCTTTCTTGATAACATTTTCTTTTCTATCATTTTCCTACTTTTAGTATATATACTTTTTTCTATTCTTCGATTTTCTAAAAAATGGTATTTTTTTTGCACAAAATAACAAATTCATATCCAACCTCAAAAATTTCATCTTGAAGAACAATGATTTCATCTATAGAATTATTATTTTGTTTTTTGATCATTTCTACCTCTTACTTTTAGACATTAGCTTATATTTTTGAGTATTTCTTGCTTTGTCAGCTTTCTGACACTCATTATTTGTTATTTTTCTTGATTTTGGTTTATTTTATTTTATATTTCTATATTTTATACATAATAATGGTTTTGTCAAACAAAACTATGAATTTGTTGCATAGAACAATGGTTTGTATCACATTTTAGTGGTTTTATAGAAAATTTCAATGGTCTTATTCCATATTTTGGTAGTTTTGTAGGTAGTGTTTTTTGTTTTCTAACTTATTTTATGTTTCTATCATTTTCTCTCTCTTCATAATAATGATTTAATTCTAAGGATTTTGTTTGTATGCCCTAACTTCTCCTTTGGGCTTTCACTTTGGCTAAATTACAAGTTATTCTGGTTGCCTAAATCTTTTCATACAAACTATTAATGATTTTTATGTAAGATCGCTTGCCAAAGACCTAAAAGCTAAACCAAAAATCCTTTTTATTATATTTTTAATACCTTTATTTATTTTCAAAGTTTAGTTTAATTAATTTAGTTGTAATTAATTCATCTCATTTTCTTCCAAAGTTATCTTCATTGTATTATAAGAATTATATATGCTCTTTCCTTGCATTACACAAGCGATGAGCCTTAGAAATAAGAAACAATTATTGTAATTTTGTGTTACCTGAGTTATTCTCACTTATGTTCTTTCCTTGTGTGACACTGATGAATACCCTTGAAGATATAAATGAGAATAGTCTCCTTTATTTTAAAAATTTTTAGGGGCTCTATCGAATGTGGATTTCACTACCACATGGTAGATCAAACCTCATGTACCAATGGGGTTTATAAACTGAGTAAAAGTTGTTTTAATTTCCTATTATATTGTGTTTTTTTAACCATATCATGATGCAAGGGGTACTCAAGGTTTTAACAACTAACTCAAAGTTTGATTTTCTAATGGCACACTATTGAAATCCTATGGTTGGAGTGTGTAAATAGGGACCTGACCCTTTTATGTATTAAATTAATCAAGTTTTCCCATGTTATTGAGCCTCATAATACTAAAAAGTATATAGAGGACATCCCTGAGTTGAAATTGTAAAAGTAAAAAAAAAAAAAAAAAATTTAAAAAAAAATCCTTAAGAAGCCATTCAATTATTTGAATTTTAGTGCACCAACAAGTGGTTAGCTCCAAGAATTTACTCTCAAATTAGCCTTAAAATTGGGTTTAGTGGGTTATGCATATGAATTTACCTTTATATTTAATTCTATTAAATATTGGGATGACATTTACAATGGATAATCTAGTATATATGAGAGCCTAAAAGTGATTTAAGTCCCTTGCCTAGTTTTCATATTTTTGTGACTTCCATGGTTATATCTAGTTAATTTGGTGTGTTATCTTTGTTTTTTATCTCCTTGTGGACAACAACTAATTTAAATATTTTTTTTGTTTTTAAAACCAAAGTTTGTTTTTTAAAGCAGAAACCAAGTCCTTAATTTTTTCAAAGTAAAACCTTAATCAAGATAACTTTACCTAAATAAATCCAAGGCCATGTAACACAAAGTTTTGTAATACAATGTATTTTAGTTTGAAGTCATATAAATTATGAATTAGTCATTAATATTTGAACAATGTCTCAAACTAATAGGCATAAATCCTATTTAAATATTACTCCACATGATCCTAATAGAGAAAAACTCTTTTGAAATGACCCTTTCCATTTTTTAAATGAAGAACAACATGTTGAGATTAATGATAATGATAATGAAGCCTACCAAGATGAATATGAACCTAATATTAATTTTCATTAGGAACAACCATCCCATGTTACCTATTACCTCATAGAAAATAATAATGAGGTTTTCATATAACTCTTAGTGATAGGATCCAAGTTTCCACTTGATTTTGATTCCAAACACTTCTCTCTCCTAATTGATAAGAAAAATACAACACCTCCAACAAATGATCAAGGAAAATTTAATGCTTCCTTAGTAAATAAAAATGATATCATAGGATCATCCAATTAAAATTCTAAAAATGAATCCCATACTCATGTGGATAAGGGAAAATCAATTCCATATGACACATCCCAACAAAACCATGTCTTTACCCTTGTAAACCATATCAAGAAGTTGACTAAATAACTAGTTGAGTTAAATCTAATATATCCAATCCTTAAAATATAAAATTAACCAAATTAAAAATTCCATATCAAAATTAAAGTACTAACCAAAATCAAAATCAACATCCTAATCAAAATCAATATCAAAGTCAAAGTCCCAATCAAAATCAAAGTTAAAATCAAATTCAAAGTCAAAACCCAAACCCATCATCATATTTTCAACTCAAAGACATTTAGTCTATCCAATAATGTCAAAACATGAAGGATAAAATACAAATATTTCAAGATGTAATATATTCTCAAAGAAAAAAAGTTAAGTTTGAAGAGTTGCATCCTTATCCATTTGGCATAAACATGATTAATGTACAATTTCATTTTCATTTTAATTTCCATTTTAAACCTCAAAATTTCAAAAAGTATAAGGGAGAAAGATACTATATGGGACACCTAAAAGAGTTTTATATAGTGTGTCAAAAAATTTCTTATATTAATAATTATATACTTAGACTATTCCCACATAGCTTAGGGTGTCAAGCCTTAGAATGGTTCTTCCACATACCTAAAGGTACCATCACTAATTTTGAATATATATTTTGAGAGATTTTTACAACACTTTTATTATAGAATTTAACATGAATTGACTATTATAGACTTATTCAACATGAAAAAATATAATGGGAAGAGTTTTTCCTCTTTCCTACAAATATAATGTGCATTATAAATTTGATTTTTATGATCACATCCTTAAAAACAAATTACTACAATCTTCATAAAAAATCTCAATCTTGAAATGGAATTTCAACTTTAACTCCATTGTGACATAAAATTTGATTAAATAATTGAAAAATGAGTTCAAATTTAAATATATATTTTTTACAAAGGCGTCATCAAAATTTACGCTAAGGATAATCAAAATCAAGCTCAACATGATGAACCCAAGTTCTTAGCTAGAAACAAAAATATGGTAGCATATGTGGTAAATGATGTAAAATTAGTGTAAAATATCTAACCTATCAATAATATTGGCATAGATAGTGGTCTTCCTATACAAGACTTTAATAATAGAATTTATACTCCCTTGGGGGACCATTTGAAGTAACCTTTTGAAATTTGGTAGTTGATGTACGATCACATTTCCAAACATAAAACCATTTGATGAGAATTCTTCAAAACCTGATTTTTATAGATAATATGAATATTTTTCATACCATAATATTAAAGGTCATTCCACAAACAAATGTATGAGACTTAAAAACTATGTCCAAAATGTAATCGATCATGGTGAAATATAATTAGAGAATCATGTATCCACATCAAACAATCAAAAGTTAGGGATATATCAATATCCATTCCAAAAACTTAAGAATGGTTTTAATAAACAAAACCAAGATTAAAAAAAAGCCAATAATGTCATACAAACCAACCATTCATTCAAATCCATTATTAATCATATTCATATGGATAATCATGTTTGTGTCATAAATATCAAAACCCAAGTTTGCATTATCATTATAGGGCACACAAAAATTATAATTCTAGGTAGTTTTTTGTCCACCTTAAAGTTAAGTACAATATTATCAAACAAAATGAGAAAAAACCAACCCAATTTCCTATTGTGGACCTTCTCAAGACATCCACTACCTATAAGGATTTTTTTATATAGCTTCACAAGAGTCAAAATTTATAGAAAATGTTACTTCTTGCAATTTCCAAGAATTTGTAAGAAATTTTTCATCTAATAATAAAGTGAATTTTGACCACATGGATATTTCATCCATGGGTACGTCACATAATTTTCCATTGTCTATTGAATCGATTATCTTCAAACATATATTAAATGGGGTGTTTATATACAATGGGTTTGGCCTGAATCTATGAACATTAAGTTTGATCAAATATTTGGGAAATTAAATAATAGAATTAGAGCCTAACACCATTAATATAAAGTCCTATGATAATGTAGAGTGATGGTCAGTGGGTACCATATATCCTCCCCTAATGGTGGGGCCTATTATTCAAGATACCTTGATCCATATCTTAGATCTTGATTTACCATACAAGTTACTTGTTATACATCCATGGATACATGCTATGAATGTCATTCCACACTCTCAACTAGTGTCTAAATTTTTTCCCTTATGGTATGGAAGTTACCATTCTTGGTGATCCTCAAGCTTTATAATATTATAAATTATAGGAAGGTTGACAAAGAAATAAATATTATTTTCCATTCAATGAATTTACTTATGAACATAATGAGGAACCACCGATATTATCAAATTACATTCATACCAAGGAATTACCTTATACATCCACCAATAACCCATATACATCTAAAAATCACCCATATACATCTAAAAATCAACCATCTATGTCCAAATCCACATTTTCACCATCTATATTTACCATTATGGATACATGTATGGGAGAGTATGAAATCCATGATGCCCATTATTTTGGAAAAATTCATGTCTCCCAATAACCATGGTAGGCCTAATCATAGCAAGTAAGCATAAATGGTTTGATAGTTTGGTAAGACATCTTTTGTTAAAGGAAAATTACTTTCTAAAGAACAAATTCAAGACTACAATCCAATTGGTTATATAGTGATGAATTTATAATATTTTTTAGAATAAACAACACCCCAAGTGCAAAGATATTATGTTTCACATTATAAATTATAAATGAAATGACTTGGTCTCCATGAACAAGATCTTATAGAGCCTATTATGTTTGAAATAAATAAAAAACCTAGAGGTATTATATTTAAACAACATAATGTGAACCTACATAATTACAATAATGATTATTCTAAAAAATATAAGGATTTCTCTTATAACATTGAAAAAATTTCCTTATATATCCACTATGAATATTTTTCAGCCACAAACATTTTTCATGAAACTACCATTTTAACTCTTGAGCTTAAATATCCCAAGCCTATAACCTGGGGCCAACAACATCCACCCTCACTAGATCACTTTAAAAATGATGAAGCAATTTATAAATTCATAAGGGTTAGGGATCATATTACAACGTGAGATCACAAGAAATGGTTTTCAATCCATTTATATAAAAAAATTTACTTTGGGGAGCATGTAAACTTTAAGCATTCACATAGTAAAGATATCCTTGATTTTAAGTCTTCTACAGAGGAATCAAATGATGAAACTCACAATTAGTAAGACATTAACAAGGAACTTAATCTTCCTCTTCCTCATATAAAGTTTTAAGAAGAGTCCACACTATTGATTGAAAATATTATTGATGTAAATATCAAAATAGATTAATATTTTAAAATGGTGAAGCTTTTCACTTCTTTAGATCCTGAAGAACAAATAACTCTAAATATCCTCAAATAGTTTTTAGATGTCTTTGTCTGGTCATATATAGATATGCCTAGGTTGGATCCATCACTTTTAGTTCACCACCTTGTTGTTCACTAGTATGATAAAACTATCAAACATAAATTAATAAAAATGCATCCTAAAGTGGCACTACTTATAAAAGAGGAATTATAAAAAAATTCAAAGTTGGCTTCAAACCCATAAACTATTTATAATAGATATCTAATATAGTATTAGTTAGAAACAAACTAATAGGGATAAGATTATGTAAATAATTTTTAACATTAATAAATATTAATCTAAAATATTAATTTCCCCTTCCTACTATCAACATGATTATATACTTGACAAAACATCATGAGATGTTGTCCTTAATGGATGGTTTCACGGGATACAACCAAATCAAAATTGTACTTGAAGACAAACACAAAATAACATTTACCACCCCTTGGGTCATATTGTGTTACCAATTCATGCCATTTGGTATCAAAATTTCTAAATCTATATATTGGTGTACCATGACAATAATGTTTTAGGACATGTGTCATGATATTATTCAATATTATGTATATGACATCTTGGAAAAGTCTTTAAGAAAAGTAGAACATTCCATAATACTACTTAAGAATTTTTAAAAGGTTAGGGAATACAAGGTTGACTTAAATCCAATAGAATGTGTGTTTAGGGTTACATTCAGGAATATTTTGGGTTCATTGTATAATAAAGAGGCATATAAGTGGATCTTTTAAAAGTTATAGTTATAACAGAAAGGACTCCATCTTCTAATCTCAAACATCTTCAAAGTTTGTAAGTCAAAATTTAGGCTATCTAAATACTTGTCTCTCAACTTGGAGACATATGCCAAAAATTAACTTGTCTCATTAAAAATAATGTTTATTTTAGATAGAATGAAGATTATAAACAATAATTTTTAAATATTAGATAATACCTATCAAATGCACCAGTTATAATACTAATTACTCTAAGAAAATATTTATTGTTATATATATCAGCGACACAATGTGCATGGGGGGCATTACTATCAAGGCATAGAAACAAATGTGTATTATTTAATCAAAAAAATTGTATCTTATTAGTCAAAATATTTGGAAAGAAAAAATGCATGTCTAGTGGTTATTTTTTCTTCCAAAAAACATAGTCATTACATGATTAATAATGAAACCAAAATCATTGAAAAAATTGAAGTATCTCCTTTCTAAATTAGATCTAACAGGGAGAGAAGTTAAGTGGGTTATATTACTAAGTGAGTTTAATATTGATTATGTTAATCATAAGGATATCAAAGGATATATCTTTGAAGACACATTAACAAATGAACCAATAACAAGTGCAAACCCTTTAACCACACTTTACTGATAAATATATTTTATCCTCGTCTAAATCAGTAGGATGGAAATTATATTTTGATGGATATTTCACCAACCATGGGTCATAGGTAGGCATTTCTCTCATCACTCCACAAGTTGATCTTATTTTGAAAACATTATAAAGCAAATTTCCTATTACCAAAAACATAGTAGAGTATGAGGCCCTTGTTTCTAGTTTAAAAATATATATTAAGTGGAACATCTAGTATCTCTTAGCTTAAAGGGACTCAAAGCTTATTATCAACCAAGTTAATGATGAATACAAATAAAAATATGATACTCTCATTCCTTATAAAATAATGGTGGATAGTTTGAAACTACAATTCATACACATAGAGTTTGAGTAGGTTTGTCATGTAAATAATAGAGTATTAGATGCAATGGGCACAATTGGTTCTCTTATAGACATAAATCCATATGTCGGTCATAGTCAATTTTTTGTTGAATAGATAATGATTATAGCTTTTAACATTCCTAAATCTAAAAATGTTTTTGATATTTTTTGTCCTAATTCCCCTTCTTACCAATAAATTTACACTTACATCCATTAAAATTTCATTCCTCTAAACTTATATCATAACCATAATAAAGCAATCATCTAGAAAATTTACCACTTTGCAATCCTTGGCAATACCCATTACAACATAGGCTATGATGGAAAAATTTTATGATGTCTAAATAAATTCATGATGGTATTTGTGATGCACACACAAGTGGAATATTCCTTGCTAAAAATATTCTTATAATAATATATCATTGGTAAAAATGGAGACTAATTTCAAAAAAATGCATCCCATGCCAAAAACATGGTGACCTTATCCATATTCCATCATAAGATTTATATATCATTTCCACACCATGGCCCTTTTCCACATGGGGGATATAAATTATTGTCAAAATAAATCCCAGTCATTTTGATAATCAAAATCACATCATAACAACTTCTAAATACCTCACCTTATGGGTGGAGGCCATTCCCCTTAGCCATGTAATAGGAAAATAGATTTCCAAGATTATCTAACCCATATCATTTGTCATTATGGTATTCCATCCACTATTATTTCTAATAATGGGAAGTATTTCAAAAATAAAGATGTGAAAACTCTTTTCCAAACCTATCACATCAATCATAGGTGGTATACACCATACTACCCTTAAAAAAACAACCAAGCTAAGCCATCTAATAAAAATATCCTTACAATACTCAAAGGGGTTGTCAATGATTTTGGTCATGAATAAAATTTATAGATTTATCTTACCATATTGGTTTATTTTATAAGTATTCAAACACCCATGAGGGTAACCTTGTATCACCGTGTTTATGGCAATGAGTTTATTTTAATATTATAAGTTTAGTTTCCTTAATTACACTTTTTTTGAAAGATGTGGTTGATGATGAAGAATACCACACATCTCGACTACATGATATTGACCTATTAGATCATAAATGTATATGTGCCTTAAACCATTTACAAGCCTATCAAAATCATCACCATCATACCTATAAAAAAATTTAGATTTGGATAATTTGAAGTGTGAGATCCTATTTTTAAGGAAAACCCACGGAGTAAAGATGTCAATTGTGAAAATAAGGGTAAATTTGAAACTAATTCTTTAGTTACACATGTTTCCATTACCAAGTATATATCAAATGCATATTAGGCTAGTGAATATGGGGAATAACATGGTGATCCAATGAACATCATTCATCTCAAGTGAGTCCATGCTTAAATCTATCTAGTATTATTATTATTATTATTATTATTATTATTATTATTATTATTATTATTATTATTATTATTATTATTATTGTTGGTGTGTGTGTGTGTGTGTGTGTGTGTGTGTGTGTGTGTGTGTGTGTGTGTGTGTGTGTGTGTGTGTGTGTGTGTGTGTGTGTGTGTGTGTGTGTGTGTGTGTGTGTGTGTGTGTGTGTGTGTCTGTGTGTGTGTGTGTGTGTGTGTGTGTGTGTGTGTGTGTGTGTGTGTGTGTGTGTGTGTGTGTGTGTTTGTGTGTGTGTGTGTGTGTCTGTGTGTAAGAGACATAATCTAAAAAAAAAGAAGTGAAAACCAATATTATAGCACTTTGGACAAGTAACATTGTCAAAAACTAATTTATGGTGCCATGTGTAATATATTGTCTATACACAACCTTATTTACTTAAGGGCATCTCAAAATCCATTTCATTCATATGTATACCATCCATTGTTTATCTCATTGTAAATATCCCCTTTCTATTTCATCCTAGTCACCTATGACATTTTAGTCTATGGTTTGATTTTGGTGGTCACATGGATACACACTTTGACTCATGTTTAAGAAAAATACTATATATATATATATATATATATATATATATATATATATATATATATATATATATATATTTTATATCATAAATCTTGGACAAATATTCATATATACAAAATAAAATCCCCCTTCCTTCATATTGCACTATATAGAACTAATTTTCATTTATGTACATAACTTGATTATCCATCTAAAACACACAAAATACAAGAAAATCAAAAGTTACTCCACAAAAACCATTTTTCCTTAGATCAATACCCTTGTCCAACCTTACAAAGGTTACATTCCACAATGTTATCATTATCAAAAATATCACACGACAAAGGGTATCTAATCTAGTGGACATAACAAAAATACAATTGGTTTCCTTGTTTGTAAAGTTTGTTTTACTTATGTTTTCACATATGTTTGCTTACTTTATTATATAATTGTTTGCTAGTTTTTTATTTTGTTTAGTGTTTATTATTTTTATTTATTATTTTATCATCTACTTTTAAAATCTATTCAGTTTTTAATCTTCTTTTCATTATTTGCATTTCAAATGAATTTATTAAAATCTTCCATATCATGATGCATTATGTCTTAAACTTGAGAATATATCAGTCTTTATGTGTATTAAAATTAATCCATCATGGCTTTTCCATACCATTGGTGTATATTGTTATATGAAAAATTAAAAAATAAGGTTGCTCAATTCATGTTCACAATCATGTTGGAAATAATGTGGGAAATCATGTTGAAACTCTGTAAAAAAACCTAAGGAAAGTAACTATCAACTTATTAATAATAATCCATTTTCAAACTTACTACATCATAATAAAAATTACTAACATGTGTCAAATATAAAATGTAGAAGATATAATTTCACCACATATACATTCATTTATCTATCTACATGAGAATTGATAATATATCCATAAAAAATAAAACATTGAAATACACAAGCACATGTGAAATTAAATTATATATATAACCTTGTGTCCATCAATACATCAAATACATTTCATAATATCTTATACATATATAAAATGTGTATTCATCATAACCATATCTACTCTCACTTTGTCCCTCTAGAGGGGGTGATATTGGATTTTTTGGTGTATTATGTGGAGGACACATGGTGTGATTAGATGCTTGGCCTATATAATGTTATGGTACTATCATCCATGTTATCCTAGTTATTGATTCATAAATCCTTGAACTTTATTACTCTATGAATGATGATGCCCATTAATCAACTTATACCACTCTATCGTATAGACTCTTATAATAAGATTCTTACTCCATTGCCCTCACCATGTTTGATAGGGACTTCAACTAGCCTAGTGTAGTAAATAGATCCTTTGCTCTCTATATTTTTTTATAAAATGCATCTTTATCTGTATATTATCTCTATGCAATTCATGTATCATCCTCCATCTATGTACCCATATCATGGGTACTCATGCCCTCATATTTACTACCAACCTCCACTATCAACCACTCGACCTCATCTTTTAATATAACTATCTTTGTATCTCTCTTACTACCTCTCTTAACTTCATCCCCTTTCAATCCTATAATATATACATCTCTTTCTCTAATATCCTAATGTAGCCTCTCAATCAAGGCCTCATCCTCCACTAATAATTTTAACCCTTATGGAAGCACAGAATCATCTCCACCTTTATGGATTTATGGTGCTAGATAGATCATCGTGTCCTCCCCATATCCATACTACTTAAAATAAATAATAATAATAGGTGTACCTCATCCTTTTCAATCTCCCCTATCATAATATACCTATATATCCACCACTAGTACATCATCCATCTACTATCCTCCCCTTTATTATTATCACCACAACCATCCTATCCTCCATATCCTAGGTAAGCTACCTGCACATGTCCCCTCTATTGTCCACTCTTTTGTGGATAGACCCTAAAGGCTCTATTTAACCTCTTCATTAATGACCTAGGCATATATTATATAAATATCAATCTAATTGGATACATCTACTCTAACCATGCATTATATGCCTTCATAACCCCTACATCTATTATATCCATCATCTTTTAATAGCATAAAATATAAATCTACATCCAATTATGACCTACCACCCTCAGGTCTATACCTAGCCCCATTGTGGTCTATCTTGTACTTCTTTTAAGAAAACATGTGGTCACACTAATACATCTTACCATATACCAAAATTTCCTAGAGCTCTATTAGGCATGTATCACTCTATAATGTACTCATGTTTTCTAATAATATATAAAGGTGTCACCATATAGTCCATATAATATGCATATGCTACTCATTATGGATCTACCTCCCTATAATTCTTTTATATAATATCAGTAGGCCCCAAATAATCTAATGCCTTTCTATAAAATGTCACATCTAAATGAGACCTCTATGCACCTATCACAATGTACCATCGATATGCAAATGACTATCCATCTATTCTCTATCTTAATTATTTAGCTAGCCTCTTAGGTGTAATATGTTTTGACAGCCACACTTACAGTAATGTGGATGGGCTTATGCTAGATCCTCCATTACACATGAAAACATGTAAGTCTATTTGTAAGTGAGCCAATACACATGATCTCCATGCATACTTTATCACAATCTCCAACATATTCACAATAACATCTAATAAACCTTCAAGAAATAATCTCCCAATATTATTTAGTATAAGAATACCACCAATAAGATCCATCAACACCAAATTCATTCCATATTTATTTTTAACACCATATAGGCATCCAAATTTATCTTTTAATCTATCATCAAGATAATGTCCTCCTCAAACACCCTAGATAATAATATTCCATGTGTAGTCTCTCTCTAATATACCTTCACACCACTTATTTGGATGTGAATTATCATCCATAAATCCTCTAGTGTGATGGTCATCCCTCCTATCGACAATTGGAATGTGTTAGTGTCTAACTATCATCACTATGCCAATGCTATAAGTAGTGACCTACTAGTATAAATTCTCTACATCAATTATAACACGCTCGATCACCTCTCCCACATAATAATTATAGGTCATTTCTAAGAAAATAAAAATGTCATAGTATCATTATTTTCATGTCATAAGTCCATTTATCATAATCAACATTTACACTACTATCCAATTTTAAATCATATTCTATATTCCATGCTAATTATGGAAAATTCACTAAAATTTAAAAAAATATTATAAAACTTTGATGAATTTTTTACACCCATAATCAATTCAACATAATGAAAAATTCATTATATAATATAACAAAATTCATTAAATTCTTCAATGAATTCATGACTACTTTTAACAAATCCACTATTCTGCCAAAATCACCAAACTATCTAACAAACCCATCATTTTCCCTAACAAAATCGTTAAATTTGACTTCAAAACCACCATTTAAAAAATGATGGGTTTATTAAAACCAACTTTTCATGGCATTTGTGACCCTAAATGATAAAAAAATGAATTTAAAAACATGACTTACCAGATCCATGCTTCTATTTGGCCTTTGTTACATTCATACTCATTCATTACAATGCCTATATGTGGGAGTACACTCCATTTTCCTCTCCAACCTCTTACAATCCAAATAAAAAATAAATAATAGCTATAAAAACAACCAAATGAATTTAAACTAATGAAACTCAAATATCTCCCAACCCCTATATATTCACCCATCCCACTCAAAATTTTTAATACCTGCATCTATTTTTCCACATAATAACTTCATTTTTATATAAAATCATCTCTTCACTTAATCAGATTACATAATCTCTTTAAATCTACCTGAAAATCAACTTCATAAATTTTATCCCCAAAATACTTGGAAATGTATATTTTTCCTTTTTTGGCCCACAACTTACCAATAGAATATATCATTCCAAAATTTACTTCCATGTAACAATTTTCATGGGGAAAAAATCCAAGTGTGTATCTTATCTCAAAAAATTTTATTATTATTATAATTAGTCCCGTAAGCAACTATCCACTTGGGGAAAATCATTTTACATATACCTATAAATATTTTAAGAGTGTTATTGAGATTAGTAAATCTATTTATTATGGTACATCATTTCTTATATCTATATTTTTATCCCCCTTTAATATTTTATTCATTTCAAGTGCTCATTTGAATCTATTTTCCCTATATGACCACTCGAGGGGGCAGCATTCATAGTCATTTATAACTTCCTAGAGCTTATTTTTTACATCCATTTTCACTCTATTTTTTCTTTATTATTTGAAAAGGCATTGCTTATTCTAGCCATAACACCCTTTCAAAGAGGGGAAAATGTAGACACCTAAATTTCACCATAATTAATTTCATATTTAACTTTGCTTGATATTGACACATTAACTTAACCACCACCCTTGATTTGAATTTTATCCTAAGTTCCAATAACATTAGTTACCTCCCTATTTTGAATAATTAATTAATCCATATTAATTAATTATCCATTCACACATATTCCACAAAACTAATTAAAAAAATAGAAATTCCAAGTCACCAGACATCTTCCATAATGCTCTCAACCAAATTTTTAGTCATCCAACTACTTCCTTAACTTCCTAAACAAAATTTTGAGTCATCATTGAACCTTTCAAACACCTTGGTGAGTTATCTAACTATCTTGACTAATTCATAATACATTTTCAAATACCAATTAAGTTTCCCCTTTTTAGTCTCTTCCACATGGATAAGGACTCAAATCCAACCATACAAAATTAATATTAATAAGTAAATCTAGATTAATCCCAACCATGATCCATTTTCTTACCTAAAACCCTATAAATTGAAGTTAAATCATTCATTTTTATGATCCACCATAAATCCATCAAAGTTTTATCGAAATCATCTCATACATCCATAATAAAATCAAGTCATTGCATCTATATGCTTCTAAAATTACCTTTCCTTGGAGAAGTGAATTGAACATCCACATACCAAGAATCAAGAGAAAATCAAAGTCCAAAAATGGGGGAGGTTATAATAATACGCTAGTATGGTGTGTCTTTTAAGTATTTTTTGCTTGTTCTCATTTAATTGAATAACTCTAAATAAGGTTTTATTTTAGTCTTAGAATAGGAAGTTAATTGTTTATTCGATTTCATAGCTTGCATAAGTTATAAAATTATAGCTATCAAGAGTGCAGTGCCTAATAAATCATCCTTGTCTCAAAATTCTTACCAGTGTGGAATTAACCTAATTACAACTCATTGATGTATTTTTAATGTTAAGTTCAATGATTTCACAAGAAATGCCATTATATATTAATTTTCAATGGGATTTACCTTAGGATAAATAAATTTACCTTTGTGTGTAAACACACTTTCTCTTTGGGAAAAATATCCAAGTGTGAAAATTTATCTATGTAAACCTATAATTAAACATTTTATAATTAATTCCCATATATGAAATGAATTCTAAACTAAAAGAGACAAATGAAACTTTTGGTATGTGAATAATAAAGATAGAATACACTTGTAATTGGGTAAACCATGTTTCCCTATAAAATTTTGGAGATGTTTTGAATTATGAAGCATTCGATATTATGGGTTATCATTCCCTAACCAAAGATGTCATGGAATTACTATTTCCTATGCAAAGTGGCATTGTTAAAAATGGTGGGTTGGGAAAATAAATTCACTAACCCTAATGAAGAGGGAGTAGTGGTGGGACATTGAGTGACATAGAAATTAAGTTTTACTATTCATTTAATTAATCTTGAACCAGAAGATGAAAATTGGAGATGATATTAAATGCATGTAAGGGTCAATCAACTATTGTATATGGATTTTAGCTTCAAATGTTACCTTTAATACCATCAATTCTAACATTATTACCATCAATACCAACTTAAGAAATATAAAATTTGTAATAACGTGCATGAAAAATATTCATTCCCCTTAATATGATCCAATTAGTTCTAACATGTGATATATATTAAAATAATCTATCATTTAATTTAATCAATTTGATAACCTATAAAATCTTGAACTATAAAATTTCTAATTATGCACTACATATGTCCCAAAATTTATCTCTATCTATAAATGTCTAGCCCATAATTTCAACCAATCTAATAATTTGAAACAATATGCATTCTATGAATCGTGTAAGTTGTTCATAAAATATGAATATTAAATGTTTGAAGGCTTAAATTCCCATCAAAATCCCATTGATATGCCTTCCCTTTGAGGCAAGGAATGTAGATTTTGAATTACTTATCTCAAAATAAAATAGTTAACCACATCATGTTATAGAGACATCTATTATCATTTAAAAGCTTGCTCCAACATGTGGAGAATATATCATCTTAGTAATGAGTATATTATCAAAGTATATATTAATCATGTATTTGAAGTCATACAAGTGTCATGTCAAGATAAATATTAAATTAGGCACATAGTAATAATCATCACACATATAATAAATTAATAGTAACATACATAAAAATGTGATGATATGGATCATGGTACTACACACATGAATGAAGGTGCACAATGTGGATTATGACATCATAAAATTAGTATAAAATATTATATGTATCCACTTATAATCACATGATTTCAAGGCCATGACACACAAAATAAATTATATGCAATAACACTCAATGTCATAAAAGGTAAGATCCACACACAATGGACAATAAAATATCACATATCAAGGTAGGAGTGACACCCAATGGTAAATTAAAAGTCACACAATAAGGCTTGGGATATAGAATAAAAGAGGAATGCCATAACACATTTAATTTATATAAATATTTATTATCCTAATTAAATATCCAATCAAAGAAAGAGTTATATGTGTGAACAAATGAATCAAACAATGTCATAAACCAAGGCAAAATATAAAATAAATAGTCATAAAATAAAAAAGTGAATAAAAAAATGTCATATACTAAGGCAAAAGACAACAAATAAGAATCAATGTTTATCTTATAGGAAATGAAAAAAAAAAAAAAAATGAAGCATCTAAGAAGTCAAATTATTTTACACCATTAATCTATGTCAAAGTCACAACATATCAAAATAGTGTATCCATTAAATGTAGCTTTGTATTGAATATATGTAAGAGAAATGCATGTGTAACTAAATAATGTATCTCAACATGATAAATGGAAAGTTCATATAAATATATAACATGTCAAAATGTAACTTATGGAATTAGATGCCTCCATCATTGGCACGGCCCCTAGGTATAGGAATTTCCCACATGTATTTATCCATGTATCATGCATAACCTATAAGACCTAAATCTCACTCATATATTATGAAATATATGTGCATATCGAAAATTATATGTAATCTAATAAACATGTGATAAATTACATAAATTAATGTATTAACTATAAAAACATGTGATGCTTAGGTTTTAATTTCAATTTTTGGAATTTTTGAATAAATGCATATAATTCATTGTCATAATCATCATCATATTATTGCACATCATTCATATTTCCTTTTATTTTTCACTTTGTGAGATATCATTCATACATATTATAATTTATTCAATTATGTATGATATATCATGTGTTACCTTGGGGAATAATATTTTTTTATTTTCCTTAAAATATTTCCATTTTAGTTCTCATTTTTACCATCATGTCAAATATTAGTTGTATTTACTTCATAAAATAAGATAATGTATCAATTTGGTATAACTATTACATCTGACATCTATTGTAACCATTATTTTCTAAGTTTAGTCCCTCAACTATTTAGTAGTCTGCATCACCAATATTAATGTATCAACAACCTTTGGACCATAATAAATTGGTAATTTAATACATCTGACTAATCCTTCAAAAGGTATAGTGTACTAAAATTCATCAATTTCATGTCCCAACTATTATAATAATGTGATATTTCAAATGCTTGGGTATTATTCCTCATCAATATGGATATGTCACCAATAGTCAACCTCAATGTATAATATAATATTTAATATTTACTTTTATGGATGTTTGTAATTCATGCATACTTTATTTGTGTATTGAGTTATAATAGAGATTACTATTGGTTATTATATTTGTATTTGGATTAACATAATGATTTATTCATAATTATATTCTTCAATTTATGTTTCATTGTTGAAAACTTATCTCTTCTATGCCCAATTATTCTATGGTAATCAAAATGTTATTTACCTTCTTGATGTAATAAATGGTCCATAGATCTATATATAGTATTAGGTAACAAAAGCATTTTTTTTGTCAAGTAAAATTTGTAATATGATGCTTATTTAATCTCAATTTATTTTTACATGCAATGTTATGGAATGTTCCACATAAATAAAATACATGTTGTTTATTTAATTTTTCTCTATCCCTTTGATACACTATAAAATGTAAGATTGTTCTTGTGCCTAATTCGTGATTTATTTTAATAAGGTTTTCTATAAAGGTGAACTTAGCATTTGTAGGTGTTATTGTGAGCTAATATGGAAATAATGATTCTCAAAATTTTCTTGTCTTAAAATTTTATATTACCCTAGTCCACTTGAGATTGTTCTTGAGTAGGGAATTTAGAGTTATCTATAGTATTTGTATATGAATTATCCTAATAATCTATTTGACTAATAAGTTTAAGCATATTATGAGATAAATACTCATCTAGATCCATAGTTATATAGTTTAGTTTTATAAATTAATCATCTATTCTCCCTTTTATTTTATTATCATTGTCATTACTATCATTGTAATATATCACTATGAAAATTATATTTTCTAAATGAACCAAAAATGGAAGATCTATTATTGTTTCTTTGGGTTGGTCAACCTGAATTTATGATTCCTTCTTCGAATATTTTTTGAAAGATACATTTTAAATTTGTTTCTTATTATTTTATTTACTTCAATCTCCAATATCATATGTATCAATTTTATCTATTGGGATAATATGTGATGGTGGTACTATGGAATAATTTAGATAATATGATTATGAATTATACTCATTATGAGGTTGTGCTATTTTGAAATGTTTGAAGAGATTATTTTCTATAGGACATCTATAAAATTGCCATTATGTATTTAATTTTAAATATATGTGTACTTTTATAGCGTACTACTTTCATAGCATGTATCCAAGGTTGACCAATAATTATGTTATAATATAAATTATCAATCATGCCTTGAAATAGGGTAGTCAATGTCTTGGGTCCTACTATCACATCTAATGAATATAAATATATATATATATATATATATATATATATATAAGTACTTGGTGTGGGATGTTATCAAATATTTTTATGATTTTATATGATATTTGAATAATATCCATATTTACCCCCAATGTTTGTAACAAATTGATGTCTTATATATTCATTCTTGATTCATTATCGAATAAGATGTATTTCACTTTCATATTTTAAATTTTGGACTAAATGAACAAAGGTAGATTTAGATATATTATATTTTTGGTGGGAATATATCCACTTTAAAAATAAATAATTTTCTCACCATTATTTAATGCATTTATAATGTAATAAAAATATGCCAGTTCTATATCATTTGGTAAGGTTGTATCATAAAATACATCTTATATTATATCCTTATATAAAGATGACTTATTTAGTGATTCAAGGATATAAATATTAATATGATTATTTTTTAATTGGTCAACAATATCATACCCTTTGGTGTGATTGGTTTGCTTGATGCGAGGTAGAGCGGGGTAAGGAGGAACATGTTGACTACCTTTATTTTTCTTCATATGGTGTGGTACTCAACTTATTCGTATTGTGACAATATGAACCATGTTATCAATATAAGTATAAATAAAATAATTTGGGTGGCATGGTAGTTAGCATGTCCTTGAGGTCTAGGGGGAGGAGTAACAAAAGGATTCATGTGTGTTCTTTGATGTTTACTAGTAATCAGAATTAATTTAGATTAGATATTTAGACCATATGATTTAAAGAAGGCTAAATATTTTTCATTATTGATTTCATCCTTCTAATTATTACACAAATATTATCCAATGGGATTACATAGTTGTTAAATATGTTTATAATTAAAATTAAACAAAATTTAATGATTAAAATATTAACTTGAGTTAGGATATATAAACTATGTATATTCATTATAGCCATGAAAAATTTGTGATAATGGGTAAATCACAAATTAGGTTTTAAAATTATATTTAAATTTATAAATATGAAACCCTATACATAAGGAATAAACCCTAAGGGAAAACCTATTAAATGTGATTAATTAAAGGAATGGATTCACCAGTATTATTTACCCTATTTTGGATTATTGAACCTAAGCAAGTGTAAAAATAAATAATATTCAAATTGTACAATATATGAGAATAAAACAAAAAACTAAATGTTACAACAAAGTATGATTGAACAATTATAATCTATTATTTATGGAATATACTAAGAGGATTAATATACCTAGCTTATTTAATGTTTGTGTAGGTATAATACTATCTTAAAATGACAAGGATGAATGGAAATGAATATGGAATCAATGAGATATGAAAATCAAATGTCTAGACCTGATTGGATTAGTCCTTCAAAATATGGATTCTTGTGCTAGATGAAGGAATCTGAAACTTGATGGAATTATCTTGGAGGCATATGTGCCACTTTTTTGGCATAGATCATTGTTAATGTTTAAAAATTGTCTTCCTATATGATATATGTGTCTTACAGTATGCATAAGTCAAAAAAAAATTATACTTAACTTCAAAACCTTAGTTCCATTTTTTATACTAAGTTAACTTGTAAAAATTGGGAAGAATGATAGACTGAGTTGACCCCAACAACTCTCCAATGAATGGTATAGCATTATCTACATATTAATACTCTAAGGATGGAAATAAAACCACACATATTTCTTCCCTTGGATTTAATGTGTGTAATCATGACCTCGTGGCATGAATTCATCATGTGATACAAATTTTAATAGTTGATAATAGAATTTGAATTAGCTTAGATGCTTCAAAATTGGATAAGGCATTCTCCTTGTGACTATTTTTTTATTTAGGAAGTTTAGGGAAGTACCTATTAATATAGATATATATAAACATGTGTTATTTATAATTTATATGTGCTTTCTATATAAGTAAATAGGCTTATACTTATTGTGTACAAATATATGACAATTTGGGTAACTTTTCATGCCACTGACATATATAATCTAAAGGCCAACTCATAAATATGATTTGATTTTTGAAAATGACCTTTACTTTAGCACATAAATGATTTTGGTGGATGTGGATGGTTTTATAAATCTAGAGTGTTTTTTGTGTTACCAAAGGTGTCTAGAAAGACATGAATAATGACCTAATGATCAAGAGATAATGTGTATCATAATGAACATGTTAGGCATAGAATAGTAAATTATCTTAGTGACTAATAGAAAATAATAAGATCCTAACCATAAAGGAAATTTGTTAGGAGATAAGGGTGTGTAAGATAAATATGTGTATTCAAAAGATATACAAGGTGAAGGTAGGTCAATATTGACATTTCCAAGTGTCTAGTACCATATTTTGGTGTCTACAAGTACAGAGGCACATAGACTTACTACAATGACCATAACATTTTTAGGATAATTTAGTTTGTGTGCCATTTTTTATGTGTGGATACATCGAATCATAGCCTATACATAGTGTCATGATGGATAATAGGTTAAGTGAAAATGTTTTCACTATGACACTCTTTACTTGTCTTGGATATTTATAGGAAGACTTTATGGATACAACAAATAGAATAAAATTATTTAATAAGAATAGACAAAAAAATTGGAATCATTAGGCTAATAATTAGGCTGGGCCATGTAATAGTTTCTAATTTATTCTTATTTCTACCTAATATAAGGGAATTTGACATGTTGTTATGATGTATTTAGATATATAAGATCCATGTAGTACCATATGTTGTACATTGGTGCATGAATTATATAGATAATATAAGAGTGCTTATAGATCTAGTATACCATATGAACATCCCATTTAGCCATATACCTTCACACAAAATTCTACACGATATTCATTTATACAACTTGTATAGGTTCATTTTATGAAATTAGTTGATTGAAAATAAATTTTGATGCTGAAAAAGAGGCCAAACATCCAAAGGCCTAACTTTTGATCTATAGCTCTGTTTGAGCCCATATTCTTGACAAAACAGCTAGCTCAAAAATTTCAATGCATCCATAACCCACCCTTACAATAATTGGATATTTTAAATATATTTTGAAGGATATACATGACCATATGAAGGTCCAAAATTGTAGTTTAATTTTATTTTTTTATTTTTTCTAAATTTAGAAATAATGTATTTTTGTAATGAGACTCAAACTTCAGTTTAATTTCATATGATAGGTTAATTTTAGAGTTTAGTTTAGTTTAATATTGGATGTGTAAGATATGGTGAGAATGTGAGGAAGAATTGCTCAAATGAATTTTACCATGCAAGAGATATAAAGGCAAGTAAAAAAATTAGCCAAGATCATTATGAATCAAAGACAAAGGAGAGAAGAAGATGATGTAGAAGATGACATAGATCATGAAGAAGAAAATTTTTAATAATATAAACAAGAGTAACCTCCATTAATGGAAGAGAGGCAGGTTAGAGATTTAGATGTAAAGAACAAAGGAATCAAGGTTGACATTCTAGATTATGGTGGAAGTTTAAAACTAGAGGATTTTATAGATTAGATTAACAACATGGAGAAGTTTCTCAAATGGAGAACTATGAGAAAAGACAAGAAGGTAAAGCTTGAATGTATTAAATTGAAGGATCATGAAATGATTTGGTGGGATCACCAATAGAAATAAAGATAGAGAAAATGTAAAGAGAAGATCAACTCATGGAGAAATATGGAGAATAAGCTAAGGGAGATTTTTTTTCCTATGGATTATTCACAAACCCTATATAGAATATTTTATAATTTGAGGTAGAAGGATCACAATATACAAGAGTATACATGTGAGTTTTACAAGATTTATATATGCATGTAGTATGATGAGACGGAAGAGAAGATGGATGCAAGGTATGTAAATGGTTTTAAGTTTTCTATTCAAGATAAATTAAGCATGCATATTATACTTTTCATGGATAAAATTTATCAGCTAGCTTTTAAGGTAGAAGAAAAATAAAATAGAAAGAATTTGAAAAGAACATATACTAGGCCAAGAAGAGGACAATCTAATCCAATAAGGGGATGAGGTGGATTTAATACAAATAGAGGTGGGTTTAATACCACTAGAGGATAATAATCATGTGTTCTAGAATGACAAGAAGATAATAGACAAGGGTTTCAATACCATTAAAGAGGAAGATGATTTTAGATAGGATGAAGTTATGGTGGTAGTAGAGGATGGTTTTAAAATTGATGTAGATCATATATTTTTTATATATGTGGAGAATAAATCCATAGAGCATTTGAGTGTCCACACTACCAAGATCAAGAAAGGAGGCAAGAGGATTGCTTAGGAGTTAATTTAGTTGAAGTTGAAATAGAAGAGCAAAATACTGAAGTTACAATAGTAGATATTGGAGAAAATCTCAAGATGAGAAGAATAATGATTTATCCAAAGAAATAATATGTGTTGAATAAAGAAAGTGGTTATGCATGGCTGTAAAAAAATATATTTAAAATAAGGTATACTTCAAGAGGTAAGATATGTAAATTAATTATAGATGGTGGTAGTTGTGAAAATATGGTTTCTAAATATATGATTTAGAAACTAGGTTTGCAATGTGGAAATAATCCTAATCCTTATTGAATTTCATGGTTTAAGAAAGGGAATGAAGTTCAAGTAGATAAAAAGGTGCTTAATCAAGTTTCCTATAGGCAAAATTTACAGGGATGAAATATGGTGTAATTTTATACCAATGGATGCATTCCATGTGTTATTGAGAAGGCCATAGAAGTTTGATATAAAAGCAATTCGTGATAGATTAAAGAAGACATATATTTTCTAGAAAGGTGGTATGAAGGTATTTTTGTTACCTCTTAAAGAAGCGTAGGCTGAAATAATGTTGACTACAAAATAATTTATCAAAGACGAATATGATAGGTTATTTTTATGCATTAGTAATGAAAAAAGAAGACATAGAAGTAGCACAAATACTAAAAAAAGTAGAAGTGGTGTTGAAAGAATATAAATATGTTATACATAATGAGTTACCAATTAGTTTAATACCAAAGAGATATATTCAACATCATATTGATTTTATTGCAGAATCAACTCTACCTAATCAAGTAGCTTATAGGATGAGTCTAATAGAACATTCATAATTGAATAATCAAGTTATCAAAATAGTAAAGAAGGGTGTAGTAAGGGAGATAATGTGTCTATGTGCAACACCAACATTGATAACTACAAAGAAATATGGAGGGTAGAGGATGTGTGTGGATAGTAGAGAAATTAATAAAATTATAATCAAATACATGTTTCATATACAACATATAGATGATATGATAGATGTTCTTGCAAGAGAAAACTATTTTACAAATATTGATCTAAGGAGTGGATACTATCAAATTCATATTCATGAAGGAGATGAATGAAAAATAGCATTCAAGACTAGATATGTTTTCTATGAGTGGATGGTGATGACATTTGGGTTATCTAATTCACCCATCACATTTATGAGGGTGATGAACACAATTTTAGGAGAATATAGTGGTAAGTTTTTGGTGGTTTATTTTAATTATATTTAATATTCATTAAGAATAAAGAAGAGAACTTACAACATTTGATAATGGTATTATAATTGTTAATAAAAGAGAATCTCTATGCAAATTTGAATAAGTGAAGGTTTACGTAGAATAGTTTGGTATTTTTGAGATTTGTAGTTTCAACAAATGGTGTAAGAATGGATGAAGAAAAAATAAAGGAAATTGTTGAGTAGCCTATCCCAAAGAGCATCATAGAGGTAAGAATTTTCCATGGATTAGTAACTTTTTACAAAAAATCATTAATAATTTTAGTAGCCTTGTTGCACCAATAAAAAATTATATAAGAGGGAAATAAATCTCATGGACAAGGACAAGAACAGAAAGCTTTGAATTGTTGAAGAAGAAAATTATAGAAAAGCCTATTTTAGCATCACCATATTTTAGCAAAGTTTTTGAAGCTGATTTTGATGTTTCATTTGTGGGAATTAGTTATTTATTAAGTCAAGAAGGAAAGCTAATAGCATATTTTAGTGAGAAATTGAATGAGGTAAGAATAAAGTATTCTACATATGATGTGGAATTTATGAAATTGTACAGGAATTAAGACATTAGAGGCATTATCTAATGCCTAAGGAGTTTATCCTATTTACTAATTATGAGGATTTGAAGTATGTGAACACTCAAAAGAAGTTAAATAGTAGGAATTCAAAGTGGGTGTCTTTATTGTAGGGTTATACTTTTGTGTTGAAGTAAAAATCAAGAAAATAGAATCAGGTAGCTGATGCTTTAAACAAATGAGTGGGGTTGCTAACTACTATGGTAAGTGAAGTAGTTTTATTTGAATTTATTAAATAAGTATATGATATAGATTTATATTTTGGTAATATAGTTAAAAAATGCAAGATTCCATTAACAGGTGATACAATAATGTTTATGATGAGTATCTTATTCAAGATGGTTATCTCTTCAAAGGGAAACAATCATGTATTACAATTGGGTCTTTAAAAGACAATATTATAAGATAATTGCATAGTGGTGGTTTGTATGGACACTTTGGTAAGACAAATACAATAGATTTTATAGAGGATAAGTATTTTTGACCATAGATGAAGAGAGATGTGAAAATATATGTTGCAAGGTGTAGGATGTGTTAGGTGGTAAAAGTACATGCACAAAATACAAGGCTATACATTTGATTAGCAGTTCTAAGAGGATCATGGATATATATGAGTATGGATTTTATGTTAGGATTACCAAAAACATGATAGGTAATGATTTAATTTTTATTGTTATGGATAGATTTTCTAAGATGGTTCATTTTATTGCATACAAGAAAACCCATGATGCCACTAGAGTTGCATAACTAGTTTTTAAGGATATTATGAAATTGCATGGTATTATAAAAACTATTACACCAACTAGGGACACAAAAAAATTAAGTAATTTTTGTAGGACTTTGTGGAGGAATATGGGTACTAAGCTACAATTATTATTTCACACCATCCCCAAACAAATGGATAGACAAAAGTTGTAAATAGGAGCTTGGGAAATGTGTTGAGATGCATAGTTGGAGAAAATCCCAAGAAGTAGGACTTGGATTTAATGCAAGATGATTTTACATATAATAGTTTAGTGAATAAATTAATATGAAAATAATAATTTCATATTATTTATAGGATAAATCCTATGAGTGTTTTAGATTTGGTATAGTTACCAATTTTAGAAGAAGTTAGTGATGATGTAGAAGTGTTTTTAGAACATATACACCATTAAAAATAATTAAGAAAAAAGTTTCATGAAATTAATGAGATGTATAAAGCAATATAAAATGTTAGAAGAAAGTCAAAAATATTTGAAAAAGAGGATTTAGTGATGGTTTACTAGAGGAAAGATAGATTTATTAAAGGCACATATTTTTAGAGGTATAATCACTAAAGGGGGGTGAATTAGTGAGCCTATAAAATCCAAATTCAATTTTAATCCTTTCAAGTTCTTAAACAATTACCGTAAATAATGATGAAGCATACACATCATTCATAGAAATGAGCAAGAAAGACAGTGTAAGATCAATCACATAACACATGACATATGTGGGAAACCCTCTTGGGGGAGAAAACCCACTAGAACCTAAAATTATTCTACTATCCTATAAAAAACAAGATCCAATTTAGACCAATTACAACTGATCAGGGAACTACAATCCCTTATTTAATGAGACTATAGTCCCATAAGGTACTACCACACCTATCTAGCTGAGCTACAATAACAACTAAACCTTAAGTAATTTCCACCTTGCAAGGAAAATATAACCCCTTTAGATGTTGAGCTATAACAACAACACTTATAAACACAAACACCTTTGAACTAATGTCTTCAATACTTGATGATGGACCTCTGATTATCACCGTTCACCTTCGCTCATACTTAATCTACAAGAACACTATTCTACCAATAAAATTATGATTTATAGGTAATACAAAAAGTTCTCAATCTATTTTAATTTTTAACACATCCACTAGGAACCCACCAATTCTTTTGCTTCACAACACTATGCTCTCTAATGCAATTTTCACACTCAAGTCTCTCTCAAGTCTTCCACACACCTAAAAACCAATACAATTGTTTTAACCATTTATAGAGAAATCATGAATTAACAAGATCAAAATATTTCCTTGTCATCCACAATACATGCCTTCATCCTTAAGGCATCTCACATGGGCCACACTTAAGCACAATCCAATTTCAAATAGGCCTAAGTCACTTTTAGGTCCTATGGAGACCCATTCATCTCTTTGACACTTATCCAAACAAATTAAGAACATAAGATCACTTTCCAAATGCATAGGTACACTCTACATGACCATTTAGTCATCCTCAAATTATTATAGTCATCATTTCACTCTTTTATACAAGTTCAATCAACTCAAATAATAGCCTTGTTCATAAGGACACCATGAATGAATACATAATCAGCTTATTAAGCATTGTTCATACTCTAGATAGATTGATAATACCTATAAAATGTACATAGATCATCCTCATGTAGTATACAACATGATCCAATAGATAATCCAACACTAAACATAGAATCAATAATAGCACAAGATCAAACAGCCTTCCTGGGTTACTTAAAAAATACAAATGAACACATAGTCTACTTTTAACCATCATCACTATGTCTATACACACTTTCAAATATTATAATTGATATTTATATATGTACCTTGGAGTAATATACATATTTTTTTTTTTCATGAACAAATTCATCCTATATTGAAAGATATGAATCAAAAACTAGACACTAGTCTTTCCTTTGAAAAATTCAAATATTCAAATGCCAACAATCATAGTTAAACTTTGAACACTATTATTGCATCTCATGTCCTTACTTCTCAAATTAATACATCATAAATATTCTCTAAAATTTTATTCATAGAGAACCAATTCCCAAAGGTTAAACCTTGAACATGTTGACCTCATCTCATGCAATCTAAAAACTTTGACTGAACGCACTTGATTGATCTCTATGGATCAATCAGGTCTTTATCTTATAGTGATCACCATTCAATATTTCTCAAAACCCTCATGATCATGACACTTAAAATATTCAAATTCCAATGGTCATAGTTAAACTTTGAACACTATGCTTGTATCTCATGTCCTTACTTCTCAAAATAAACATGCGTCATTGATCTTCTCTAAACTTTAATTCATAGAGTGCCAATGCCCAAAGGTTAAACCTTGAACATGTTGACCTCATATCATGTAATATAAAAACTATAATTCAACTCACTTCATTGATCTCTATGGATAATTAATGTATTTATCTAATATTACTCACCATTTAATCTTGCTCAGAATCCCTATGATCATGACACTTGGCACCCTCACATGCCTTTTGAGCACTTATACCATTAAACATAAAAAACTTGTCCTCATTAAAATCAACATGCACCATTGATATTGATATATATGAAAACCTATGAGCCATTAGATCTTTATTTTGTCCTAATCTTTATCTCATGTAAAATAGACTATGGGAACCTTTGCAATCTATTTGAGAAGCCAAATTTGAACCTCAATAACTTTTACCTTGCTCACTCACATGTTCTCAAATTCAAACCATATAATCTCATTACATAGGAGAATACAACCATGTGTCAAACTAATCTTTAATCCTTTACATGTGTGAGATATAATTCCATAAAAATGCTCATTCAAATTATTCTGCCATAGAGCCAACTATGTCAAAAACTTATCTAGAAGGCCAAATTTGAACATGCATATCTTTTGACCTGATTTGGTGCATGATCTAAAACTTAGAAAAAAAAATTAGGATAAAAAATAAACAAACCCATATGATCATATTATCTTTAAACATCCACACATGTGATATATTACATCACCAAACTGCTTACTTGGATCTTTCTTGATACATGCAAATTTGGCTATGGGAAAACATTGTCAAACTACCTAAGAGCCCAACTTTGCACTTACATATCTTTTGTCACTCTTAGTCACATGACCTGAGATTTAGTACATAATATCTAGGCACATTAATAAATAAACCCATGTGAATATTTCTTCCTAAAACCTCCATGCATGTGAATGTTGACATCATCAACATGTTTACTTGACTCTATTTAAACATGAAAATCACTATGAAAATGTTTGAGAGCCTAAATTTGCACCCACATATCTTTGACTACACTTAAGTTCATGACCTAAGACTTGGAACATATAAAAATGGGACTAATTTGATCACAACCATATGACTAACTCCCCTTGACACAGTCACACGTGGAAATAGTGACATCAACAAGCTGCCTACTTATATTTTTTACTATTAGACCCAAAAATTCTAGATGAGAACAATGATGTGATGAGTGAATTCCAATTATGTTAAAAATATCTTCAATCATCCTTGAATACTAATAATACCCCTTTCACATTCTCAATTCATCATACTCATCCTTTAACATCTCTAACCATGCCAAAATTGAAGATCAAACAAGCAACCTTCAAACATACTAGGAGAAGCACATTTCACACTTTGTCATTATCACTTAGACTATCAAGGCATTTCATCCACTCACTTAAAAACCTCCATGACATTACCAAAACATCATTTACAACTATCCAACAATCTCCCCCTTTGTCATTGATGTCAACAAACATCATCCAACTCACCTTCTCTCTCTTCAAGCACTCTCACAATAGGAACTTTCTCCCCATTTGACACAATAAAAAAGTGGGTACCAATTGATCTTGAGGACCTAAAAATACTATCAATAAGATAATACCATATTATAAATATATTAAAAACTCTCCCTTACCTTGATCCTTCCTCTTCTTATCTTGACAATGTCCTCTTGGTCTATCCTAACACTTTTCTTCAATCAAAAACTGTAACCAATGCATAAAGTACAAAAAAAACATTGAAACTAATAAAAATGAACAAGAAACATCTTATATGGACTCCCCCTAATATATTTGATCCATTTCACCTCTTTGATCATCTTTATATCTCTAAATACCATGAACAACCACCATACGGGCTTACTAACCTTCACTCTCAAACCACCTAAAGGACCACCAATAGAACTTCATGCCACTCACCAAACAAGACATGTGCTCTAAACCAACCTAATGAATATTATTGAAACATACATACCTTGGTCTTATAGATAAGCTAAACAAAATGAATTCATCTTCCCACTAGGCCTATATAGCCTCCTTGTAGCCCTACCTAAAACTTGAAAAGCCCACAACTTTCAGACACATCTTCGGGACCTATAAGCTCATATCTATATCACTCTCATATGCCCCCTCAACCAAAATAATTTTAATAATTTATCTCATCCTCTGAAACATACTTCCTTCACAAACCAACTACCTAATTAGGCCTCCATTTTGATAAAAATTTGAATAACTTGAGAACTACAAACCTTCAAATCTCTATCAAGCATGATTTGATAGCCCATTTGGCCCATTCAACATATAAATAATCCTTAAACCTCAACTCACAAGGCAAACCACTTTTATATTAGATCCCAAAACCTTAGAACCTCAAAATAAACAAGGTCAACATAACATCTTCCAATTAACATCCACCTCTAAAACTTCTTGAACACCTGGAGACAACCAATACACACTTTAAGACCAATATTTGATATTACATATCTTTGGGAATAGAGACTTCATTTAGACCATAAAAATACATGGAACACATCACAAATAAGTGCATAGAATTTTATAATCACCAAATTCTACTTAACATTACTTCAAACTCATTATGCCATCTAAAAATGCCCATTCTGACCCTACACAATAGCTTCTTTAAAAACCTATGGAGAAAGCTCATGACCTTGTTTCTACCCCTTAACTAAAAACCTTCTTAGATCAACACTAGTCTATTTTTATATTGGCATTATGGTCTTGAGCAAACAAACTTGATTCTTCATAAGAAAATGTCTCCTAATAAGCATAAGCAGAGACACCCTACTTCACAATGTCCTAAAATAATGTGAAACCAAGAGTCACCCACAAATCATCATATTGCTTCTCCTCCTTAGTCAGCTGATACTTTCAGTTCTTTATCTTCTTTTTAGGCTTAAGAGAAACAACATACTCAACTAATAAAACATTCTCCTTTTCTTTTATGATTGGATTGGCATTACATGGAGATAACATAGATTCATGGCATACCATTTCATCTATAGAAAATTCCTTGCATCTTAGAACCTCATTACTAGGTATTGACAGTTGTTGTTCTTTGAATGATATTTTCTCAACAATAATAGGATGTTCACTTGGATCTATATACACCTCATAACTAGCCTCAACCATCACCTTGGTCTTCTTCTTGAGCTTGGTATTTTCATTCTCAATATGAGCATACATGAGATCTCTTGGCACTTTTCAACTTTCATAGCTTTCTCCACCATATCAAACAAATTACTTAGACAATTAGATTCATCATGACTCATACTTGTCACTTTTGGCTTCCATGTGTTAACTTACCTTCTTCCTTGTACTCTAGGAGCCTGATTGAACCTATTCTAACTTTTAGATATTTACTTTCAGAACCTATCAATGTGATCTCTCTATTCATAATTGTGGAACACCATATATTTTAAAATAAATGTATCTTGCCCTATCTTATTTGGAAAAATTCTTAAAATGTGTCCCATGTCATGACAAACAAAATAACCTTCTCTTTTTGAAGATAACTCACCTTGTCTAACCTTATGTGGAAAATGGTTTACAAAGTGTCCCACATCAAGATATTTAAAACACTTAATTTTGTTTAAACCTTTTAACTGATGACCCCCATCATAGTTCCATGAAAACTCATTTCTAACAAGTATCTTGTATTTTCTATCCCTATGACCAAATTGATTACATGTGTATTAGTAACCATTAAATCTTGCATACCCAATGATATTTGGTTGTCTGATCTAATTTATCTTTATTTTTTTAACACCATTATTTTTCTAATAATTTTTCTTCAAAGTATGATTTTATTGGTTCACATTAGTCTTCATATTATCTTGAGTTACGTTCTTTTATTGTTATTCATATCCAAGACCAATTATATCACTAACATGTTTTTGACCACTCAAAATATTATCTAGATCACATGAGCTCTTTTCAAATCTCACAAATGACCTGACCTTACTAGATGTCTTCTCTAACTCATCTTTAAAAGACTCATTTTCAAAAACTTACCTTGAACATTCATCTTCTTTAGCTTGTATACTTGTAGATAGAATTTCCAATTGACAGCTGAGATGTTTGACCATATCTTCATTCTCCTTGGTATATTCATTCAATCTTACTTCATACACATTTAATTTCTCTTCATAATCTTTGAGTTGATAATTTATCTTCTTATTTATCTTCTTCTCAATCTTTATTTCTTCAAGGGAATTTGTCAAAGAAGTCTCATAGTCCATCATCATCTAAATCACTCCAAGTAGACTCCTTTTGATGTAACTTCCTTCCTCAGCCATGAATAAGGCTTCATCTTCATCAAGACCATCATCTTCATGATCAAACACTAAGTCATTGTCTTCATTCTCATATGATGAGATATAATCTTCTTTGGGGTAGAGACTCTTCTTATTATTCAAATACTTCTTCTTGTTGCTATACTTTTTAAATCCTTTCTTCCTATATGTCTTCTTGTCTTCATCATGACCTTTATTAGGCTCTTCATCATCATTATTCTCATTATTATGAGAGAAATTATGATTAAAATGTCCTATCTCTCCAAATTTTAAAAAATTTAAGTGTAGTTTATCCTTATACTTCCCTAAGCCTATGTTTAATTTCCTAGTAATCAAATCAATTAGTTCATCCTCTTCAATGTCAGATATTTCATACTCTTTGGTTTTCTTAACCCAGAACTTCTTCTGAGGATTCATCTCTATCTTGAATTTTGCTTCCTTCTTTGGTGGTAAATCATCATTTACTCTCATCTCATAGGTAGTAAGGGTACCATGCAATTGATCCATCTTAAATTGAGTTATGTCATGACTTTCTTATATATTAGATACTTTTGGATCAAACTTGAGAGATATAGCCCTTAGTACTTTTTGAACTACAATAGCCTCTTAAAGGTTCTATTTAAGACCTATAATGATGTTCATAGTCTCATAAACTCTCTATAGAAAGAATTCCACTAAATCTTCTTCCTTCATCTTGAGACTTTCAAATTTCCTTCTATGAGCCTACAACTTATCAAGCTTAACCTTTGAATCTCCTTCACAAATGATCTAAATTTTGTCCCATATCTCATTAATAAATTTAAAATAGATTACCTTGGTGAACTTAGTTTTTGTAAGACCACAAGTGATGGCATTCATTTTGTTATAATTATTTTCAAATAGCTTCTTGTCTATAGCACTAAATGGAGTAGTAAGAGTAACATAACCATCCACAATAGATTTCCAAGTATCAAAACCTAGGTACATAATGTATGGCCTCATCTTTACACTCTAAAAAGCATAATTGGATCCATTGAACATTGGTGTTTGGTTAGTAGAGAAACCTCCTTGATGACTACCCATATTATACATTGGATCACCCTTAAATTATCAAGCCTTTCCCAAAGAATTAGGTCTAATATCAATTTTTAGAGGTATAATCACTAAGATGGGGGTGAATAAGTGAACCTAGAAAATTCAATTTCAATTTCAATCCTTTGAATTTCTTAAACAATTACCATAAACATTCATGAAGCATACACATCATTCATAGCAGTGAGTAAGAGAGACAATGCAAGATCAATCACATAACACATAACATATGTAGAAAACCCTCTTGGGGGAGAAAACACACTAAAACCTACAATTGGACTACTATCCTATAAAAAATAAGATCTAATTTAGACCATCTACAACTGATCAAGGAACTATAATCCCATAAGATGATACCACACCTATCTAGATAAGCTACAATAAAAACTATACCTTTAGCAAGTTCCACCTTTCAAGGATTTTAAAACCTCTTTAGATGTTAAGCTACAAAAATAATACATATGAACATAACCACCTTTTAATTGATGTCTTCATCTAATGATGGACATCTAATTATCACTCTTCACCTTCGCTCATACTAAATCTAGAAGAACACTATTATTCCAATATAATTATGATCTATAGGTCATGAAAATAGTTCTCAATTTGTTATAATCTTCAACACATCCACTTGTGACCCACCCATTCCTTTTCTTCACAACACTATGTTCTCCAATGTAATTTACACACTCAAGTCTCTTTAAATTCTTCCACATGCCTAGAAAACAGTACATTTAGTTTCACCATTTATAGAGAAATCATTAATTAACAAGATCAAAATATTTCCTTATTATCCACAATACATGCCATGATCCTTAAGGCATCTCACATGGGTCACACTTAATCAAAATCTACTTTCAAATAGTCCTAAGTCACTTTTAGGACCTATACAGCCCCATTCAGCTATTTAACACTTATCTAAACAAATTGAGAACATAGGAACACTTTCCAAATGCATAGGTCCACTCTACATGTCCCCTTAGTCATCCTCAAATTCTTTAATTCATCATTTCAATCTTCTATGTAATCTCAATCAACTCAAACAATTGCCTTATTCATAAGGACACCATGAACAAATACATAGTCAACTTCTTAAGCATTATTCATACTCAAGATATATTGATCACACCTCTAAAATTCAAATACATCATCATCATTGAGTCTAAAATATTATCCAATAGATAATCGAACATTAAACATCAAAACAATAATTAAACAATCTCAAATAACCTTCCCAAGTTACTTATAGAATACACATAGTCAAATTTGAATATTCATAAATATATCTTTACACACTTTCAAATCTTTAAATCTATATTTATATATGTGCCTTGGATTCCTCTACATCTTTTTTTTTTATAGTATGAGAAAATTCATCTTAGATTGAAAGATATGGCTTAAAAACTAGATGTTAGTTTTTATTTTACAAAATTAAAATATTCAAATGCCAATGGTCATAGTTAAACTTCAAACACTATTCTCACATATCATGTCCTCATTTCTCAAATTAAACATGTACCTTAAATCTTCTTCAAACTTTAATACATAGAGCACCAATGCCTAAAGGTTAAACCTTTAACACATTGACCTCATCTCATGCAATCTAGAAAATTCTAATTAATGTACTCTATTGATATTTGTGGATAAGTTAGGTATTTATCTTATAGTGCTCATCATTTTATATTTCTCATAACCCCCATGATCATGACACTTGGCACCCTTATATTCCTTTTGATCACTTATATTGTTAAACATTGATTACTTATCCTCATTCAAATCAACATGCACTATTTATTTTGATCTATATGAACACCCATGAGCCATTAGATATTCATTTGACTCTAATCTTTGTCTTCATGCAAAATATACTATGCATGGGAAATTTTTCAATCCGTATGAGAAGCCAACTTTTAACCTCAATAAATTTTACCTCACTCGCATGTTCTCAAATTTGGACCAAATGATCTCCTTACATAGGTGAATCTAACCATGTGTCAAAATGATCCCAAAGCATTTACATATGTGATATATAATGCCATAAAATTTCTCACTCATATTATTTTGCCATAGAGCCAACTATGTCAAAAACTTGTCTGGAAGGCCAACTTGAAACATGCATATCTATTAACCCACTTTGGTGCATTATCTAAAATTTAGAAAAAAATAACTAAGATCAAAACTAAACAAACCCATATGATCATCTTCTCCTAAAATTTCCACATAAATAATATATGCTATCACAAAACTACTTACTCATCTCTTTCTTCATGCAAATTAGGCCAAGTATGGGAAAACATTGTCAAACTGCCTGAGAGCCCAATTTTGCACTTGCATATCTTTTATTGATCTTAGTTACATGACCTAATATTTAGTACATAAGATATAGGTAGAATAATAAACAAACCCATGTGATCATTTCCTCATTAAAACTCCATGCATGTGAATGATAACATCATCAACATGCTTACTCAACTCTATTTAAACTTAGAAAACACTGTCAAAATGCTTGAAAGCCTAACTTTGTACCCACATATCTTTGATTGTGCTTAGGTGTATAACCTAAAACATGGACCATCATAACTTGGGACTAATTGTATCACAACCATATAACCAACTCCCCTTGACACATTCACATGTGGCAATGGTGATGTCAGTAAACTACCTAGTTAGATTTTTTACTATTGGACCCAAAAAGTCTAGATGAGAACAATGATTAATTAGGTGAATTCCATTCATGAACACAAGATATTAAATCATATTTAACCATTTATATTACCCATTTCACATGCTCAATTCACCATACTCATCCTTGAAAATATCTAACCATGCCAAAACTGAAGATCAACCAAACAACCTTCAAGCATACTAGGACAAGCACATTACACACTTTGTTATTATCACATATACTATCAGATCACTTCATCCAATCACTTGGACACCTCCATGACATCACTAAGACATCATTGACAACTCTCCAACACATATACAAATTTTAATTACAATAAAATTAGACCATGCAAAATTGCAAAGAAAATCAATGGTAATGCTTATGAGGTGAGTTAACCACATAATTTTGATATCTCTCTAGTATTTAATGTTTTAGATTTTTATGGAGAAGATAATGAAGGTGAAGAAGATGAAGTAGCTTATAATTAATAGGTACAAAATAATAAGAAATAAAAGATAATGCTTGTTCTGGATAAGAAAAAAGTAAACACAACCCAAAGAAGTTATGATAGGTATTTAGTGTAGAATAGTATTACAAAATAATTTAGATCATGCGTTAGTCAATAAATCTCCAAAATAATCATAAATAACTAACTTATTAAGCCTAATCCATCAAGGGGTGGTGCTAATGAATTAAAAATAACTAATTATGAAAGTAAGATGGTGGTATACCTTCCAAGTAGCTATTCTCCCTCAAAAGTGGTAAAGAAGCACACTTTTCCCCATACTTGGTACATCAAGTATTCATCAATGAGGTGTAGCGTGAGCCTCCATCATCTCTTATTTCACCAATGGCTTATGTTCTTCAATTTGATCTAACTGGGTGAATACATGAAGCTTTTCTATAGCAATTTTTGAATAATAAGTTTACACAATTAAATCATGAAAATTGTGGTCTTATCTCTCTCATTTATAGTTTTTTTAGATTATTTAGGATCAACCATGACTATCCATCTTGAGATAAAGATGTATGGCCATGGACTGATTATATTTTGGAGATATAAGTAATACATATTTTCATTAATATTTAGAAGAGTGGGGCATTGATGAGGCATGTGAGAGAGTAATTTTGATACTTATACGATTAATGTCTTATGTATGAAAAATATATGATTATTTCATGGGATGATGCATAAATGAATAATGAATTTCTAATAAATATATATTTAATAAATTTCATGGAATTTCTACTTAAGCCCTTGATTTGGTTTAATTTACTTAAGTAACTTTGCTTAGTTTTCTATAATTCTTTGGAAATCTATTACAACATTAATCAACCTAGTTAGAAATGTCATTTTACTAAGTGATAATTTGAATGGAGTACAATTAGAATAAGGTTTCAGTTGTGTACAAGGTAATACCCTAGTTAGTGTATTATGGAATCAAAATAACACATGCATGTGATGTGTTCTATTGAATTAAAAGATTTTAGTGGTCTAAGACATCATTTTATGTGGTTTAAATTTGACTCAAAATGATTTAATAAAATATAATAATCACATAAAATGCATTGCCACATAATTATCACATGTACCTAACAAGTTTGAATGATTTAGAGTATTTTAGTGATTTCTGTCTAGATTGTACATTATCACAAAATATCATTTAGATTGATAATTTTATCATAATGGTGATATGAATTGGATGTCTACATTTTTTCCCCTATTTGAGAAGGCATGGTGAGACATTTGGTCGAAGTAACATCTTTTCAAAGAATAAAAAGGTCATTTTAATCAGAAGAAATGAATTTTCTCTTATTTTCTTTTAAATTTTACATGAATCATGGAAAACTAGGGCTAAAAAAATACCACAAATAGAGTTTGGGTAGCCCATAATTCCCCCTCAAGCGGAAAATTAAAAAAATGGAATATTTGATGGGTTGGCCCTTGATGAGAAGAAACAATAATCACATTAATTTTAGTAAATAAAACTAAAAAATGGAACAATTAGAAGAAATTGAGAGGAGAATTAGATAAGCATAGATAAAATAATAGCCCAAGAGAGGTAAATGGAGTACCTATAGGCCTAGGGGTGAAAATTTCGAAACTTTTACTATATTTTGACCATTGGGGGGTAAAAATAGTTTATTTTCACCCCTTTTTATAGTAAATCATAGCTCTAAGATTTACATGTGAGAAAGCTGATAAAAATGGCTAATATCCTACACTACTATCACCTTAGAGAGTGCATGACAAATTATAAAATAACACTAGAGAGTAGACCATCATTAGGTACCTTTTTTTTATTTAATTTTTACATTTATGGAATTTAATACTATGTTAAAGTAGGAAGTTTAGTGATGACACTGATTGCCTAAATTTATAATTAGTGAGATCATCCTTGATAATAGTAGGATCACCATTGAGAATAATGAATTCACCAATCCTTTTGTGGGTTCATAAGTCAAAATGATGAGTTCACCACTTCACCATCAAACTTGTAAATTTGGCTAGAAACCATTGGTCAACTGATGATTTTACCTCGTTAAATGATGATGTCATGAATAATAGAGATATCACCCTATGAAATGGCAAGAACCCCCTGTATTTTATTGGGAGCAAGAAAAATGTTGATAATGCCTTAATATATGGTAGAACCACCATAAAAAATGGTGAGATAGATGAGATAACAATGAAGTCAATAAAAGAATGGAAAATAGGTCCCATAGGAGATTAATTCAAGCCCAAAATTAGAAGAAGAGAGAGTGGGACCCATAGATGATTAGTTTAGGCCCCAAAATTAGACAAGTTTAGGTAGATTGGATTATTGAAAGGAAAAATAATTGACCTATTTCCTTGTTTTTTATTTGTAATAGCAATTGGAGTGATCACATTATGGGTGTGATGATCATAATTTATCTAATGATAAGGGGTATGGATAGATGAGCTCATGGGTGTCCTCGAGGCTATAGATTTATATCACCTAGCATGATTGTTATTTAATAAAATATATAGGGCATATTTCTCAACATTGTTAGAGAGGTGGCATTCTTAAACCTCTACATTTCATTTATCGATTGGGGAGGCCATAGTTACACTTAAGGATATACACTACATACTATGGGTGTTGATATAAGGTCAACAGATTATCTATATGTTGTTGGGTTGATGGGCTATTTTTGATGACCTTTTGGTGTGGTTGACATGGATAATATGGATGATAGAATTAATGTAGAAGTGTTAGAGTACCAGCTTGGCCTCTAGATTACAAAGTAGGAGCATGATAGGGGATAGTTTCCATAAAGGTATTTATAGTTATATCTCTTGTCAGTATCCTCATATTACCTGACAAGAGAAGATGGTTCTTCCCTCTTAGATTGATTAGAGTGTTCCAAGAGATGTTTTACCACCTGACATGATTTTCATGGGGGATGATCATCTTAGCCCATCTATATATATATATATATATAGACACACACACACACACACACACACACACACACACACACACACACACACACACACACACACACACACACACACACACACACACACACACACACACACACACTCACACACACACACATGATATCCTACCAAGGAGGGTGTAGCATTGGCCACATCACACTTCTTTAGGTTTAAGACTAGGAGCACATTTGCATTGAATGGTTGTTGAAGACTAGATAGCATAGGAGACTAGAGGATCTAGTGACTTTTGGATTGTATCTAACTAAGCTAGGTTTACAGGGCCATCTAAGATACTTATCATATTATAGATAAGCCATAAATGAAATGGAGGATGCGGATTTTATTTGGTGACCCTATATAGCAACTAAATGGTTTTGGGTTAAAGATTTAGTCATAATTAGATATATGATCACTCCATGATATATTATAAGTCACCAAGATTATATGGTAGATTAGTATGGGCTAGATTGATTCCAGTGGTAGTTTGGCATTTAATAGGATATCATAGAGGGTCATCACTATTTTTAACATGTGACCAGGGAGATCTGAGAGTGGAGGCCACCAGTTCTCTAGGCTAAGATAGCTTTGGATTATGTCAAGGTTCTACACATGCTACAGTATTATGAAAAAGGGGTTTCTAATGTAGGGTGGCATAGCCTTATACAGTATGTTGATATGGGGTGAGACCAATTTCATTGACTAGGCCACTTCCACAACAACTAATTTTATGTTAGAGATGGGTGAGACTTAGGAGAGATTGGGGTCAGGCCCTTACATAGTGAAAGTCGTAGGTGTCATCACAGCTAGTAATATCACATGCCATTCCACTCTAGGTAGTACATGCTTAGGTATATCAGGATCCTTTAGATGATATAGAGATTGTTGACCTAGATGTACAAGACATGGATATGGGGGTACCTTAGTGATGAGGGACATAGAATAAATGTAGGAGAGGCTAAGACCTCTGGGACATATACAAGCATAGGTTCAAGAGAGGTAGGGCCTTCTAATATAGGTAGGTACATAGGAGACTAGGAATTAATTGATAGGCTATATAGAGAGATCATTTCATGCCTCTCAAAGATTTTAGGGTTGTAGAGCATTGTAACTAGATTATATGCATTTTTAGTTATGACACAAGGGGAGACACTAGGCTATAGGGTCTGATTGCAACCATGGATGCAAATATTGTGAATTTGAGAGGGCATGTGGCTTAGTTAACAAGGATTCAAACTCAACTAGCTACATGAGACATGGATCTTTTTATAATGTTTGGTTAGGTGAGATTTTGTTTATGTGGATAGGGAGAGATTATATTCCTAGGTAGAGAGGCCCATAAAGGAGATATATAAGGCTCATTTATCTAGGACGGATAATGGTTCAATATCAATGAGAGCCTTGGATAATGTGATTGAAGCCAAGGATGATGCCTTGCACATGAGGTATGATGTCATATGCATGAATTATGAGATCTCTTACTAGTAGTAGTTATATGAGGTAGTAATCCTCATAGAGAGGAGAGTACCATCTTACAAAGATTACATGAGATCCTAGTAGACTAGTCAAACCTCTAGGTTTAGACATGTTATCAAGTCTAATAAATTAGTGGAACAACCATCATCATGGTGAGAATTCATGGGGCCTCCACCACCATCTCCCTCATCAAGCATGGATCAAAACTTTCAGTAGAGTCCCCCTAATGATGACCATGATAATAGTTGATTTTTTATCTCTTCATTTTTGTATTATGAGATGTATAAATATTCTTGCAATGTATAAAACATTATTTTGAGACATATATATGACATTAATTTTTGTCTTATTACTACTTATACATGGACTCTTAATATGCTTTTATTGTCACATAATGTTTATATTGATATTGCTCTTATTATGATATGATGATATATGTTAGTTTTAGGAGATATACTTTCTTAGTTAGCACATGGATGTTGATGTATTTATTTCTTTGTTTCATGTCTAAATATATTATAGAGGGTAATTTAAGAGATTCACATCCCAAATTAAACATATAAATAGTTATATAGACTCAATGTTTATGCCAAGAGATGCACATCTTGCATAAATAATATTATTTGTTTCTAGTGTTTGCCTTTTGGATATCCTATGTAGGTAGCAGATATGTAGTATAGTGTATTTAGAGATGTTCTTCAGTGCTACATTGACTTTTGGAATTTGGAGAGCTTGGTGTTTGATATATCAAAATGAAATTATGCATCATAAGTACAAATAATATATAATAATAGTGTATTTCATTTATGACTGACCAATTCAAATGTGAATATTTTTAACTAAACAAATGATAAAAACTATCAAAATCAAAGTTACAACTATTTACATTTAAACAAAGAAAATAAAAAGATAAAAGAAGATAAAATACAAAAATGTATCTGACTCAAAATTAAGATATAAATGATCAAGACTTAACTAGGAATAGGTATGTATTGAAAAATAAAAATAAAATAAGAATAAATTGTTAAACAACCTATAGTCAATATATAAATGATCAAGACCCATGTAGTAATAAATTGTACTTGGAAACAAACAAATAACAAAAAAATTTAAATATAAATTTAAACAATTCAAGCCCAAGTTAAGGACAATCTCAAAATGTTTACAAAATGTATTCAAATACAACATTAAATAGAAAACAACATAATAAACAAGACAAAATAGTAAAACAAAAGACAAGAAGAAAGGCATAACAAAACACCAAGAAAATAAATAAAGACACCAAAATAACACTAAAAAGAAACAAAAACACAATAAAACACCAAGAAATAAACAACAAACATTAATATAAATGAATGAACAACAACATGATATAAAAAAAATAACAACATATCAAAAAAACAAGAAAAGACACAACAAAACACCAAAAAAAAATAACTATACAACAAAACACGAATATAAAATAATGAACAAACCACAAAACACCAATAAAAATAAATCAAGAGGTAATAAATTACTAATAAAAATATTTAAAAAACAATAAAAAAATAAAAAAATAAAATGAAAACACAATAAAATAATAATAAAAATCAAATAAACACGCATGACAATGGTTAATCAAAATGTTAATGCAGATAGAAAAGAAATTATTTGTGCATTTATAAGAGAGGCATTACACTTTGTGACAAGGTGGCCTCTGAGTTAAGTGACAATGACAATAGTACAATGAAACAAGAATAATTAATACAAAGTTATCCCAATGTGATAGGAAAACAATGACACAAAATAAATATAAATTTCCCCTAGGATATAGGAGGCAATAGAACAAATAAACAAAATAAGGGGAAGAGAAGAAAAGAAAAGGGTAGTCAAGCTGACTCTAAATGCAGAATGAAATTGGATTCTACCTACATAGTTCCATTCATGTGAGATACAACATGAAATTCATTCCAAATGTAGTTTTCTCAAGATATAGGGTAGAATAAAATAAATGATAAGAAGATATGTTTCTTGTGTAGAGGAATATGTGAATGGTTTCATAAAATTGTGAGAGCATGATAAAGAGAGTATGGTGTCAGTTTAAACCACACTAAAAAATAATTGAATCAAGAATTCAATGTGTCTACTTCATCTAAGGTTAGGAAAGAGGAAAAGCTCACAAAATAGTGAGAGCATAAGAAAAACCAAGAGTGAAAGAATGGATTTTGTTCAAATGAACAATGCACACAAAGCTCTCATAAAATGGTGATAGTATATGATGAGAGATATAAGGATAAGGAATCTAAAGGACAAGTGGTTACTTATGAAATAACTAGGATCCCTAGAATCCTTAAGGTCAAAAAGTGGTTGAAATAGAAAAGAAAATGTAGCTGAGCTAACCTAAGATACCTCATGTATCTAAGTGCTACCTACATAGTTCATGCGGGCCTCAGGCTGATGTAGTTCTCCCATCAATGGGAGGAAAAATACCAAGGTGTCTTGAAAATAAACTAAACAAAAAATATAACCCAACTTGAAAATTTTGACAACTTTGTATCTCACATGGAAATTATAAGACAATTTTCATGATTTTGTAATTTTTAGGGATTTTATAGAACATATACAAATTCTTGGGGGTTTTATAAGTGTCTCAACTTGATTTAGGATTATGAGAGACTAATTAGTCTAACTCATAAAATGGTGAGAGCATGGCTCAAACCAAGGGATCAACAATGGATCTTGTTTAAATTAATAATGCATATAATGGTAACTCATAAAATGGTAAGAGCATGGTTCAGGTTGCTCACAAAATAGCAAAAGTACCCAATATAAAAATAAATAAAGGTTTAAGGTAATATTTTTGGTATTTTACCATATTAGTTTCTAATGTTTTTTGTGTTTTTTGGATAATCAATAGAAACATAATATTAACAAAAGGCATAGGGAGTAGCCTAATGAAGGGGATACACATCCATAGGTAAAATTTTAAACAATAGTTAAATTGGTTGCAATAGGGATTGTGAATATGAACAATGGTACAGGGAACTAACTAGCTAAGGAGATACACATCCAAGAGTAAGAGTTCCAATAATCAATTGTAATGGCCCTTGTGATCTTGTGAAGGTGATGATGACTACCAAGTAGAAATAAAATAAGAATAGAATAGTATGCAATGGGTAATAAATATGAGGAATCATCCAATAGGAAAAAACCCTATGCTAACATAATCTCATACACTTTTCTACAAAACAGGATACAAGATACTATTCAATATAAATTACTTCATAAAATGGGCACTGAATGTGTCTAGAAGGCCTTTGAATCATAATTGGTATTAGGTATAATGGTTTAGGTTACAACAGTTCAGAATGAAATTAAAATTAGATTAGTGGAATATAAATCATCTAAGTGACAATGTTTCAGGGTTACAATGGTCCAAAATAAAATGGTATAGAGTAGTGCAGTTATAATGGTCCATAGTTATAACGGTATAAAATTTAATGGTACAAAGTATAAATGTAAGGGTGGAATAAATGACTTTGGCACAAGTTACCCCTAAGGAAGGGTTCTTGTAGACAATGGCTCAAAAAAGGTTGTCAAGCATAAAACTACTTGAGATACATAATATTCATGGGTTCTAGGAGCTCTTTGTCATTTGGATTAACAAATCTATATTCCCTTGATCCATAATTCACATAACCATGTATGGGCCTAGATAATTGGTCTAAAACTTACCCTTATTGTGCTCATCATTAGTGTTCTTTTGGTTCTCTTTTAAGACTATGTCACCAACTTAAAACTCCTAAAGGAGAATGTGATTATTATAACTATAGCGTAGTTTGTTATGATATGCTCTCATGTTATCTTGGGTAGCTAAATGTTTTCCATTAAAGTGTTTCATCTCTTGCAACCTGGAAGATCTATACTCTTCATCATCAACAATGTTCTCAAAATAAAATAGTAATGAAGGTATATCAACCTTTATGGGAATAATAGCCTCTATATCATAAACCATGGAATATGGAATGGCTTCTATGGGGTTTTGATAACTAGTGCGATAAGCCTAGAGGGTAGGAAATTTTTGTAAGTGCCAATTAAGGCCAATGTCATGGATAATATTTGTTAGGATTATGATAATGGTTATGTTAGATGCCTTGGCTTGACCATCTCCTTGAAATTTACATGGTGTGGACTCTTATGTTTGATTTTGAAAAATGTACAAAGAGCTTTAATATCTCTATTTATAAATGATCCACCATTATCATATATAATATGGGATAGGATACTATATTGATAGATGATATAGTAATGGATAAATTTATAAATCTATTTCTTGGTGACTTAAGTGAGAGGAATGTCCTTAGTCAACTTAGTAAAATACTTGGTAATAGTGAGAATGTGTTTGTGTCCATCATAAGAGGTTGTGTTTATTTTCCCAATGAGATAAATAACCCATGTATAAAATGGCCATGGTGTTGTGATTGGTTATAGTAGTAAGGAAGGTACATGTATAAAATTACCATTTTGTTGGTAGGAAACACACCTCCTAACATAATTATAAGCATATTTTTCCATCTTGGGCCAATAGTACCCTATTCTGATGAGTTTATTGGCTAAGACTAAATTGATGGTATGGGCCCCACACATTCCTTCATGTACTTCCTTAAGTGCTAACATTAATTCTATTGAAGATAAATAATGAAGAAGCATTCCATCATATTAATTATAATAAAGCATGTTCCAAAGGAATTAATAATAGGCTAAGTGATGGAGGAAGATTTTTTGGTGATTGTATGAAATATCGAGAGGAAAGACTTGGTCATAGCAATAATTATAAATGTCTTGGTACCAAGGGAGTTTAGGTGAGAGATTGGAACTAGTAATTATACATACCCTTTCTGAATTTGGAAACATATAAGCTAGCTGTAGAAGGTTATCAATGAGAAACTAATACTCTTTAACATCATGGGCAACTTCTACCATGGACCCAATGGTTTCCATTGCATCCACTAATCTATTATTGGTCTATGGAACTTGTTCAAATTGTAAGGACTTAAAATGAGACTTGATATTGTACACAATGTGCTTGTATGGTACATGATTGTCATCTTGAGTATACTAATGGTTTTTATTTTAATTAATGATCAATTAAGAATATCCATAAACCACTAACTATTGTATATCCCACTATATTTCAAGATACAGTCATGTAATGAGAGCTTCATACTTAGCCATATTGATAGTGTAGTTGAATTTGATATGAAAGGCCTTAAGAATGAGGTCCCCTCATGGTGTGACCAAAAAATTCTATCTATAGAACCATGTGAATGAAAATATCCATTAAATTTTAATTTCCTATTATTTAGGTTCATGAGCCACTTCTTTTATTACCATGATAGAATCATTTGGGAAATCATATATGAGTGATTGAGTATCTACAATATATTCTTCTACAAGTTGATCTATAATGACCTAACCTTTAATAGTCTTTTGAGTTTAGTAATAAACATAAAATTCACTCAATACCATGACCCACTTAGCCATGTAGCATGTAATAATTATTTTGCATAATACATATTTGAGAGGGTCCACTTTAGCAATGATAATGGTTTTATTATCTAGCATGTAGTATCATAACTTTTGTGAAGTGAACACCATGGCCAAATAATCCTTTTCAATAGGTGTATAATTATTCTCATATGCCACAAGTGTTTGGCTGAAATAATATATTTCATATTACTTTCCTTATTCATCATGTTGGGCCAAGACTTCCCCTAGTGCATGTTTTGTGGTTGAGATATGAAAGAGTAATGGTTGTCCAAGTGTTGGCAATCTCAAAACTAGTAGGTTGGACAAATATGATTTGAGTTTCAAAAATTATTTATAACATTCAATATCCCATTCAAAATTTATCCCCTTATTCAAGAGGTGTGTGAAAGGATGATACTTGTTTACCGGTTGTGAAATAAACCTATCAATATATTGAATCTTACCTTGCAGGCCACAAAGCTATTTCAAATTAGAAAGTGAAAGAATCTCCATGATATCCCTAACCTTATTAGGATCCACTTCAATCCCTCTTTGTGATATAATGAAACCTATAAATTTTCTTGGAGTGATGTCAAAGATGCACTTCTTAAGATTTAGATGAACCTTATACTCATGAAGTTTCTCAAAGATTCTTCATAGAACATCAGGATGTATGGGATGTTTTCTTGATTTTGATAAAATATCATCAACATAGTCCTCAATAATAATATGGATCATGACATGGAAGATGATAGTCATAGCCCATTGATAGGTGCCACCAGCATTCTTCAATCCAAAAGGCATGACTTGGTAACAACATGTTCTCCATGGTGTCATAAACATAGTCTTATGTTTGTCCTCTAGAGCTATCTTGATCTGATTATATCCAAATAAGTAATCCATGAGGGATAGGTAGATGAAAATAATCTTTAGGACATGCTTTGTTGATATCTCTAAAATTAGTAAAAATGTGTATGCCCTGTGGCTTTTTACTTACTAAAATAGAAATGCATGGATGCATTTTTTTCAATTTTTTCTTGATTGGCTTGGTGTCTATATGTATAACAAGGTGATGCATGACCAAGTTAGGGTCTAGGCCTAGCGTGTCTGAATAATTCCATGTGAAGATGTCAATAAAATCCCTTAGAATGGAGAAAATATAGTCATGCTCTTCATCAATGAGTGATGTTCATAGATCAATAATTTTTGGATCATCATAATTTCCTAGGTCCACTTCAGTGGTGTTTTTTACAAGGAGTGTAGAATCATCCTCTAAGATAGTGGCCATTGTTTGATCCTAATCCTCTTCTTCTACTTTAATTTCTAGTTGTGAGCCCTAAAGCTCTAGATAGTGAGATGAATCTAAGTTTTCTAGTTTAGGTAGTGGCCAATTATGAAATATCTTTAGAAAGTCTAGATTAAGATGCTCATATACTTTATGTTGTTTAGATGTGATATTGGCACTAGTTGTAGAGCTAGGACTTGGTGGGCATTGCACTTCCTTTATAGATGAGAAAACTTCCCTATCCAAGAGCACTTGAAATAGGTTTTCACTGAAGGGATTATGTTTTTATTTACTTTTTCCTAGACCAATAAGTGCTTCAAAGATATTTTCACCTAAAGATATTGATTTTTTATCTTTTGTGTGACCAATAAAGTTTGCCTTCTCTTCAAAATAGGTGGCAAAGTCCAAATATAATTTAAATCCTTACTTATGATCACCAATTAGTAATCCATATCTGAGGCCCATATACTTGGTGATATTCTCCTCATTTTGAAATTCATCCAAGGGTATAATATAATTTTGATAGTCCCAATATATAAGGTCAGGATGGTAAAGGTTAAATGGATAATAGGTTATGATAATCATAACAAAATTGGAGTTGAATAGGTTAATGTTAGCTAGCTCATCATAATCATTATAATGGGACATTGTGTCACTAGTGGGAGTTTATTCATCAGTTGATATGGAATAATCATTGTCAAAATAGTTGAGGTCACCCCAAGGTGGTATAAATTTGATACATCGACTCATAGTAGGTTTACCCATTTATAATGGTTCCATGATACCTTTCTCTCATGACCCTAGGCCTTTACCTGTATAATCTAAGTTATCCATAATCTTATTAGGGATAAGGTACTTTATATTATATAAATAATTATCAAGGCCATTAGATTATACCAAATCTTCTTCAGCAAAGGCCTCCTTATCTTGATCTGGTGAAGTTATTAGTACAAATACCACTAGTGGTTTTTGAATGTTTTTCTTATTTTACCAAATCATGTTGGGCCTGCAAGGGCCTTTAGATGGTTTAGGTATACCATAAGACATAGGATACTTAGGTAATTTTTCAATAGGAAAGGCATATTATATGGCAATTCAATGGATTCATGTAACATTTGAAATAGGATACTATTGAATTGACATAAGATACTTCATGGATCCAAGGATGACCAAGAAGTGTATTATATGACAATTCAATGTTCATGACATGAACAGAGTATCATGAGAGATAAAACTAACAATGATTTAAAAATAAATAGTCCTAAAAGACTCTCTTTTGGTATTTTCATATGCCTTGATCATGATTATCTTAGGTTAGATGTACTTGGTAGTGTAACCCAATCATTGTATCAATTTGAGTGACACTATGTTCAACACTAAACCATTATCTAAAAGGACCATCTTAATCTTATGATTTTCTATAACAACCTCAATATATAAGGAGTTAGTGTGGCTAGGACCAAGAGAAGTCTAATTTATCAGATCAAATATAATTTATTGGCTTGGAGATAAATGTTATACAAATACCTATAATTGGTTAGGGTTGATATCTTTAGGAACAATAGACTTTTTAAGGAAGTCATTCAATATAGTTTTATGGACTTTTGATGTATGAAATAGATCCAAGATAGAAATACATGTAAGGGTTTTACTTAGTTAGTCCTAGATATTAGATGGCTTCTCAATGGTACGATGAGAGAGTTTAGCCTTGGCTAGTATAGTTTTCACATTTGGCTCAAAATTAGAGGAAGGAAAAGGTACTTGAAGTATGACTTGCAAGCATATAGTTTTGATTTCATAATCTAGATTTGGTAAGGAGTTATTATAATTAGAAAAAGAAGGTGAAGGACCTTGGAGGGTAAATTGTGATCATCTAGTTATGATTGTGAAATTTTGAGTCAATAAGAATTCATTACAATTAGAAGAAGGGGGTGGATTTGTAGAGATAGTAACCAATAAAAATCAAGGCATAATGGAATTTCTTGAACCTAGTGCAGTGTTACTTGAAGAAGAGGGTGTTAAACCTATAATATGAGGTCCAATATTTTGAAAAGCATTAGATGGTAATGTGATTTACATAAATACATCCCATATTGTTATTATAATCATATAGCATGTTGTTTTAACCTGGGTTGTTAGTTTGGTTATTGTGATCTTCATTATGAATATGTTGATTAGGCTTCTGATCTTGATTTTATTAACATTGGTCTTGACCTTGATTTTAAGTGTTCCTCTACTACATTTGATTATGTTTGTGAAATGGGTCATTTTATATACCCATGTCATGATTAGTGTTTTGAATTATTTGGTTCACTTCAATTTCACCACATTAAATTAGGTTATCAATAAGATGTCTCAATTATACACATCATTAAATGACATGGTTGATACCATGATAGAAATTACAAAACTCATCTTCCCAATACTAATCAAGTTTAGGTTGATCTTTTAGAAATGGATTTGGTATAGGCCACATAATCAAATTAGCTTCCATTAACTTCTAGAGCACTACCTTAATAGGCTCTCCCAGTTTGTTGATTATTATACTTATTAAATGCCCCTCATGGAAGAGCCCTTTGTAAAGTGTTTAATGGATTAGGTTGGGTTGAATATATATTTAGAACCAATAGATCCTACACCATTTGCATGTGTGTGGATTATATCATTCTATTTCCCTCCATATTAGTGTTCTTGTTAAAAACCTTAGATTTTTCTATAGGATTAGCTTGAATAGGTGGTTGTGTCTAAGTAGATGTTTGACCTTGTGAATAAATTTAAACAAGACCTCTAGTTATAAGTGCCTTTTTAATTTTCATGCCTTTCTTAATAATTTCATTAAATGTGTTTGCACAAGTGATTCATATATTGTGAACTAATTTAGGGCACATATTTTGCACAAAAATATTAGCCAATTGACAATCTAGTAAATTATGTTGAAAGTAACTAGTTAATGCTCTCCATCACTATAGGTATATTGTGAAGCTTTCTCCATCTCTTTGTCTTTCCTTGTATAAGTCAATGACTATTAACTCATGCTCAATGTTATAAGAGAAATGGTTAGAAAATCTCTTTGATATATCAATCCAATATTTCATTGATACTTTAAGTGATTTGAGGAGCCAATCTAGAGCTTGTGCAGCCAAACTACATGGAAACAAGTGGAACAAATAAACACTATTATAGGCTACTTTTTGCAATAATACAAAAAAGGATTATTTGTGTTCTCGATGGTCCCCTTACCTTTATATTTATAAAATTTGAGAACCTCTAAATGAGGGGGAAATGGGACTTGGATAATGTTTAAGTCAAATGGATAAGGGCATATCTCATCAAACTTATATTTCTTAATCCACTTTCCTATTTCAAGCCTTGAGACTATTTCCTTCATTGAATTCCAACCCTGCTTGTTTGTTACATTTATTTGTGGAATATAATTTTTTTTAGTGGAATATACTCCTATATGGTCCTATTAGGGATATTAACTATATATCCATAAGTTTGGTTTTGGTTTACTCTTTGATTTGAGTATGTTTGTTGTAGATTCATAGGTGGTTGATATAAAGTTCTAGAAATTTGTCACTATGTGCTATATCAATACTATAGGTTTTGGGGTGTCATTTATTAGTTAACAAAATTAAGTGTTAGTTGAGATGAACTCACTAAAGTGTTTTTCACAATACCCCCAATCTATGATGAGTCTTTTGTTCCTTATAATTGTAAAGGGTGAGAATCTCCTGATGGTTGCAAAAGGTATGTTATGTATCAGGCGGCACATGCTACAAAGCATCTAAAGATTTTTTCTATTTAGAAAAAACTCTAGGGTATATTATTGATGCAAGATCAATTAAGTTATGTTGTCTTTGGTCCATCACCTATTATTTCTCTTTAAAAGTGGTATTGTCAATTAAAATCACAACTAAGGAAGTTGTTAAGTTTGTGATAAGCTGATCTGCATATCATTAAATATTTTTTTAAATTTTGGTATCAAGATCCATATTATTTGGGGTAGACTCCAAAATTTGTTCTTTTCCCTTACTAGTGGAAGCAACATTTATATTTGTAACATGAGTGAGATGTTCTCTAGGTATTGTTCCTCTACTCAAACAAGCATGTGAAATTGTTCCATTAGGAAATTTGGTGGTAATCTTGTACCTGATTCTATCAACCTCAAAAGGGATTCATATTTATCTTCAAAATGTTGGTTTTCATAATAAAATTATTTAGATCTTACTATCATTGGGATATCATCAAACATAATATATTGTTCTTATCTATCAGAATAATATTATTCCTCATGAGTAGGGTCATAAGAGATCCCACAATGATTTTACCTTTGTGTCATGTTTGAATATGGTTTACTAAATTTGCTAATATGTGTAATTTTGTTCAAAAATGTCAAAATGGTATTTTAGACTCTTCAGTCAAACAAATACAAAGTAACATGAGACTATATTAAAAATGAAATAGTGTGATGCCACACAATTATAAGAAAGAGGTTATAAAATTACTCAACCTTGGTATGTTGAAATCATCAAATTAGAAGAGGGTAAAATAGTCTTGGAAATTAGGGTGAAAGATAACACAAAAAAAGATAAGTTCAAAGTATGTCAATATTTTTAAAAATCTAAGCACAATTATAGTGAGTCATGGCTAGAGAATCTATAAGAAGACCTTGCAAATCAATAAAAATAAGACGTGAATTAAGAAGCTCAAAATGTGAATTAACACAAGAAATACTAATCATAAATACAAAAATAAATGGGCAACATAATGGTGTCACATGATAAATAAGGTAGAATGGTCTAAGAACTTAGAGTGTGAGTGAATGGAAGATAATCTAAGTCAAAAATAAGAATAGAATATGAAAGATTATAGGTAACATCCTTAAATCCAAATGGAAAATATCACCCAAGTTACTCAAACCAAGCATGAAAGGTAAACCAATAATGTTTTGGATTAGAACTAAGAAAGACAATATTTTGAATTTGGTTTTAAAAAAGGACTTTATATTTGCAAAGTGGTGAATAGTTATAGACTCACACAAATAATGTAACAATGTTTTTTGGAAATACAAACACAATGATTTGATTGAATTTTGAATAAGGCAAAAAGTGATTTAGATTTGACAAGTATAATGCCTTTTTATTCAAAAGAAATGGCTTATAATAAGTGTTTGGTTTTTGACATGTTTTGGTTTCACACAAACAGGTTTTAGACTCAAAATATAATGTAAGCAAACAAGAAAAAGAGAAATGCTAAAGTTTATGTCCCATCCTAGAAAAATGACAAGGTAGTTTTATACTCTTGCATTCTACCTACATACTCCTTGAGAGGAAATAATTTATAAATCTAATAAATTTAGATGCACATGAAAATTAAGGTTTTTAGCCCCCATCTTCTCTTAAGAGATCATATTAAACATGGAACTTTAGGATACTCATCCTACACCAATAGTACTCTATGTTAAATGGGGTTTTTTATAAAAATTATCAAGTATCACACATTCTAAATGGTCCCATTAGTGTGATTAATGATAGGTTGAAAAACAACATTTGGATCTAAGTTAACCAACTTGTTGTGAAAATATATTATCCTTTTCACAACCACTACATCCATCAATTTATTAGTATAGTGTGAAGTCTGAGTTAATCCATCATTCTAAGATAGTTTCTTACTAACATAGCTTATTTAACCACTCAAACAAGTGTCCCATCAAGTCAACCTTAATTTGTACACCCATACCATGGAATGGGGTTGAAATTATATCGAGAGATGAATTCCTAGGTCAATGTTTCCCTAGATAACTTGTGGGGAGGCTATGAATTCCTACCCACAAGACAAGATGTAAGAAATTAAAATTGTAGGACTTTAGTGTCATTTTGGGATCAACCAAATCACTCAAATTTTGGGGAATGCCTCAGTGACTTTCCTTCCACATTTGGATAAATAACCAAAAGAAATAAGTGAATCATTTTTGGATCACCCAAGTTCCGTAAAGGGGATGGGGGGGAGCATACATTCTACACTTAGTTTATGAAATAAACACACAATAAACAACAATAAGAAAGCAAAAGCTCTTAAGAGCACTTATCTAAAGATTGAGTTCATTTTAGAACACCAAATGAAATATAAAGTGAAATTTTACTTTGGTTATTGTAAAATATAAACTAAGTGTCTTAAAACCTAAAAATAAGAGTGTTATAAATTAAAACAGGGGAGTAGGGTGTTCAAATAAACTTGAAACTTGTTTTAACTCTCTATTTTTTGACACAGGGTGATCTTGTCATTCTAAAAAGTGTTTTATCCATTCAGAATGGATGATTATATTGTTCCTCAAGATGATTCTACTAATACACTAAGATAAAAAGACACTATCTAGTGATCTTGTTGATTAATAGGATGATATCACTAATTAGTAGGGTGATTCCATCAATAAATAAGGAAAACCCATCAAAATGATAAAAATGATAGAAATGAAAAACACATCAATTACTTGTACATTTTGTTATAGGATGATCTCACTAATCCTTTGGCAAACCTACTATTCTAAAGGTTGAACTAGACCATCTTCAGGTTGATTTCATTATTTGGTAAAAATTACACAAATAAAAATAGAAAAACATAAAAGTTGATTTCATTATTTGTGTGGGAAATTTCACTGTTGTTCAGGTTGATCCAAGAATTACATAGGGTGTTCTCATTGATGTTTAAGTTAAATTCATTATTTTTTAGGTTGATTCTATTGTTTGGTCAGAATTCATAAACATGAAAATTAAATAAAAAGAGGAGCAAAGCATCCTCAAAAGAGGGTTTGATTGCTATATTAGAAGGGATAAAATGATATTTGAGATGTGTGGTCCCACTAAGAGTGATATAATGTATAATAGGATTAAAAAATAAGTTAGATCATGTTTTAGTTAAGAAATATCCAAAATAAACATAAAAAACTAACTTATTAATCCTATTCCCTCAGGGGACGGTGCTAATGAATTACAATAACTAATTATAAAATCGATGATGTTATAACTTCCATGTAGCTATTCTCCCTCAAAATTAGTCAAGAAGTATGTTTGTCCCCAAATTTGGTGCTCCAATTCTTCATCAATAAGGTGTAGCATGAGTCTTCATCATCTCTTAATTCACTAATGGCTTAGATTATTTAATTTGGTCTAATTGGGTGAATGCATGAATCTTCTCTATAATAATTTCTACATAATAAGTTTGCATAACTAAAGCTTAAAAATGGTGGTCTTAGTTCTTTTATTTATATATTTTCAAGATTTTTCAAGATCAACCATGACTGTCTGTGTTGAGATCAAGATGTGTGTTTATGGACTGATTCAATTTTGGAGAGATAAGTAATATATATTGTCATTAATATTTGGAAGAATGGGCCATTAATGAGGTATGGGAGAGCTTAATTATGATATTTATCCCATTAACATCTTATGGATTATAACTCTATGATGATGTCATGGGATGATACAAAATTAAATAATGAATTTATAATAAATAGATATTCAACAACTTTCATGGAATTTCTACTTAACCCCTTGATTTGGTTTAATTTTCTTAAGTAACTTTGATTAATTTTATACAATTATTTGTAAATTTATTGCACAGTTAATCAACCTAGTTAGAAATGTCATTTTGTTAAGTAATGATTTGATTGGAGTAAAATTAGAAGATGGTGTTAATTATGTATAGGGTAATACCCCAATTAGGATATTATGGATGTAAAATAACACATGCACATGACATGTATTTCCAAATTAGAAGATTTTATTAGTTTAGGATGTAATTTTGCATGGTTGTAATTTGACTCAAAATGATTTCATAAAAGATAATAATCATATAAAATGCATTGCCCGATTTAGGGATATATTAGCACAAATAAGCACCTATATATGACAATTTTGAATTATTTAGATCATTTTTATGATTTTGGTCTAGATTGTGTGTTGTCATGAAATATCATTTAGATTGAGAATTTTATCACAATAGTGATAAAAATTGGATTCATATATTTATTATAAGGAAAATAATTACAATAGGAAGACAACACTTAGATTATAGAATGGGAGATGAATAATATTGATAAGAACAAATGGTAATAGTATAATCAAATCAACTCATAGGAGTTGAGTTATTTTCAATCAAAGGAGGATGATGTAGAGGCCATAAAAAAAAATTGTATCTCCGTTTGAGCCCATATTCATGGCAAAATGAATGGCTTAAAAATTTCAATGCAACCATAACCCACCATTATAATTATGGTATGTTTTTAATATTTTATGAAGTCCATATGTGACCATCTGAGGGTCTCAAAGTATAGTTTTATTTTATTTTAGAACTTTTTCTAATTCATAAATAGTTTATTTTTCTAACCAAACTTGAACTTCAGTTGAAATTTGTCCAATAGGTTAATTTTAGAGTTTAGTTTATTTTTGTAGATTTTTAGAGCTACACGTGCTTGTATGTGAAACTTACTAAAAATAACACCTACTAAAAATAATAAATTGAGTTTTATTATTTCTAGAGTTTTGAATTTTACATCTCAACTCAAATTCTAAGTTGAGTCATATTTATGTATGGCTTATAGATATTAGAGTTATTCAATACAAATCAATACTAGTTATTGTTTAGAATATTGGCCTATTGGATTTTTATTCATCTTTATAGTATTTAGGTTCATTAAATATATATTCCTCATAAACTAGTACTTTAATTCTCATAACATCAAAGTTATATTCCATTTCATCAAGAATTACATGTTCCTATGCATCCTAAACTAGTTATACAATCTAATGTGTGTTCCACACCCAAAATAGACACATTCTCATAAAATACAGTAATATTTTGTTAATGATGGTTATTAGAGTTACATAACATACATAAGATCATATGGTATATGATGATAATGATGGATAGACATAATGAGATGACTTCTTAAAATTTGATATAGATACATGTCTTACTACTCGATCATGATGGGTAAAAATTTTCTTGGTTGACCTAGGACCTATATCTAAGCATCCCATCAACAGGAATAATTGGCTAATATAAATATAATTCAAATTTAAAAATTATTAATAAAAATTCAAAAATACAAAAATTAAAAATATGCAACCAAAAAAAAAACTATAACCTATTCATGACATGTGATGTTATATTAAATGATTTATCATATAAATGGTAAATTGTATATACAATTATTCTATACATTTGTTTCATGGTATACATGGTTGAGATACAAGACATACAAGCTATTTATGACATGTAAATTTAGATGAAACACAATCCTACTCCCAGAGGATACCTTTCCTACATTAGGGGCATGCCTACATTATGGTAATCTTGATACATTTACATATGTTACATATTTATTTTACCTTTAAATTGATCATATTAATCCATTTGCATTAACTACATATGAATTTATCTTATGCATACTAGTTAGAGTGTTATATTTTAAGCATATACTATATTTTACTATACATGATAATGGCATTCATTGATTATGTAGATTAACTTTGTTTATTATATGCATTATTGATGCTTATACATGTTACATGAGGTGATCCTTGAGTTTGTATTACATTTTATTAATTTATCTTTATGTGACTCTTATTTTATATGTCATTGGGTGTTTGTTATGTGATTCATTTTATGTTTGAATCTTTCTCTATGAATCTAAAATATATTAGGTGTTCATTGTGTGACTCCTTATATGTTTAACTCTTTCTTGTGACTCTTGTTCTATGTGACACTATGTGTTATCATGTGTGTTTATATAATATTTTATGTGTGTCATGATCATGACATTGCATTGAACTCTATGTAGATATATATAGGATATTATATTGAAATTTTGATAATGTGATCCATAAACATATTCTTATACTTGTGTGTGATTACATGATACATATCATGCATATTATACATGGTTATTATAGAGTGTTTCTATGATCATTACTATGATGAGTGTTAATAATACCTCAAAAGGTGGGCTTTCAAAGTGGGATTGTATTATAGAATTGGTTTATAATATAAAATTTAGATATTGGGCATATATTATTATAGATTTACTTAGATTGACATTGATTGAGTCATATTATTATAAGGTATATGACTCTAATTACAAATTTTATCATATTAAAGGCATATATGACACATTATATAGAAATATGAATAATATTTCATAGATATTATTATATTTTGGAACATATTACCTAGCTCAGATTGCATAAGTTATCATGTTGGGGGCATATGTTAGATATTTTACCAGTTTATTTACTTAAATTTACTCAAATTTACTTACGATTACTCAAATATAGTGACATATTATATCATTATAATTACTTATACTTACCCAATTATACTCAAGCATACTCAAATTGAATAAATTTTTTGTTTGCATCAGATGATTCTAAATTAATCTAACTTACTTAGGTGTATACAGACATAATCAAGTTTTTGTCAAGTTTACTCAAATTTATTGGAACCCATTTTGGGTCCCATTATTAGATAAATATAATAAATAGTTTGGTTGATGTTTTACATTACTTAAATTTTAAACACTTTTCCATCTTTAATGAGGTTTGTGGCATATTATTCCCAGCCCATGATTTTAACAATTACATCTCCTTGAGGCATAATCACCCCATTATCCAATGATTCTATAGGGAATATTGGATAATTTAATTATATCTTTGGTATGTATAAAACAAATATTAATCACATACCTAAATAAATCCATTATTTTTATGCTCAAGTACCAAATTTCTCACTCTATCCTTTTAATCTAGTACTTTCAGTACTATAGTAAAAGATGGGAAATGTATATATATAACTTTGGTTTTAGACACTTGAAAATATTAGTTTTGACCAAAACTTAGCATACATGAATTATGCATACATATATGACATTTTCTCACATTCTCTCCTACCCATTAACTTATCCATCGGCTTGACATTCCTAATTTTATGTTATTCACACATAAGATATCCCCAATGTTTTCCTAAATATTTTATTATCCTTATTATATTATCTCCTAATCCTAAGACATTATTTCCTATTTATTAGATGGTTATAGCCATAGTGAGATGGATATGGTAACTTGAGAATTTTGCCTAGGTTGAACATGTTTATGCACTATCAAATGTCCATTTTATTAAATTCAAACTCTTTCATTGGGTGATCCCACAAGATTTGGATGTCAGTTTGAATTAAAATTACAAAATATTCAAGTATATATACATATAAATCCTAAGCTTATTCCTATAGATAACTCATCTATCATTTATATATCTAACAGTTATCTTTGCACTATCCCACTAAGTAATACATCCACACAACCTTGAGGTGTTTCCCTTAAGCATTCAAATCTATTATTAAAAAATAAAAAATAAAAAATAAAAATAAAATCAAAATCCATAAATACATGTTTTAATACAGATTCAAGGTAAAAACAAAATTTCTCAAGTGTTTAAAGCTACACATGATTTCACTACATACTATTATATCACAAATTGAGGACACACATAGTTAGGTGGGAGAACTATGTGTAGTCTAGGAAATATAATTAGACATAGGAAACATAATAGATGTAATTTTAGACATTGATATTTCATATTAGATAATTTATAAATAGAAAAATGATCATACTTAGGCAATGCACATACATTTAACTCTTGATCACTCTTTCCATCTATTTGTCTACCAATATATTTTCTTGGCCACATCTATTAGTAAGATAAACCTTTTTAAGATCATATAAGTCTATAAAAGAACATATTAAAATCCTCTACATACCTTATCCATATCTAAAATCATTTTTTTACACTTTAAGGGCACTACTGGTAATAATTATGATGTGTTAGTTATTGTAAGAGTATGCCTCTACTAGTAATGTTTGGGTACACTCAACAAATAATTTTCAAATTGGGAAGTCTCCTTTAGGTTTTCCTAGACACACTTCATGGGTTGGCTATATCAAAAATTTAACAAAGATTCATATATAAATATAAATAATTCCTAAGGTTATACTCTCTTAGTTATAACATGGAAATCACTTGGAAACATGAGGAATCAATTAGGCACTCTCTTGAGACATTGTCAAGAAGGCATAAAAATATTATAAATTGAGGAATCAATTAGGTACTCTCTTGAGACATTGTCATGAAGGCATAAAAATATTATAAATTCAAGGATAATCTCTACAAGACTCCATAGAGATAATTCTAAATACATAAATTCAAATTTCATGATGTCAATTGTCAAAGAAAAAAATCATTACATTTCATTTTAGATAATTTATGATGTTACACATTAACATAAGTGGGAGAACTATTTATGGTTTGAGTTATCTTAAGTGTATTAAAATTTAGATAATGATCAACCATTCAACATGGAGTGGTTGGACATATCCAACCCAATGTACAAACCAAATTGTAAAGGATATATTATGGTTGAAAACACAATTAGGGTTTAGACAAAGTGGAATAACATTGTAGAGGACCAAATGTGTATGCAAGAAAAAACTATTTGTAGGTACAAGCATACAGGTAAGAAGAATTATATAACCACAAAGTATAGATAGACATTTTTGATAATTTATAAAGAGTGTCAACTATTATAGGGGTCGTAATTTTCCAATAACATGAAAAGAGATCTTTAACCTTTGTTTTAATATTGATAAATTAAAAAAGTAGTTATAGAGAAATATTACATTAAAATAAACTTTGTGTGAACAAGAGATAGTTAGAATCATAGGTATGCTTATGGATTTGGGGGATAATTACATGTGCATGTCTCCTAATGTGTACACATTATTTGAATTTAGGATTTGAACAATCAAACCTAAATGCAGATATGTTATAACACATACATGCTATAACATGTATGCTTTATATGTAATTAAAGGAACATGTACACGTTCCTATCACATTTAAAAATAATTCACAAAGGGTATATTTTTAGTTTCATATGTTTTACTAAAATAAATGTTAAGTATAATTTTACATTGTAAAGATTTTTTTTAAAATATAAGAAATTAGGTCACTCTATATCTGATAGACTTGGTCTCACAGCTACACACCTTATGATGTGGAAGATAGTTTTTCAACATCCAATCTAGTCATTACTTAGGCATTTAAAATGTCTCAATATTGAACCTAAGTATTTTGGTGTATAAATTTTTTAATTTATTTCCATTTTTGGTAAACATATAGATATTTTTTAGGTTTTTATGCCTTCTATATTACTTCCTAGTATTTTTAGGAGTCTTAGGTTTGTCAAAATTGAAGATTTCAAACCACTCAATTTAAACTTGATCCAAATTAGTGTGATTTGGGTATCATAGGCCACATTGATGACTTACACACATTAAATGGCCACTTTGTGTTAATTTCACTTTCTCATCATCCCACCCTCATCCATAATCACTTCGTACTCATCCCTTATCACACTTAATTACTTTCTCCTCATTCCTCATTATCCCTAATCACTCTGTCATTGAACGTAACTATCCCTCATCATCCCTAATTACTCCCTCATTGACCCTCACTATCCCTCATTATCCCTCATCATCCATAATTACTCCCTCCTTATCCCTCATCATCCTTATTCACTACCTCATTGACCCTCACCATCCATCATCATTTTTACCCACTCCCTCATCATCCCTAATCACTCTCACATTGACTCTCACCATCCCTCATCATCCATAATCACTCCATCATCATCCCTAATCACCACTTTATCATCCCTTACCATCCCTAATAACTCACTCATTGTCCTTAATTACTCCTTTATTAACCCTCACCATTACTCATCATTTTTAATCACTCCCTCATCATCCTTAATCACTCCCTCATTGAACCTAATATTCCTCATCATCCCTAATCACTCATTCTTTATCCCTCATGACCCCTAATCATTCCCTCATTAACCCTCATGATCTCTCATCATCCCTAATCAGTCCCTTATCCTCCCTAATCACTCCTTAATTAAGCCTCACTATCCCTCATAATTATTAATAACTCCATAACCATCAATACTCAATCCCTCATCATCCTTGATTATTCCATATAATACCTTGATGGTGGGTGTAATATATTCTTACTTGTGTTAGATTGGATTATTTTCCAATTCCAAGTTTTACTTACTCAAATAAGGCCCAATGAAACTCTTCTTTGACTCATATTATTTCACTAAAATAAGGAACTTAAAGATATCATTTAATTTTCTAGTGTGATTCAAATATTTATATAAGTAAATAAATTGAGAAAAGGGTGGGATGAAATTGTATTAGCTACATATATAGATTGGGATTTGGGAATATATAAATCCAAATCTTGGAGTTAAGAATATAAATTTATATCTATATAGATAGGGGCAATTAGAGACTAGTTCAGAATTCTAATCCCAACCCCAAAATTGAAAATGTATCCATAGTAAACCAAATTTTTATATATATAGATAATAGAGTGTGTTCCAGTCCAAAAGCTAATAGAGTGTGTTTCCCAACTCAACTCAATCTATAACCAAGCTGATCTATACACAACTTGATATATAATGGGAATGAAGGGAATATGCCTTAACCTAGTTTATCAAAGAAGGACCACTTAGAACTATGGCATGGCCCAGTGGATCCTAAAGTTCAAGTAGGGGCCTTGCCATACTTTGATTATTACCCAATCCCCAATATAGTATATCAAATAATAGAGTATGAATGGGGCCCCCACCATAGATATATAAGAGGAACCATTTTAAAGGCCTTGCCTTGATCTCAAACTTTCCATACCCATTAATGGAATGAAATGTTTCCCTACGTGCATCATCTATGCCAAAGAGTAAGTCAAGTGAAGCTTGAATTTTTGATATCTAATTTTGATTCACCTAATAAGATATCAAGGGAATATTTCCTTCTTTATGGATAACAAGTATTAATGAACAACTATAAAGGTAATTTTGTCTTCCTAGCATCTATCTTTGCTTTGCATTTGTAATAAGGGAAGGATATTAAGGGAAGCTTACTTTATGATAGATATATTTTTTCCTATCTTACCTACTTAGCTATTCCCTACCTAATAAGGCAAGGGAAGCTTCCTTCCTGACATATAGTTTTTTCTTGTCATACCTACATTCCCTTTCTAGAGTAAATTCTTAGATATCAAGAGAATCTTGATTCTTTAAATATATATTGCATAAATTATTTCCCTACCTACTTATCTTATGTTTCTGGTAAGGGAAGCTTACTTCCAAATAGATAGAATTATAAATGAAGTTTTGAATCATGTTATGTACGTAATATGTTTAAATACCATTGAGTATACCTTACCTATTTTACCTACTTGAGTATGCCCTATCCAATTGAATGTATGGGCCATATCTTGATCTTGAGTATGCCCTACCTAAATACCTAAGCCATATCTTGATCTTGAATATGCCTTACTTAACTTATTTTACTTGAGTATATCCTACCTAACTGTCCTTATTTCCCTACCTACTTGAGTATTCCCTATCTACCTACATGTACTTGAGTATACCATACTTACCTATCCTTATTTCCATACCTACTTTAGAATTTCCTTCTTGATATAATACCCAAGCCATATATATATCTTAAATATCCATATCTAATCTTGATTGTATATATCTTACATAACCATATCTTTAATAGTTGATGCCTAATTGAATACCCAAGGCATATGTTGTAATTAGAGGGGGAATTCTAACTTATTTAGGGAAAGGAGTGATTAGGGATGATCTACCAATATCATCTAATATGTTTGAATCAATAGGCTCCCCATCCCTATCCTCATCTAGATAAAGGAAAAGAAAGGAAATGGGAGGGAGAGGGAGAGGAACCAATTGATAATATGATATTATATAAGTAATAAGAGTGTAGGTTCCCTATCTATATATGGGTATAATAAAATGAAAGGTGCTTAATGGCATCTACCTCCCCCATAAGGGAATTTATGTTCTAAGATTATGTGCTTCATATTATTCATTTTTTATGTTTAAATATACCTTGTAGATTTATTTTTTGTCATTTATAGGAGTCCCAGGTTTGTCAAAATTAAAGTTTACAAACCACTCACTTTGAATCCAATTCAAATTAGTGTGACTTGGGAAGAATACATCACATTGATGATTTTTTCACATCAAATGACCACTTTGTGTTAATTTCACTTTATTATCATCCCTTCCTCATCCCTAATCACTTCCTCCCATCCCTTATCACCCATAATAACTCTCTTCTCTTTCCTCATTACCCCTAGTCACTACTTCATTGACCCTCACCATCCCTTATCATAGATATTTACTACTTCATCCTCTTTAATCACTGCCTCATTGACCCTCACCAACCACATCATAACTAATAACTACTTCATCATCCCTTATCATTCATAATCATTCCATCATCATCCCTAATCATTTTCTTATTGACCCTCATCATCCCTAATCACTCCCTCATTGACCCTCACCATCCATAATTATCCTTAATCATTACTTCATCATCCCTCATAATCCTTAATCTTTCCCTCTATATATCAGGAAGCAATCTTCCCTTGTATTATTGGGTTGGGAATAGGTAAGTAGGGTAATAATAAAGTTATATATTTAAAATAAATATTCCCTTGATAGTTATGCCTTAATATAGGATAAAATCAAAGTTACATATTGGTAAGGAAAATTTCCCTTGATAGTTATGCCTAACTCCCTTGCTATCTATTGGGATATCTCTATGTATCCCCTCTTCATTACATTATATTAAGGCATATTCTCATCATTACCTTCATAGCTCAAGTTGGGTATAAATATGGTTGGGTATAGTCCAAGAGTTAGGTTAGGAAACACACTCTACTATAAATTGGATTAGAGCACACTCTATCAAATACGTGACTTCCTATCTATCTATCTAGCAATCCATTCTACTATGTACAGACTCCTAGTGACATATAGAGACAATGAGAAGTCAACTATGGGGTTGGGATTCAAATTATCAACTAGTCTCTAAGTGTACATATATAAATAGACATAAATTGGGGATATTAAATTTAGGGTTCTAATTATTATATGTCCAGATATCAATCTATATATGTAAGTAATATAATTTCTCTCCCACCTTTTTCTCTCTTTCTTGCCTATTTATTCTAGATCAAAGATCTAGATACACACTCTCTCCATGGTAAGGGTTATTAAGGTATATATATATATATATATATATAGTAAATGTATATTAACCTTAAACTTAATGTAAATATATATTTAAAACTATCTATAAGCATCCAACATAGGTGTAAGGCTAAAACATACATGTTTTGGATAAGTCATAGGTTGATGAGAGACTTAAGTGTCATGAAATATAAAATAGACCAAGTTTAGAAATTAGTTAAGATATGATAAGACTCAAATACATCAAGGAAGAAACTAATAATAAAGAGAAGAACAAAGGATAGATGGTAAAAAGGTCTCTAGGTCTGATGTATAGTTTATATCTAGGTTTGTGGAGGACTATATAAACCCTTTACTAGGGTTTAGTAAACAAAAACTTATATATATTTATAGTGAACCATTAAAAACCTTTAAAAGTTTATAGACATGTGTATAAATATGTTTTTAAATTTATCTAGGTGGTTTTAAAACTTGAAAGTCCCCAACAGGTAATATATTCATGATTGTGTTCTTTTAATAGACCTCAAAAGGTCTAAAGCATGGCTAAAGGTGTAGTCCTTCAAAGTATCTTAAAAATAAAACTTGTATAAAACTACATGCATAATGTGAAAATAAATTCATGAAGTCATATTTAAGACTTTTAATATTATTTTGGATCCATAACCACTTAAACAATAGATCAAACCTAAGTCAGAGAGATATAAAGCCTATTTTGTTGCATTTTCATGAGAATTAAGTACAAAGAATGGAAAAAGCTTATGTGTTATCGTATATAGTGTCAAATAAAATTAAATAATCATGTTGGAGACATTAGGAGTCAATATTAAGTTAGATATTTTCTGTAAAGGGTGACAAACCTAATGAAGAAGGTTTGATATAACATAACTCTATGTTGTTTGTAAAAATCAAGTTACTATGGACATGGATCAATGTTTTGATGGATATTGTCACTAAGGATGTTAATGAGTTAAATTAGGTTAAAATAAGTATTCAATAATTTAATAGTAGTCAAAGGGGACTAATTTACAATAAATAGGATACTAAAAAAAGGTTAAGACCTAGAAGAAAGCTTAAAGCCTTGAGATAATATCATGTTTATTATGTTATACAAAGGTGGTATACTTAGAAATAATACACCTTATTTATTAAGTAATGAAATTCAAATTAAAATAACCTCATGTTAGTATAAGTAGATAAATATGTGGCATGAAAAAAACAAGGATAAAAATCCTAAAGGAGACCTAGAATACCTAGATGAGTAAACCTATAGGAGGCCTACATACATCAGATAATGAAGGAATGATTAGGTATGATGAGGGATGGTGAGGTTCAATGATGGAGTAATGAGCTATGGTGAGGGTTAATTAGGGACTAATTATGGATGAGGAGGGATGAGAAAATAATGACTAGGGATTATGAGGGATGAGGACAGATGGTGATGGTCAATGGAGTGATTAGGGATGATAAAGGGATGATTAAATATGATGAATTATAGTGAATTTCAATGAGGTATTGATCAAGTACAAGGAGGGGAAAGAATATGGATGATAAGGGGTGATTAATAAGCAATTAGGGATGATGAGGGATGAGTAAAAATTGATTAGGGATTATGAGGGATGAGGAGAGAGTGATTAGGGATGATGAGGGATGGTGATGTTCAATGGAGGAGTGATTAGGAATGATAAGGGAGTTTTTAGAGATGATTATGAATAGTGAAGGTAAATAAGAGAGTGATTAGGGATGGTGAGGTATGGATGATGAGAAAGTGAAATTAACATAAAGTGATCATTTGATGTGCATAGGTCATTAACATGACTTATGTTTCCCTAATCACATTAATTTGTATTGAACTAAAAGTGATTGGTTTAAAGAGTCAAATTTTTACAAACCTATGACTCTTATAAATTCTAGAATGAATCTATAAGGCACAAAAACATTAAAAATGACTATATGTTTACCCAAATTGGATATCAATTACAAATGTTATGCCCTAAACTCTCTTAGTTTAATTATGAAACCTTTAAAATTCCTAAGTACTTACCATATTGTATTTTAAAAAATTATAATAACCTTTTTGGGTTAAACTAGAGTTAGGTTATTTTATTTATTTTTTAATTAACATACACTAACTCAATAATAATTTCCTTTGAAAATTTTATGGAAAAATGATTTTTAACTAAATGCATTAGTAACTAAACTATTCATTAACCATCAAGATGAGAATTTTATTCATTTTGTTAATGATCACTATTATGAGTACATATTTGATGTCGTAAGTAAATAATAGAATAGTGTCATAAATACAAAATTTACAAATCAACCATTATTAGAATAAATGTCAAAATTGAGACCAAAAAAATAGCTAGTTTTTTTTAACTATAAATTACCATAAAATAGTACAGTTATACATTATTACATATCTAAATATAAATTTAAAATTAAATGTATTGTTCTGTAGAACATAGATCCTCAATGAACTCATTGATTTCACTCAGTAATCATGAGTGTAGTCTCTATTGGTGGATTTTTAGAGGGGAGGGAGAGAATAATTTGAGTGATTATCCATGCCAATAATGAACCATAGATTCACACACAATATTTCACTAGAGAATGGCCCTCCATTCACAAATGGACAAATAATTATGGTGCAAGAATCAAGAATTCAACTAGAACCTGTGATGTAAGATAACTATTGCATGTAGCATATCATAAAGAAACTTATTATAATATGATATCATGCAAAACATGTAGACTAAATCAAATAGTGAAATTAAAATGTTTAAAACATAAACATTACTTTGGCGTAGGTTTTCATGCATTTGACATATCTCTAGGATCGGTCAATTTCACACACAAAACTCAATCATATTACCTCAATTTTGCCTATTAGTGACACTAAGTAAGTACGTGAAATCATATAACCTACTTATTTAATTTCATTAATATTAGATTGATACATGCATAGTTAATTCTAAAATCAATAAATTTCAAATATATAGATTCCCATATAGAATGACACATAATGTATAAATATAAGGAAACCCTATAATCACATATAATCCATCACATGAATCATAAATAGTATAGATAAAATTATTTGTTCATATTTATAACCATTTAATTAGATTATATATTTATTCATATCATATGAACAATTGAAATAGTCTAATATTCATTCATTATAGTAATGGTATTACACCTTAAAATCCAAGCTACAACAACATTAGTTTAACCATGGGATGTTATTCATGCATATATAGAATTTCATTTCATTCAATAACCATAAAGCAAACTAAATTAATCTTATTACAACTTCCTCTTATCTTCCCATGTCTCAATTATTTTCCATCAAGATATTAATTTCA